>CM022493.1:17984542-18018015 GCA_011952105.1 Coreoperca whiteheadi
GGGGGGTTGGGGGTTGAGTTGGGGGAAATTCACACTGTGCTGCTGCTGGACACGCATGTACACACGCACCAGATGGTACAGGAAGGAGGATTAAATAAACACACATGCACAGACACACACCTATTGGCAGACAGACGCCTCTGTGTGCACCATCCCTTAATGAATGTCTATGGGGAGTCAAAGGATCCAAGCTCATTTAGTTGACTCTCAATGAGATGCAGCATTATGACTATGGTAATACACTCCTCCCTTCCCCAATAATCATACACAGGTCATTGTGTCCGAGTGATTCATTTCTATCACACACATACGCCAGATGTTATTACGCAGGAGACTAAATCTCTCCAATGGATGTCGATGGGCTTCTATGCAAAAAAGGCGAAAGGTGGAGGAGAAAGAGAAGAGGAAAAAAAGATGTTGTTATAGCAGTCCAGCGTGTAGTATGCTATACTGTTTGCTCAAGCATGACGGCTGGTAAAGCAGGTTTGGATGTAGCTCTGTGTGTGTGCATGTGTGTGTCTTTTGAAGGGGGGGGCGGGGGGCTCCCCTTCACTAATACCTGCTACTCGGATTACAACAGCGTCTTAAGTATTCAACCGGACTCATATTTCCCCTTTCTGCCTTTTTATCCAAATTGGCTGTCCTTAAACTGTAAAGCAGCGATATAGCCCTCCTTACTAAGGGTCTATGGGGGATCCACGAAGAAGAACATTAAAATGCAGCGATAGCCTTGTTGCAAAGCTCCTCTCTATTTATTTCGCTCTCCCTCTCTCTTTCTGCAGCAAAGGCTTCTAAATCATCCAGCCTCCTCTATTAGACGGGAGACTTATTGAGGTAGAAACCATAAAAAATGAAGAAGGGAAATTTAATCCCTGAAATATTGATTTGCACATTAATATCAGATAGGCAGAGGGCAATCTAGCCGGGTGGAAATGACACATTGTCGACCCCTAGGAGAGGCCCGAGCCAATCTTCTAGCTGCATGTGTCTTGGGCCCAGGAGTTATAGGACAGACTCAGCCCCTGTCTCTCTCTCCCTCTCCCATCCTCTCCTCCTCCCAGTACCCTCTCATCCCTCAAGCCCCCCCCCCCAACCGCTCCATCCGCACCCTTAATGAAGGCTGCAATGCTGAAAATGCATTAGCTTTTAATAATCAAGAAGCATTTTCAAGCCAACAGCTATTGTCCTCCCAGGGCTGTCTGCCCATCTCTCACACTATATGTTTTTTTATGCCTCCCCTCTACTGCTACGGGTAAAATGAACGTTACAAGCTGCTTAACTAACATGCAGACATATACACACCCAGCCTTTGATATAGTAAGACATCCCGCACAGAAAAACAAAAACAAGGGGCCTGGGCAAACATAAACCTCAAAAATTCATTTGCAAGACAAAATAACATGGATATTCTGTTATTATAGAGTGAGACAATACCATCATTAACTGATGAAATTCACTGCAATTAGACAGGATCATCTACTCTCATAATTTCACTTTTTTGATTTTTTTTTATCACTAGGCCTAGGCTGTATTTTTGTAATGAAATGAAGGATTTTATGCAGATGCAATTAAATCGTCTGGACTAGAGAGACGATCCCAAAAAACATCAGTATTCATAGTTTATCAATCCATACTGATCTGATTAAAGTTCATTTAATTTATGGAAAAACAGGAATGTTTTATTGAATTCAGTTTTTACATTTAAATATCAGCCTACGTTTTCACATATAATTATAATAATAATAATAAAATATGAATAATAGAAATGGCCATAGTAATGTAATTGATTAATTGTTATTATTAAAGCAGTGATGATGGTCCTTATTTGCTGTTAGAGATTCTACAGAAAATCCCGCATTTTGATTAAAAAGTAGGTTTAGTCTCTGTAGGCTATATAAAACCCTCTATGCATTCAAAAATCCAAACACAATTTAGTAATATAACACAACTGGAAAAACTGCTTTAAAAGCCTCTATTTTCGTGGGAAAAATACGCTCTGAAATCCACATAAAAAAGGCAGAAAAGCCGTGTATAAATAGAGACAGTCCTGTAAAAAGGTCGCGTACCGTATACACCGTTCATCTCTCCACGCACACACACACACACACACACACTACACCGTTACATACCCGGGTTGGAGACTGACTGGCCCCTTGGCCCTGATGTTTTGTTTTTTTTCCCTCCCGTGCGATCGATGTCCCCCCTGTCACTGTCGCGTCCCAATCTTAGCCAAGTCTATCTACCTACCTAAAAAAAACAGCCATCAGAGGGCAAAAATACCTGAGAACCCCTACCTCTGCGCCCTGTCTCCTCTAAATTAATACACAACAACACCAATCGACAACTTAAAGAAGATGTTGCAACCCGCATCCCTGGGAATTAAGAGAGGGACAATTTATGTAAGGAAATTATAAACCCACCGACGCGGATGGGGACCGAGGGTGGAGATGGAACTTGCAGACTATGGATGGCAGGCGGAATTTAAAATGTGTTAATATCAATAAATAGCAATAGCGTATGAGTTTGGGATACATTCTGGTCTTTCAAATGCCGGCGCTAAAGAAAAACATGGGACCCAGGAGTTGTCTGGCTCTAAAGGGACTCGCCATTCTATCAGCAGCCCAACGATCGGTCTCCCTCCTGGGCGACGCAGCCACCCACGCCTCGGTAAAGTAAGACTAGGCTACTTTTAAAGCGCAGCAGGTAAAGCTGCATGAACTATGATCGGCAAAATGCACGTTCCGTTGCAACGACCATTTAATAAACATATTACGTCCACTATTTCAAATACATCCACTTCTACACACGGAAAGGGGATCGTGTCGGGAGACCGATCGTGCCACTTCGGCCGTGAATGCCTGGAAGGTGCATGAAACCCGATGTGTTAGAAGCCGGCTTTAAGCGCTGCGGTTCACCCAAATTATGTCTTCGGATGAAATATCGGATGGTTGGGGACTCAAACGAGGAGTCGGGAAGTGGGGGGGAACATCCCTCTGGACTCCACAACTAGAAACAAGCTCAAAGCGGACATGTCCGAGGGGTCGGACTCCTGGAAAGGCAACACCATGTCCGCACTGCAAAGCCACAAAAGGGGAGAAGCGCTCGGCTCCTCTCGTTATGTCTAACCTGGAGTATTCAGTGTATGTCCACCACACCATCTCCGTAACAATCGTATAAACTTTGCAAACGGCAGGTCTGGACGTGATATCCTACTGTAATAGCACGGACACATGCGTAAGAACGCCTCCGACCCTGTCAGTAGCTTGCTTTACTGCAGCCAAAGCGCCGGAGTTGCACTAACAACACGATATCCGCCTTTATTCTGGACTAAAAACACCCAGCACCTGTTATCCAAACAGCCCCGATGTCAAAGATCCACCAGCGAGATAGATAATCGATACCGGACCCCTAAATTTAACACACACCCCAAACTACTCAATAAAAGTTAAAGGGAGAGGTGGAAAGGAAAAAACTTACTTTCTTCCCCCTCCAAAGCCGTCACCTCCGCTTCTCTCTTTGCTCGTGGGTTTATAAAACAGTCACATCCAGCGGCTTGCGTAATTGGACAATCAAAAAGTGGAAAACAGGGAAAATTACAATAATCCTCCAACTTTATATTAGGAAAAGGGGGTAAAACCACAAATGTCAAGCGTTTAGAGAGCTATCCCTTATTTTGGTTCCGGTGGCGGTGAAACGACGTGTCGACGGGCTGCCTCGCAGTTTCTCTTGTGGACGGGGGTCGGGAAACGGAGGAAAGGAAATGAAAATCCGATATGTCTTTATTCTGCTAATTATTATCGTTTTAGCCCTGTTTAAAAAAATGGCTGATTAAGTTGAGTGCGCATGTCTTTGTGTGTCTATTTCCCGATATGCACTCTGGGAATGGGTAGAGAGACAGAGAGAGAGAGAGGGCGAATGAGAGAGAGAGAGAGAGAGAGAGAGAGAGAGAGAGAGAGAGAGAGAGAGGGAGAGGGAGGGAGCAAAAGAGAGACGGAGAGGGAGGGAGAGAGAGGAGAGAAGTGTAATTAGTGAGTTGATCAACAGTCTCCACATTGCAAATGACGCGCACACGGAGCCCTGGCGGCCGCATAGGTCTATGCGCGCAGAAAAATCCTTTTGTATGGTTTCTCTCTAAGGGCCAAATCACATGTAGAACAATGGACAACCGCTTCCTGCACACCAAACAGGCTGGACTCAGAATTACTTACAACTGCTTAGGAGTCATCTTTTTCTCTAAAAACGAGTTTTTGCAGATACATACCTTCTGCGCCGAAGCGCAGAATGCCCCGACACAGCTGTTCTTTTTTTCATTGAATAGTCATAAGATGATCTTGTTCTGACAATGATGCTCATTTGCGTGTTAGCTCCATCTGCTTGATTTGATTGATTATGACACTTCTGGTGATTGCTTTTTCTAACATGCGGATTCCACGGACAGTTAAAAACAATGCATGTGAGTTTCTGTGAGGTTTGGTGCAATTTATGATGAAAATGAATAGCCGAGGAGCTGAACTTTGTGAATAACACTTTTTATGACTAATGTGAATAAAAAACAGAAGGAAAAAACAAACAAACTGAAGGGCAGAACCAAAACCACACACACGTCTTGTGCCGCGTTTCTAAACGGGCCTACACACCGTGTAGAATAGGTTTTACATCAGTTGTATACAAAAGCGCAGAACGCATTCACACAGTAGATCATTTACGCTACACGTAGATCTCTAAATCTCGTATTGTCTAATAATATATAGGCCTGCTCGTTTTCTTCTTGGAGTGAGGAGACTGTATCTGATCTGTTGCAAATATGGTAGCCTACATATAAACATCCAAGCTTAAAAATCAAAGCCACGATACATCACAGTAATCCACCACATGTTGGAAAGTCATCACTGCCCTTTCGGGACCGCCGAGGCCCCATGTGCGTTCAATAGAGCCAAACTGCAAAATCCAATACAGGGTCACACAAAAATCCCCCTCTCTATTCAAAGCTCCATTCACTGGCGTTTACATTTAGTGTCCTTACAAAGTGCACCGGTCTGTTGGCCCTATATCCTTTCAATGCAAACCGCTTACTGTGTGTTTTCCCCCCGGTTTCTTAATAGTGGCTTTTGGGCAAGAGGAAGACTTTACACAGTCTCAATCGGGGAGAAAATCAAGAGATCTTGTTCGCCTTCATGGAAAAAAATCGAAGCTGGGGGTGAATTGAACTGCATGAGCCGGGGCTTGGGATGTGATGATAAGGCTGCTGCTGGCAAGTGAACTACTAGGTCTACTTTGCAGCCACATTGACTGGACTGCACCCATACCAACTGGATCCTTAAGAAGCCAAGAGATCCGAGCCCGACCCGACCCGAGGCTGTTTATTCTGGGTTTAGAGAGGTCTCTGACAAAGGGGGTGGGTGGGTCGAGGTGAGGAACAGAGGCGTCACTTTTCACCCGGATCCAAGGCTCCTGCTGCTGCCGCTACTGCTGCAGCTGCCTCCCTGTCCTCCAGGGGGGTTTTCTAGCCTGTCAGCCTTGGGAGGCGTCGCTCACAGACGGCTTGGAGAATTGAGTCTACCCGCTGCTGCAGCGGACGCGCAAAAAGGGGCCGTGCGTCGATCTTCCGAAAGGCTGTATGGAGTGGACCTATTTCTCATTGGCGACTTTGTGCACCAAAACGGAGGACTTTTGTAGACTTAAACCACCGTGATTTATCTTCTTTTTTTTTCTTCTTTTTTTTTACGACAATCTCCATTTCTGTGAAAGGATGCACTTATAATCCACTTTCTAGTGATTAAATGTGTGCGCGCTGTTGACATTTTCAACGGAGTTGCGTTTGTTATTTTATTTGTTTTCAATGAGAAAAAGAGACAGTACAAAGCGGATTTGGAGAACTGATATAGGCTACCGCTTATCTTAACCTCCTGCGTTTTGTAAATCCCCCCGGTCTCCGCCCTCCCTCTCTCCCTGCAGACGATGCTCTTTCTCCGGAGGACCGCTTGACAATAGACCGCGTTAACTAATATTTCGCCCCATTTCCATATCAGCAGCATCCTCAATTAATTGTAGATTTTTATCTGTAAACTCCGGTCTGGTGTCTGTGTGTGACTGCTTGCGTGTCTGTGCGTGTGCGCGCGCGACTGTGCCAGCGTTTGTGTGTTGTAAAGCAAATAAATGACTAATACGTTTCGTTGTGCCATCACCAGAGACATAGACCAGAACGACGGAAATGAAACTCTTTTAATTATAGTGTAATAGGCATTGTGCTTGTTTTATTTTCCAATGCATCTGCTGACATGTGAAAGGTAGCACTCTTAGTTCTCTTATGTAGATCAATAACTTTGAATCGTCCGAAGAGATTACCATAAAGGCTTGACTTGGAGATGCCATGGGATGGGACCATTATTGGTCCATCAATATATTCTCTAAGGTCAAATTGAAAACCTCGATTGGTATTATTTGTTACACTTTTTTAAAATAATTGTGTCACTTCTGTGGCCCATCCCGGTGCTTACTATACAAACAGCCACCTGGTCAGCGTTGTCTGGATGTGCATACAGACTTCCACCTTGTTTGTCCTATGCGTCGGCGCCCTCATGGGGTTGCTTGGCTGACCCCTCTGCCTCATCAGGACACACACAAAAACACGCAAAAGCCCACAGCTCTGACCCGCAACCTGCCACAGTGACCCACTGGCCAACTCTCGTCCAGCAAGCACACGCACAAACAAGCTTTACCAAGGCCCATATAACAGACAATCAGAAGTTAAGTGCAACTCTTTCAACGCATGTCACCAATACAAGATTTTGCCACGCACTCCAGAATAATAAAGCCAAGCTAAAATGCACTTAAAATCTTTCTTTCAAAATATGTGCAATAATTAAAACTGTACAGTGAGCACAGCGAAAGAACATTCTGACACAGAGAAATCCTCTCAATGTCAAGTCACTTGCAAGTTGTTACCTGTGTCAAATTCAGGTGCACAGATGCAACATCAATTAATCGCAAAGAAATCAAAAAGACAGAATTATTTCTGTGATTTCAGCGAAATTAATGTCTAAGAAAAATGTTTCTTCAACTTGTTTGCTGACAAAACACTCCACAGAGAAGTGGGCAAAATCTACTATTTAGCAATAAATTAGGAAAGCGTAGTATAAACAGTGAAACAACATTAAGCTTTTGTCCATATGCGCAACATAAACTCTCTGGACGTTTTCACACTCAGCCCTAAAGCCATCCAACAACGGTCCATAAATATGCAATCGTTACAAAAACTTCAAATTTTCCTCCTCTTACCTCTTTTAAATTCCCCCAAAAGCATAAAGTATAATAAGCCATTGAAAGAGAAGATAAATAAAAATGTAGACTCTTGGTACCTTTGGTATAAAACATTCCGTTTTTCTTCTTTTCTGTCTTTCTCTTGCTCAGTAGCGATCCGATAATAGCATATGGAAAGTGTTTTCAAAATGCCCAGATTTGGCACATTGTCATTGAAAAGAGAGGAGCGCAGTGATGCGGTGCTACAACAGGGGAAATGAGTTGCGGATTGGACGCAGCCCGCCTCGGTGCGGACTTATCCCACTTTAATTTAATATTCCGCAATCACACACACTAGTGATGGCATATAATTCAAGGAGAAATTCAGAGGGAAGGAAATGCTTTTGTGTGTATGTGTGTGTGTGTTTTTACACCACTTTATTTGATTAAGGAGAGAGGCAGCACAATATTGTGTCTTTTTCACCCTGTTTCCCTTCTTTTTTGTACCTCCCCCCATCCCGAGTTAGTTTTTATGTATTTTTATTCATGAAACAATGTGTATTTATTTGTTTGTATTTAAATCATTTATTTAAAAATCAACTCCGACTTCTTCGCGCATCGGTGTCACACTGGAATCATCCCTAACATAAAATCGAGACCCATAAACGCTTGTTTGTAAAACACTGAACCCAAAATCAATGTATTGGGACATTTCAATCGATTATATAAACGAAAATCCATACGCAACATGAGACCGGTATCAGCCCACTCTTCCGCTCCCTTTTAAAAGGAGAGAAAGAGAGAGAAAGAGCGAGAGAGCGAGAGAGAGAGAGAGAAAAGAAAAGAAACAAAGACCGATGTAGCCCTTTGCCTCAGTCACTTAGATCAGAGCTTCTTCAACATTTTCATGTCAAGGACCCCCAAATGGACACACCTTATGCCAAGGGTCCCCATTTAATTGGATTTTGTTCCTGGGACTCCCAATATGGGCTTTTTGTTCTTATTGATTTACAATTGCATTGTAAATCAGCGGTAAGTGTGGCGCTAATGGTGATATAAGTGAAACCTTTGTTCAGACATATGTACTCTATAATTGGAATAATTTATGGTTAATTAAATCACAGTGAAATTAACCAATTCTTCATTTCACCGGGGGGAACCCCTGCGTGGCCTTCGCGCGGACCTTTGAGGAATTCGTGAACCCCACTTTTGAGAACCACTGACTTAGATGTCAAAGTGCTTCCAGATGCACAATGATAGTGCATGTCCTGATGACAACAATTAGACAGAAAAATGCCCCAATCAAACGGGGCCACACGGGATTACGTTGCATTTCAAGGGTCAAGGGGAACCGTTTCAGCACCCCCAGCCCAACCCCCATCTCCACGCCAAATATCACATTTCAGCATCACATAACCTACCCCGGCAACAATCAAGCACTTCAGGCATTATAATCAGGTATGCAAATTCCAAGGGAAGTGTATGGACATGATAGCCTGTGCGCAGTCAGATGAGCTATTGCATAAACTGTGCATTAATATGCAACATGATATGAAGGGGGTAAGAAACAGGGGAATGGAGACGGGTCAAGGGGGGGGGGGAATAAGGAGGTGCCAATCATGTAAAATTTACATGGGATCACAGCTGCTAGGCTCTCGACCAAGGGACGAGGTGGAGTGGAATTGGGGGGGACTTGGGATTAGGAGACAGGGGAAGGAGGGTGGGGTGGAGGTTGCAGGGTGGTGGGTCCGTGCAGCCGCCGTCGCCACTCTGTTTATTTGATAAGAGCAATCGATGGCCCCTGACTGTAAATTCTTTACCCAGATGCAGGCGGGGCAGGGGCTGCCGTGATATTTCCCCCTGAAGAAGAACAAGTGTTGTGGCAAGAAAGAAAGAGGAGTAGAAGAAGAACAGAAACAAGGCAGGAGGAGAAGGAGGAGAAGGAGGAGAAGGGTGACTTGGCAAACGTCGTCGCTCACATTTCGGTCGCTCGCGAGAGGAAATAAAAGTGCACGCACACGCTCAGAAACACACACACACACACACACCCTCCCTGCTCCCCATGTGCAGCTCTCTCACACAACACACACCACCAACACCACTGCTGTTTCCATTCAGTCTCACCTCGCCCTACTGCCCTCCTCCCACTTGGCCCTTTGGTCCTCCGATCTTTTTCATTGTTGATCCCTCTTTAATAGACACGCGTCCATTGAGTGTCCTCCATATATGGACAGAGGAATAAAGAGACCCCCAAAACGGCCTCCTCGTGATGCCCCAACACACATCTACCCGCCTCCAGGCCCGTTCAACGCCAAATTCTATCGATTATCACTCAGATCCACAAACACACAGACCTGTAAAGCTGCCGTGGATGGGAACAATAGCACCTGTATGCTCTGTATTAAAGAAAAGGAAATTCATTGACAGCATCAAAAATGTTTACCGAAATAACTGAATGACTCTTGGTTACTAATTTACCTACAGTTTGCATATTTAAATATTGAGAACTACTGCAGGAATAAAAGCAAATCAATTAAAAACGCTACATTGATCAAATCTATTATTATACTATTATTATATATTATTTAAAAAAAGCTACATTTCAGGGAATCAATATTAACAATAATACCAACAACAGCAACAACAATAATATTAATAATAATATTATGGTTGTACACACTGTGTTAAAATAAAGTATTACAATAAAATGTATGTCAAATTAAAGCAATGAAAATTTAATTTGAAATCTAACAGAAGGCCTGCTATTTAATGGCCTCTTGAAAGTAAGACTGCTGTACTGTATATTGTCACATGGCTTATTATAGCGCTTTCTTCATGACAACCCAGAAGCTTGAACATGTCAATTTAGAGGTCCGAGAGGTCCTTTCCAGGAGCCCCCACTCCCCTTCAGTCTTGGGTACTGTCACTACTCCACCTTCCCACTCATCATCCGTCCATCCATCCATGCCCCCACCCCCCCTTTCCTCTGACACTCAGTGGGCCATCCCAACATGGCCAATAACCCGGTCAGTACTGAGAAGTCAGTTCTATGGCAACAGATTGACATCTCGACATCCAGGGGAAAAATGTCAGGAGCGTCTCATACCCATGCTGGGCATGTTACTCAAAAAGTAATGTTACCCATGACTTAAAAGCAATATTACTGTAGTCCACTACTCCTTGGTAGCAGGTATATATTTGTGACACTGCTGCTACAAAAGTATCTTCCTGTAGATGAGTGTTTTAATGCAACAATTAATAATTTTAACTTATTTCAATCGCTATTTCTACTTAAAAATAATTTAATTCCACTGGCATTATAAAAAAATAATGACTTATTGTTTTAGTTAGTAATTGCCATATTTTGACAAAAAAATATGTATATATTCTTTTCAAGACTCGTTCTTTGTGTTGTTGCATGTTACAAAACAGCTGTGAGCTTAATTGTACAGTCCGTCAGTCAGTCTTCTGCCCGGACGCCATCATCTATTAAGCCAACCAAGTCAACCGGAGGCACAATGACCATTGCGTAAATGCGTACGGATTAGCGGATGTGGCTCAGGCAAATTTGCAACGCTTTGAGCGCAAGAGAGAATAAAGAAATGGAGAGAGAGAGGGGGAGAGAGAGGCGTCATCTTTTGAGGTGTGCAGTGACCCTGGCTTCTTCACTGCATTAGAAGAGCCCTTATGTGGGCCCTTCATCCATCCTTTGCTGGTGACCATCATTAAACTGGATGACTTGAGTTCAAGCAACCATTTCTGCAAGCATCTACCGTGCCGAAGTATGCAAAACACTAAGTTCCTCCCAGCTCCAGACGCCTGTTCTGTGGGTGAGTCTGACCTCTGACCTTATCGTGTTTGTTAAAAGACAGAAGATTTTCAATGTGGAGATCAAAGTGGTTTAACAATAGCCTATAATTTATTATTACAGAAAAAAATATGAAACAACAGAAGCCAATCATTATTTTTAAAAGCTTCTGCAACCACAGTTAATGAGTAAAATTATGTCATATTTTTTGTTCTTGGATATTAAGAATTAAATTAATGAATTAATCTCGAATCTCTCTTCGAATTTAATGCTCATACAATTTTGTAAATGTAATTAATAAAAAATGAAATTATTAAAACTTAAACAGCAAAGTGAATATGTCGAAATGTGAGAGCTTTGCACTTCCTTATCATACATGTGAATTTCATACCTGCTAATTTAGTACAACCAATATAGATAGATAGATTTTAGAGAAAAAGAGAGAGCGATTACTTGTATTATAATACAAAGTCAGTATGGTTTTTCTGGAATAAAACCCCATAACTTGAACTAATTTTACAATCAAACAAGCAATCAAACTGTGGATAACAGTAAAATGGTGCAAGCAACCCCTCAACACACACATACAAACAAAGACACACACAAATGCAAACTCTGTTATGTTTTCAATTTGGGTTGAAATGTAGACATTTTCCCTTGGTTGCATAACTGCCATCCGTATCGCCCCTCCCTTCAATTAAATGCTATTTCTCCCAAACAAAATGTCAGAATCATTCCACACAGGGTAGTTCAACAGTGATTTGTTCTGAAAGCTATGTGTCTCTCTCTGAGATGGTGTGTGCATGTGTGTGTGTGTGAGTGTGTGTGTGTGTGTGTGATTGTCTGTTTGTGTGTCCTGACCTCAATTCTAACTGGGTTCACAAAGGGACAGAAAAAAGGTGCCTAAAAATACATTTAATTCACAATCAGCCCAACTGAGTTGAGAATGACAAATCCTTTTAGAACTACCCACAGTGAGATGTGAGATTAGGAAACATAAACACACACGAACACACACGAACACACACGAACACACACACACACACACACACACACACACGCACACACACACATGCATGCATGAAGTTGGGCAAACTACACAGGTGCATGGACACACAAAAGAAAAGGTAAAACATGATCAGCTGTGGAAATTCCAAAATAAATTCTAGTGAAAAATGACTTGTTTTGAAGACATGACTGGCCTGAAAATTAAAAATAGCAGACACATTTTTACTTCATTGTTAAAGTGGATAAATATTGAAAGAATAATTCCAAGGAAACTAAAATATTCTGTCCAGTTTGTTCTGATGAATTAAAGGTAATAATGAATCCCTAATTTTAGAAACGTAAAGTAATAATACTGGTGTTATTTTTCAATACATGTTTTTATCTTTGTAAAGGTGTCCTGCAGCAGCTTCGTGGGAAATTAAAATTAAGTCAAAATACCAGAAAAAGAGTAAGTAAAAAGTGTACAAATTAAAACAAACATTATTTTCATTTGACCACTTGTCAGTTTATTTAAAGCAATAAAGCCGCTGTGCTGCAGTCGTTCATCTTTTCCGTATATACGCCAGCGCACAGACACTCACGCTCAAGTCCACCGAGATTCCAAGATGGCTACGCACCTGTCATGGAGGTGGATTGTTCTGATTATGTATGGAGATCACCTCAAGGCCTCTGTAAGCTACGAAGATCATGCACACCTAGAGTTGCTGGTTCAACGCCGGTCAAAAGCCTGTCGTTTTACACCGCTGACTGCCCCTTAGAAAGAATAAACCCTGGCAGAGTCTCCTTTCTCTCTCTCTCTCTCTCTCCCTTCCTTTCTCTTTCTCTCCATTGCCCTCTATCTTGCTCTCTCTCTCTCGCCCCCTCTCTCACATCAGAAGCGCTGAAATGCACCCCAGGGCCAAATCGCACAGAACAACCCCTCTGAGCCAGAGAAAAAAGCTGGAATCGGTTTGCCCTGATATTTCACCAGCACCAGCCAGAAGCGAGGGGAGAGAGAAAGACAGAGGGAGAGAGAAAGGGAGAGGGAGAGAGAGGGGAAAGAGACTGGGGCAGTGAAAAAGGGATAGATGGGAAAACGGCAGACCAGGGCTATATTTATTGGGGGTGTGAGTGCCACGCTGTAGGCTGTGGGATGGTCGGGAGAGTGCAAGGTGTTGCTGTTAGGTGCGGTTGGGTTTACAGAAAGGGAAGAGCATGCATAGATAGGATGGTGGAGGAAAAAAAGAGGGAGAGATGGAAGGATTGGTCATGCGCAAGGTAAGAGAGAGGCTTTGTTTGATTGTATGTGGGAGGGGGGGTGAGGTGGGCATGAGGGGATGGGAGGGAGGGGGCTGAAGCTGTCGTCTGTGGGGTTATTATTATTGCAGGCAATCTTTGTGTGTGTGTGTGTGTGTGTGTGTGTGTGTGAGAAGGAGCGATGAGGAGATATGAGATTCAGCTGCGGGGTCATTATTTTTTCCTGACGCATGTCATGAGGCTAAAAGAAGGCTTGAAGTCATACACTTTCTGACATCACTGATTATGCAGGCTCATTTGCAAACTTAACAAGAATTTGTGACGCAGGTACCAACTGAAGCACTGACTAGTGTGTTTTGGCCATCTATTGATCTATTGATTTGAGTGTGAGGACTGTACTCAAATACAGTATGTGACATCCAGTGCACACATGAACAAGTATACACGAGCAAACACAAGTAGGCCTCACTGATTAACATCTCTCCCACTATCTCAATAATAACTGTAAGAAGAACAGACTACCTTAACGGTATAGCGAGAGCTGATAAGGAAAGAAAGGGCAGAAAATATAAAAGGATATATGGTTTAAATGAAAGACAGAGTGGAAGAGCAGAGTGGGAGAGAGGAGCATTTTTTGCCATTTCACCCAGTTTAATAGGAGGACAGTTAATGGGCCTTTTTTATCGGGCACAGGCATCAATCACGAGGTGTCAGGCGGCTGCTGAATCTGGGCTGTGGTCCTCTTCACAGATGACTGATTAGCAAGCCAAAATCACCAGATCCATCTTCCGACGGTCACTTTTATTACAGTCATTTTTAAAGTGACAGCAACCTGCCTTGTCTCACAACACTGGCCACCGCATATATATTCTCATCTTCTCTCCCCCTCTCTCTTTCCGTCTCTGCATCTGTCTTCCTCTCTCATTCTGTCGCTGGGTATTTGGTCAGTCACCCCCCCACCCCCAAATTCCCTTCTCTCCTTCTCTTAACTACTTTTATCTGACTTTCTTTCTGTCTCTCGCCACCCCACCCCCTGTTGGTGCTACACATATTCTCTCACTCTGCTGGGCAGGTTTAGGGGAAGCAGGGTCAGGGAGGTGTGGAGACAGACAGGGGAAAGAGGGGAGAGAGAAAGAAGAGAAAATAAGACCCCCCCCCCCCCCTTCCATTGTCTGAAGGGTGTGTTCTGAATCCCTATATCGTTCGCTCTCCAGAGATGGCGAGAAATTCGTTTTGCACAGTTCCCCCGCTGTCTTACATTAGAGGAGGAATTCTCCATTCCCAAGCACAAGATGAATGTAAATGAAACAGTTTCGGCGTGGACTGTGTTGGTCACAGCTGCATTTACATGGCTGCACTCTGCAGACTGCATTTTAAGAAACAGACAGGGTGACATTAAAGTTGGAGGCCAGGGAGTGTTAAAATGTGTTTTTTGGGGGCCAGGATGTAATAATATGTTGCTGGGAAAGGGGTGTCAGGAGACTATCTTGGGGTAGAATTTTGTTTTGGAGCTTGTCAGTCAGATTTCTCATCCTTTCCTGCCTCAGTTTACTTATGGGCTGCGTTCAAAATAAATCACTGCATCAAATAATCATCGAGCAATCATTCAAAATGGCAGCTGAGCCATGTTTACCCAACGGTTTGCGTACATGTGTGTGTGAGAGGGTGTGTATGAGGCCAGGCTCTAAAGAGCACTCCTGTGTCTTGGCAGGAGATATGCTAATCGCAACTGACATCAATCTGAAAAACATCAGCCGAAGTAACATGTGTCTAAGATTACATTTACAACCTTCTGAGCAAAGAGGGACAGTGCGCACACACACGCACACACACACAAACACACACACTGAAGGAAAAGTGGGTCAGGTAAAACAAGCAAACATATTTCAGAGACAGCCTGCCATTTGCAATGTCCTCAAAAAACAACTGATTGAACAGCTTGTCGAAACATTAAGGCTCAAATTTGAAAGCTTTGGAGTCTTAAACACAGGAAGGATTATTCTATTAAACAAATGTGCCCTTTGTTTTTCATTGCCTGCTTAAATACTGAAAGCTTTTAATATAGAGACACAAAAAAGCAATTACTCAGATGTTTAAAGTTAAGGTTATGAGTTTCTTCCTTTGTTTTTTAGAAGGGGTGGAGGGACTACGTCAGGCTGTGATATGTATTAGAAGACAACCTGGGTCACATTTTACAGTGAAGCACCTGAACATCAGAGCGACTCAGGCGGGTGTAAAATATGTGTCCTGCTAAAACCCATTTGGATTGGGTCCTTAGATGCGTGTGTGTTGAGGGGGCAGACAGACAGAAAGACACACACACACACACACACACACACACACAGGAAATCAAAGTAATGGTGCTAGCAGCTGTGGCTTGCTATGCGAACACATACGACTGTAGATATACTGGATTGGTCTTCCCCTAAGCTTGGGATCAGATCCGTGTGTGTGCGTGTATTGTGTGTGTGTGTGTGTGTGTTCAGAAAAGAAGCTTTCAGGTCTCTGTATCTCTGCATTATAAAGTTTGAGTTTGCACTTAGACACTGGGATTTGTTGAGTCTCTGTAAATTATATTTTAAAGAGTACGGTGTAGACCTGCTATTTAGGAGAAGTGCAATGAGATATCTTCTGTTATGAACTGGCACTATATAAATGCATTGAAACTTAAAACTCTTACATTCAGATTCAGATTAATTTATATCAACTGAAAAGCATCAAAGCGATGCAACAAAGTTTGTCTATGATTAGTGTCTTCCTCTCTCTCTCTCCCACACACACGCACACACATTTTCAGTCTATCTGGAGGGCAGTGGGGCACTCAGGGGACTGACAGTGAATTCGTCCCGAACATCCGCCAATAAAAGATCGCTGCAGTATTTTACGCTAGAAACGTTTGATGACAAGCAGTAACTAGCGTGAAATTCACCCTAGATTAAATGTCCTAGGAGTTGTATTCCCATCCGGCAAATACACACATCTGTGAGCATGTAAGGCTGCACACACACACACACACACACACATGCACGCACACGAGCTGTAAACCTCATACAGGGCATGCCCCTCAGCAGGGGGAAGGCACAGGAAACCAATATAAATCCTGAAATGCACACACACACGCACGCATATGTACATACAGTACACTTATGAACAGATATAATCCCACACACACACTGACATGAGCAGACATATGTACTATATACTACATAAATAAATGCACACGTCGGCATAGAGAAACACTAACTTACTCACAGGCGACTGCAGACACACCGGGGGGCAAATCATAGCAGGAGACTTGTAGCATGTTTGGCTGATTACCAGTCGAGCAAACAGCTTAGAGAGCATGCTCACACTGCCACCTCCATCCTCCTACACACACACACACACGCGCGCGCACGCCTGTTTCTTTGTTGGTTAGTCAATGTGCTGATTATTATAATTAGGCTACTAGAAGTTTTGCTTTTCTTCTCCCTTTTTTTTGATTTGGCTCTTTATTTTTCTGTTGGCTGGAGAAAGAATTACAGTCGACCTCTGCCAGGCACAAAAGATCAGAAAGGGATCTCAAGACACGAAATGACTCAGTTGGACAGGTTTTGATGAAAGACATTACCTGAACTTAAATTTGACTGGTTATAAAATAAAGTCAAATGTGTAAAATGTTTCTGATTTCTTTTTAGTACAATGCTCTGTTTGTCAGTGTTGTTGAGCCAAATGGGTGAAGGATGAGGATAGAAGTGCAGGAGGAAAGCTGTGACAGAGTGAGGGAAAGAGAAAGAAGAGCAAAGTGCTGTAGTTGACTTTTAGCAGATAAGGTTTGCTGGGAGGTCAGTCTCTTTCTCAATCATGCCGACAATGTAGAGCTCTTCTGCATGTGTAGAGCCTCAGACTCTTGATGAACCACTAAAACCTGCAAGGGTCACGTGACAGACATAGAAACCCGGATATGTCTGTAGCCTAGTTGTCAGAAGCCTTTGTAGTTTGTCTACTTGTACTAGAGTGAGTTTTAAAAACCCCATTTGAGGATTCCTTAAATAAAAATTACTTTACCGTTTCTGTATTACAGTTCGGTTATCACAGAATTTTCCGTCAAATTCCTTTTTGTGTGGTCTGTCACCCAGAAAACACAACTATACCCACTAAAAACTCATAAAATTACAGTGTCAAACCCACACCGGTGCGGCCTGTAAGATAATGTAACCATATCTCGCATAGTCAACAGTGGTCAACTGGCTGTAAACATGCTAGCAGATTAGCTAGCTCGCAATAATGCTAGCTCGGCCACCACCGCCAGTCACATGACCCTCACCTTGCATTTTGCAGCGGTCCTTCGAGTCTCCCGCAGAGAGGCAGAGAAGCAGAAAGCAGAGATAGGCTCAGATTGTGGCCATGTGAAATGCATAAGCTCTATCTGAAAATAATTTAATTCTGCAGGCTGAGAACCGAATCCCACAACCTACTGTGGGCTCTCTCTTTCTCTTATTTCCTTTACTCTCCTCTGCATCTATCTTTTTACAACTATATTTCTTTACTTTACCCCTCAGCCCCACTATTCTATTCACTTTAGAATGTTTTAATAGACTTACAACATAGGACTACAAAACTGCCTTGCTACCCATCGTATTATTTTAAACAGAAAATTTGAGAGCAAAACTTATTTTAATTTAAATCAGTTTCATATTATTTTGAGTTTAATACTAACATTTAGTAAATCTTAAATGCCTGACTTGGTTTTAATATTTTAAATGACTCATCACATACAGTAAGAAAAGTTTTAAAATGTGAAATGTCCATGTGTTTGGAGCACAATCATTTCAAGAAACAGTATATACATCACGATAAATTTAATAAATGTCAATTTGAAAATCCACCACATCGGGGACATTTCATTTATACAGTACTTAATGCCTCCTTGTCCTTATGCAAGGCTTCCTGCTGTTCTCATGCAGGGAAAGTCGAGGCGGAGTATGAGGAGGTCAGACAGAGGTAAGCCTAAATAAAGTCTCTAACTGGGCTCCTTTACAAGCCTTAGTTAAAGATATTGATTCAGTCATAAAAAAAGCAACATTCTGCTTAGCGAAGAGAAAGTTGCAGTTTACAGCTTGTATGTTCATATCATCTCCTGACATGTGTTTCCCTTACCGCAGTTATGTGCTATAATTACATTAGACTTATGACCTTTCAGAAGAGCGGGAAGGGACAAAAAAAAATCCTTGAACATCTTAATTCGATCCGTTTCAAACAAGAGAGGCCGATTTTTGGAGAGGAGGAGGAGGCTGCACACATAACATATTACAAGGAGAGCGTTGCCAGCTAAAGCGGTGCCCTGTTTTTTATTTTCACTTCATATTCTTCAATGAAAGGTTCTTTTGTTGTCTACTGGCTGATTGACTTTAATGAGAAACATTCCATTGTACCAAACGTCGGTTTTACAAACTGAACTTTGTGTTCCTCTTACTTGTTTTCAAATTAGAGTCCAAAAGGGACACGGCAGGAGAGGCAGGGCCCGGCCGTTTGGGATCACAACAAACATGACATGAACATGCACACAAGCACGACCACGTCATTCATACATACTCACACACAATGCTTTAATCTCTTATCCTTTACACTCCAAACTGTGCTATCGGCTGTTAAGAGAAGTCAGAAAGCATGACAATGACAGAGAAGGTGGAAAAGCAATATGTAGAAGAGGAAGGGGAGGGATGGGATAAAGGATTTTGTTTAACTATGCAACTGTATTCAACTCGATACTCTCATGGTATTTAACGTGGTTCAGTTATAAGGCTGCAAGTGTGTGTGTGTGTGTGTGTGTGTGTGTGTGTGTGTGCGGATGGTATCGACAAACTCAGCCCTTGATCTGTGAAGAGGAGTTGATGGTGTCTTAAGAGTTGGTTGTGTACAAATTGTGTAGATTTAACCACTGGAAACAATCATGTAGTGTTTGTGTGTGTGAGTGTCTGTGTGTGTGTGTAGATAGAGCTACTGAAAGCAATTCCTCAGAATAGCCGGTGAGTTGGACTACCTGCTGGCATGAGCTAAGCTGTAGATCAATACAAGTGTTAGTGCGTGTGCGTCTGTATATGCGAAAGTGTTTGTCGTATGTTCATATGTGTGTGTGGGTGGGTGGGTGTGGGTGTGGGTGTGCATATGTGTGTGCTGAGGCATCATACAGTTACTGGAACACTCACTATATTTGGCTCCCTCAATGCAACATCAAGTTTTATGAAAGCCATCCAGCTGAATCGCGGCAATAAATTTCCATCAGCCGACAATTTCTTAAGCGAAACTAACAAGTGTTTCGAAATTCTTCATAAAATTACATCTCCGCTAGAACAGATTAGATGTTACAACATTTAGGTCTGTAATATAGTTTAGAAGGCAGATCAATACAATCACATACACACACAGCACAATGCACACACACGTACACAGATTCGGTAGCTGTTGTGTCTGCATGCTTTTTGCATGTTCGTGTCACATCGGTGACGTGTGTGTCATGTGCTGAAGGGCATGGTGAACCAAGCAGCCGGCAGCCTTTCCTCAGGGGTGAAACGTCCATTACGCTCTAACAACAGGGACAGGCCCGATTCAAGCTAAAACAGGCTCTGACAGCCTCGCCGGCACCCGTCAGCATACTGCCGCTGCTCCTGTATCACCAAGAATCATTTCTAAAAAGATTTCAACACGTGTTTGAATTTCCACGGCATAATTTCAATATTTATTATGGGTGCGATGTTCATGAAACATGCAGAAGGCCATGGAAACCTTCAACCTATTGGCCCTTACTTTCGGCTGGTTGCTGCCAAGCCTATAGGCAAATAAAATGCACAGTCGTGATATTATAGAATATGTATTATAGAGCGTTAGGCTGTGATCAGATAGGACAGTTGAGTGAGTGCTGCTAGTGCGGCCAAGCTCCATGAGGCTCTGATCCATCTCTGTTGGTTGGTCAGATCTGATAGGTGCTCAGCCTAATCATTGCATCTGGCAGTGTGCTTGCATTTGCAGCGGTGGAAGAAGAGTTGGACCAAAATGGTTTATACAAAAATGGCTCCTATTGCTGCTGGACTGCAGAAATAGTCAAGAAGCGCTGCGTTTTGAACATACTGAATGTAGCGAATCCCCAGGCAGAAAGAAAGTCTATCATCAACAATTTTTGTGATTAGAATTTGTACAATATAAAAAAAAAGATTGCTATCTATGAAGTTCCACTCCACATTTTTTAACCCAGTAAACAATACATTTACACACTTCTCAATTGTTTAAATTTAACAGTGTAAAGGAGCCACAAATCACACCAAATAAGTTGAAAAAAAGAGCTGGTGGGGTTGTTAACGATGCCCTGCTGCAGCACAGACCACGGGTACAGATACCTAAAGGTTCCAAACACAGTTTAGGTCAGTGGTTACACACTCAGCAAGCGGTCAAAGGCAACAGAGAACACCACTTAATTGCTATAGATACTCAGCTATGCAATCACAGTTAGCCAAGCAAAAAACGTAACGATATAGTTCCCAATGAAAGTTGACAATGGAAACGCAGTTATTTGGTTGTTTCTGAGGGTGAGGGAAAATAATCTGTTTTAAACCTTAGAATGTGACTGAGGTCGATGTTATTCACATGGAAACTGTATGTTGATTACTTCCCTCCAACTACATTTAATTCCCCCTATGTCTAAAATAGTAATGGCTGTAATGATGAACGGGTGCTGCAACAGAGCGATTGAAAACAACTGATGAAAAGGGTGCAGGCATGTTCAGAAAAAAACTTTTTGAATACAGTGATACATTGCGCAGCAAAGCTTATGAGCATGGAAGGAAAACATGCCAACTACATTCAGAGTTGTTCTGAAATACTGTATTATGTGTTTACAGATTTTAACTTCAGTGAGATGTTGCGACGTTATTGCAGCGCTACATAAAATGAACAGCCAAAATATGAAACAGATTAAAATATCTCTAACTTTATCCCCCCGATAGGTTGTTAATATCCTGGTGAGCATGTTTCTGTGCAAAAAAAAAAAAAAAAAAGTTGATACGTCTGGCCTGACACTAAACATAATCACACCCTGAAAACAAGGGGAAAGAGTTTTGAAGCCCTTTTTGATGTAGGCAGCAGCTTGGAGTCAGTAATGAGGATGTTGATTTTGTTCTGATTATAGAATTGCTGGTCTGTTTGTTGATATTGCTCAGCTGTGTCCCTCCCTCCTGCTGAGCAACATGGACACCAACTGCCAACATGTGAATTAAAATTACTTACCATCCAATTAGTCACACTGCTCACACTCGGAATAGCAAATGTTCAACACAACAAGAGTTTAAATTCAGACTTCCTAGACTAAGACCTTGCCGTTGCTTATGAGTTAGGTCCAACTTTGGCTACTGAGATATAGTATTAACAAAGCAACAGTAAAAGGTGCATTCATCCCACCATCTACTATGTGAATTATTGCCTCAAAGGAATTGTTTGGAGAATTCTGATTTGTCAGAAGGTACAGGAAATTAGCTGTGAAGCAGCTGATCATGACATCTAAGATTTGTATATTTATGTTTAACCTTTCACCCACCATAAACTCTGCTCTGACCTACTGACAACTTTAGATGATCATACACATCCCCGTTACTCCATTTACAGTCTGAAAACTCAAAGGAAGCAAATACACCATCCCCGGTCTCTTGTGCACACTGTGGATTTCAAGATGCACTCAAAAAGGCAGCAGAAACAACCCATACACCCTCAAACCCTCTTAGTAAAAATGCTAAAATCCGAGCACTCCCATTATACATAATTTAGGGGAATCTATATTCATAGAAGTGCGGGGCGTGTTGTGCTCAATGGGGTAAAACGCCCCTGTGTGGCTAATGGAATGGCCTGAGTTGCGTGATTGAGTGAAATGTGCTGGAAAGATTGGGAGGAATTTTAGTGCAGATAAATAAAGAGGAGATTCTGCTTTTTACTGGGCGTCAGCATTAATGCAGCATCTCCCCAGGTGATCAACACATTCAAATGGAGAGATGGAGAGATGGAGAGAAAAAGTGTTTGGGGAGACAGATAGAGAGACACAGAGAATGAGAGAGAGGGAGGGAGAGTGAGGACACTTTAAGAAATAGCCTGCCTCAATACTACTCCACATGCACAAGGGCCATAGTATAGCATCTCATATATCATCATAATGTTACCATTGGAAGGTTCAAAGGAAGAAAAAAGGGATTGAAAAAATTGGTCTTCGCAAATTCAAAGTCAAAATAACCAAGGGACATTACGAAGCTTCTACAGCAGATGACTTGAGAAGGCCTGGCCTGTCGCGAGCAGTTTTTCTCCTTTTTTCTCTTCTTACCTTCTATAATTTTACGTCAAATGTGAGCGAGCAGCCCTTTCTTTTCACCTCCCACTCTCCACATCCATTACCTTTGGAGAGATGCAAAGTGAACATTTCAGTTGGATTGCAATGGCCAGTTAGCACTGCTTTGATCCCCACTCTGCTCTTTGAGGGCTCCATTGTTCCTGATTTGCTGGCTTGATTTGCCTGCCTGTGGATAATGGCCAAGAAGCCGCAGTCTGGCCTTCTCCCATCAATCCATTTCTCCTTATCATAATTCTGAAGCTCAAAAAACATATATGAATTACTGTGATGTACTCTTATTGTATAGAGTTCCCCATCCTCAGCCATACACTATGTGGACTGGGATGCACAGTATGTATAGATACTGTCGCACAAGTTATACCTCAGCCGACAGTACCGCACTGACTCAGGTATTCAATCCCAGTTTGAAACAACACCAAACATATGGGTGTAAATTCCCCAGACACCCTGCACTGGTGCTTGAAGGGAGGCTGGTAATACTAAGAAGTGGCAGTTACAATTTTGTTGGACCACATGGTCCTTCATCTCATCAATCAAACACTGACACGATAAAGTGGTGCAAAGGTGACTTCAAGTGTGCAGCGGTTTCCTCTTTATCTTTTAGATGGTTTGAATTCGGGGTTAGCATCACCTTTGAGAGTAAAGCAGAGTGATATACATGTTGTCTGAATGCTTTACTCCACATGGTCTATTTTAGTGAAGTCAAGCATGCCCCTTGACATCAAAAAGCCTCTCTATTTTGTCAATGAGGGAGCATCATTTTATTCTTCCTGATCAAAGCTACATGGCCTATTTCTATGATATAATATATGGAGATGGGTCTCTCACAAGTGTTTAAAAAAGAATGGTTTTGTGTATTTATATTTAAGCCTAATAAGCTAGGGCTTCAGCCTACACCTTGTTGGTCATTGCTATAATCTCTTTTGATTCATCATTTTGTGGTTGTGTAAGCAGTTCACTGGACACGAAAAAAAGTGACCTAAAATTATTCCCCAGTTTACTTCTGTTGGACCTTCATTGCTGTAGTAATTTTACATGTGTACTATTTGATAAACATTGCTTTAATAAATATTAAAAAAAAATATACAAAAGCAAATATTGCAATAACTTTTCTTATGTTACACTTCTTACCTACTGCGGTGTAAATAACACATCAATTTGGCGTTTCTTCTACAGAACAGTGCAGAAAATTCTCTTTCAGGTGTAAGCCAAGTAAGTAAGTAGGTGTATGCATTTAATATCTCTGTAGATTTATCCTGAAGGTGATCATTGATCAGCTTCGCTCTCATTTACACATTTGATTGTCTGCCTGAGACTTTAAAACAGCAATCGCTCGGGCCTCGCCTCTTTCTGGCTCTCCCGCACCCCACCTTAAGATAACTTTACAGCAGCGCGTGTAAACAGAGCATGCAAAGAGAATTTGCTCAAGTGTCTGGTCTCCTCCCAGATACAAATGAACAATTTGTTTTCCATTTCTTTCCAAACCTTCATCTAAGCCGTTCTGCTTTGAAGTAGGGAGTGGAAAGGGAGGAGAAGGGTAGGAAAGGGGGGCTACAGATTGTACGATACTGTGTTTGTCTTCAAAGAGTTCTGACTTGCTTACAAATGCACTGGCGAGTACAACACCTTCAAGGTGAAATTGATAAATCTGGTGGTAAGCTCTTTCATGGCAATAATAAGCAGAATTTGCAGAAAGGGTGCATGGATTTTTCAAGATGCAAATGTTGTCAAACAGCACCAGGCGAAAACTAAATTGAACTGTGCCAAGCAGATAAGAACATTTTGAAAAAGCACAGAGGTACATAATTACATTCATGAACAATATCAAATGAGCCTGGTACAGCTTAATCAGGGCTGATATAGAGTTTTATACTTTATGTACTCAAAACATCCAGTGTTTGCCCTTTGATCATCACCAAAGCTGGCCATCTTCAATGAATTTCACATTTCTGAAATATCCACAACATTTCCCCTCTACATATCAAACACATGATCTTATTGTAGTCATTCAGACAGAAACTTTCCAGAGGCACAGACTGAGCGCAAACAAACAAGCCATGAGGAAAAAAAAACACAGAAAGACAAAGAGAAAACGGAGAAAACTCATCAGTTGTCCATCTGGCGGATGACATCCTTTGTACCCTCTCTGTCATTTCTTTCTCATCTGCTAGGATGGACAGAATCTCCCCTCTCTCTCTCTCTGGGATGACTGCTTCACTGAAGTCCCTGGAGATACCTTTTTCCTCTGTCTCTCTCGCTACTTCTCTCTTCCTCTCAGTGGCTGCTATTTTCCTGAAACTTTATGAATTAGTTACAACCCTTTTTTCTTTCCTCACCTCTTCTCTTACTTTCTCATCTCAGCCTGGACGTGAATTCAACACCTGCCTCTAGACAAACTGTCCGTCTCTCTGTCCATCTGTCTGTCTACCCCCCTTTTCTCGATGCCTGTCAGGCCCAAAAGCTCCCTGGGAAAAATACAAGATGAAATTGAAAAAAAATTATATAGATATATTTTTCAAGAAAAAAGTTAGTGCTCTCGCATTCGTAAATGAAATGCAGCTGTGGATCGAATGGCCTCACAACTCCCCGCCGACCCCCCCCTACTCCCTCTAAGATTGGGCAGACACAGGCGGTGGTGTGTATGCGTGTGTCTCCATGTCTGTGTGTGTATTTGTGTGTCCAACTCCTTTGTGACCGCTTTCCTGAACCCGAACCCTCCCTGCACAGAGGGAAATGGCGGACTGTGGCAACGACAGGGCAGTTTTACAGTGCACCGGGCTGAATGTTAAACTTATATTTAATGTATGACATTTCACACAAATCATCCGGCCACAGACATGACCCTGGGGTATTCTGCAGATTGCTTTTTCAGTGCCTCAGCAACTGTGGAATTATTCGTCCCAGAGAGAGAGAGGGGGCGAAAAAAAGCCTTTGAGTTTGGCGAAATGATCGCCCTCTCACTGCTCTGGCCATCCCCGACTGGAAGCTCTCTCTCTCTCTCTTTTCTCTGTGATATCATGATCGCAGGGCTGTGCCAAATTGAAAACATCTTGGCAGTCTGGAGGCTGTATGAAATAACCATATATTATGTGTAGTATAACACCAGATTGGATAGCAAAACAATTATGCTGTTTTGCAGTCTCAAAAGATTCCTTATGCTCCCCTCAACCCTCCACTCCCTTCATTTCTATGTAAAAATCTTCAGAGGGGACTGTGAAAATTATCTCAGATTTGTAAATTGGAGTTGGATTTTAACCACATACCCCCTCCCAGAATCTCGTCTGATATGAATAAGTCTACAACATTTTACAGCGATATGTACATACCCCAGCATGTCCATCTGTACGGATTAAGAAAAACGCTGTAAATATCTCAAATTCAATTCTGTGAGGCGTTTTTGCACCGACACAATATGTAAATGGTGGCAACCACAATAAAAGTTCATGAATACACAGTGAGCATCCCCAAAACACTGCAGTGCTGAAAATAAACACAGGGATGCTTTTTGCTACTATGGCAAGCTTTTCAGATTGCAGAAAGCCATACAGAGAAAATTCAACACTTCCTTGTCAGCTCAGCCTTGCAAAACAATGTATTCATACTGATGGGTTCTACGGTTGGGTCATCCATTTTATCTGAGGGGACATTTTTCAACATTTAGGTTTAGATGTGAGAGGTTCACTGTCCACTACATCAGCGTCACTCTCTTTTCAAGGTTACACTGCGGGCAGGGAGTTTAAGAGCATTAGGGCACCGTTAGCTGTCACACTCACAATAGTATGCACACACACCTACACACAAAACATTTATCATGCACATGTATTAATACACAAAGGCAAATTCTCAGATACTGTACATCTATATTTATATAATGTATGAATATGACTGCTGTTCTTTCATGCTTAGATTTTACACCTAAAGCAGTGTGTAAACAACTGAGATAAGAGGATTTGAATCTCTGCACCATGCCCAATTATGATGAATCATTTGGTACAGCTAACACCATCAGCAGTGTAAACATTACAGAAAGATAAAAAAGAATAGGCTACCACCCACTGTACAGTCCCTCTAAACCACACACACACACACACACACACACACACACACACACACACACACACGCATACACAAGCACTCGAACATATGCTTAATTCACAAGGCCCAAACATGTTCAGAAACAACTACATTCGCCTGTTGTGCCTTCAAGCTTAGATTCAGTGCACAACATGATGTAAAAGTGCGCGTGTTAGGCTCGGTACTCATGATAAACAACTGAGATAAGAGGATTTGAATCTCTGTGTTGTGTCTAATTATGAAGAATCATTTGATACAGCTAACAACGTCAGCATTGTAAACATTAGAGAAAGATAAAAAAGAATATCATACACTGTGTTAAGTCCCATACACACACACACATACACACTCTAAGTCACAACCACAGTCAACAGCATAATTATCAGTTTCCCCTCAGGGCGTTAGGAAACCTGTTCCTAATTGGAACCCAGTTGGGACTTTACATGGATTAAAATACATGAGGCTTCTGCAACAGGGAAAAGCACGTGCATACACACACAAACACAAAAAAACACCAGCCCAAATTTTTATTTACGCTAAATCTGGCATGATCCCCGTTGTCTCGCTAGACACGGGTCAAGCGCAACAACACAAGTCTCCAAAGCACAATTACGCCACTATTTTCCTCCTGTTTTGTATTCTGTTTTTCTTTATTTTTGTTCCATTTCCCTGACTTAAGCTGTTGTCTAATGGACAGCATCGTGACAGAAAGGAGTTTGGTATCAGATTGAAGCCGGTTGCCCTTTTAACCAATTTGCGAGCAGCCTCCTCTGTACTTGTAAGATGGCCAATTAGCTGACCGTCTGACAGAGGCTCTCTGACTGTGGCTATTAAAACACACACTCGTAGAAGCACACACGCACACGCAGCGCAAGTACGCAGACACACATGCATACACATGCTCATACACACACACACACACACACACACAAACAGTACAGTGCTGCCTCTGACTGTCCATCTTTATCTGCTGTTTTTGCGAGCTGCATGCCTAGACCTCACCCCTCACCTTCTACTCACAATTAGGAAGAGGCACACACATATGCACACACACACACACACACACACACACACCCACACACCAAAAGACGCTATGCTCCCTGACCTCTTTCAACCCCCGTCCACCCCCACCTGTTTACCTCCTCCCAAACCTTTTCTTCTCCTCCCTCTCTTCTTCCTCTCCATGTTAACCCTCCTCCTCTCTAACAACCACCTCTTTTTCTCTTCCTTCTTTTCCACCTCTACCTTCTTTCCAACTAACTCCTCTCTTCCTCCTCTCCATCTTCCTTCATCCCATTTGTCTGAATCTTCTCCTGCAGCTTCTTATTTAAATTTAAAGTCATATTTGTTGCAGCTTTTTGGAATACTGGTCTCACACACACACACTGTTTCACTTCAGCTGTACTGTACTGTGTTTTTCACACAATTCTGAAAGTGTTAGTTGTTCTGTTTAGTTATGTTTAGCTCATATTTTAACCATATTCAAACAATCAAACACCTTTGGGGATTACATTTTGCTTTGTTTTCTGCACCAAATCTATCTCTCACTAAATTATCTAAATGATTATCCCCGTACTGCCATCCACATACATGGAGAACCATGCAGGGGCATGTCTAAAAATGATATAAACCTGAGCATTAATGCACACAAACATTATATGCATGGACACGCAGCTCTTACAGTACGCAATTATAAGCGCACACATGTTGCTGATGTGACCTAGCTTCATAACCACACCATGCTGTTTGATTGTGGTTTGGCCACCTAAAAAAAAAAGTTTTAGAAAAAAGAGGTAGTAATCACAACAAAACATTCGTCTTGAACATTACGTGTGATTTCCATTTGTCCAGTCTAATGAAGGTGAATATTAAAACAGTTTTAAAACATGAGTGAATGGATGACTGAATGAAGGAACAGATGTCAAAGATGTCTAAAACCTGACAAACTACATATGGACACACCAACACAAACTCACACGCACTCTGGGGACCTTCCCCCTTGAATCTCAACCTTTATGCACCCCCCATCCCAACCCAAATACCCCCCCCCCCCTCTAGAAACACACAGTGTGGTTGTGTGGGGGGCCGTGGCTGAGGTCAACAGTTCCCTGGCACTATAAATGCACAAGGCACGGACACCCGCAGGCGTACATGCTTGTGCACCAGCCGCACACATGGACACACTCGCCCATATTCACCACATGATAAGACGTGAGCGAAACACAAGCATACACACATAAACATTCAACAGTTCTGGAGCAGAACAAATTCACAGAAGCATGCGTTTTTTGACCTGCTTAAATCAAAAAAAGTAAAATGTATAAATAAAATGTAATGACACCTACACACTCATCCCAGTGCACCTGCTTCCTCAAGGTCTGTCGGCTGCAGTCAAAATGGTGGACACAATAACACCAGGCTTAGCTTTGATTCCTAATATGGAGGAAACAATTCTATTTTTCATTGGTGCCACTGATACTTAGAGATAGAATTCAACCTCTCACTCTCTCTCTCTCTCTCTCTCTCTCTCTCTCTCTCTCTCACATACATACATACACACACACACACACACACACACACACCCTATCTCACTCCCTCTTTCCATTTCTCTTTCTTGATATATCTGGACATTACTGTGTGTGTCAGCTTCAGCAGAAACATGGGGAGAGAGGGGAAGAGAGCAGTTGTGACATACGCATCCAAAAACAAGAATCCTTTCCCAGAAAAAAAGAAAAGGAAATATTGTGATGTTATGCGATGAAATTATAGTGAAGGAATGAATTGTTTAGTTTAAGCAGACCCTCAATTAACACAATCCATGTTTCAATTCTATTAATAGCTTTAAAATGCCATGTAAAGTTAATGTATTTGAATAAAAATAGTCTTCTTATATTTTTACTATTATTACAGAATAAAACTGGCAAAAAAAGAAACTTCAGTTCTGCTCTGCTACGATTTATTTGCATTGTAAATGCAATCTGCATGTCTATCTGCAATTATTTCTAATTAATTTTCATCTAATTCTTCTGAGACTATTTCAGCCCCAGAATTAACACAAAAGAACTTCCTGCCTCAGTTCTCACACCAAAGATAATTATAAAGTTAAGAGGGTTTGCTAATTTAAAAATGCTATCTGCATGACATCAAATATACATCTTTGATCTCACTCTGTCCCTGATGGTTAAATGTCTTTAATTATATTCAGAAAAATTAACTTTCTCTGAATAATTAACAGTGACTCTTCTTTTTGTTTGTATGTAGAGTGTGTTGCATACTTTTTGCTTAATTAATTCCAGCGACAAACAAACTCCAACCTCTCAGTATATACATACTATTATACAAACGTGCAGATAATCCATCAACTGCCTATCAAAACAAAAAGTGCACTCAATTGTGCATTCCCAATGCAATTGCCTTTATGCAATACATGCAAATAGTGCAATAGATTTTCCATTCCACCGACATATGACTTGCACTTGGAGCAATTTCCTTAAATCTCTGCATACCGTGGACCATAATCCTTATACGTGAAAATTGCACAAAGCACACATATGACCCACATGTGTTCTTGACGATCAGGGGAGACCTTCTCCATATCTCATTATTCAGTATTCCCCTATAGCATATCAGCATCTCCCTAGGTGAATGTGTATACATACACAGAGAAAGAGAAAGAGTCAGATGATTCATATTATCTTTATCACCCAGCTACAGGAGTGTGGAGCCGGCTCGCCTCCCATCTTTCCGCCTCCCCATTATGTAAAACTATGGATTATGTTTGGTATGCGCATGAATCCTCTATTCAGAGGTGTGTGTTTGTATGCATGTGTGTGTGTGTGTGTGTGTGTGTGTTAGTGACTTTAAAGCATGTGTTTGAGAAGACAGGGGGAGTGGGGTGTATATACATCCATGCATGCATGTATGCACCCATGCAGAGACGCCCTCCATCTCTCTCTCTCCCTCTTCCTCTCTCTCTCCATCTATCATGCATCCATAGGTCTATCAGCTTCGGGAATGAGGTGTGGAGAGAGAGGAAGGGGGCGAAGGGTACACGAGGGGAAGAGAAATAAATTTAGCCCCCCTACTTTAAAAATGCACATACATTTCCATACATTGAAAAGGCAGTGAGGTGCACACACCGTTGCTGCTGTATCCTCAATATGCCCCCCCGTCGCAGGCACAGACACACACAGGCGCACACACATACCCTAAAACACCAAATACAGCAAAGATGAATGTGTGTGTCCCGTTCAGTGGGTGTGGGTGAAAATCTACCCCTTGCCATATTTATCTTCATAAGAGCAGAAGGTGCATGTGTGTTTGTCTGTATACATACTGGTTGTGTGCCTGGAGTCTGCGTGTGTTTGTTTTTGTGTGTATGTGTGTACATCAGTTCATTTACATCAACTGAAGAAAAAAGAACCTAGCTGCTCTCATACGGTATAAAAAAAAAGCACAACATAGATTTTCTTGATTCCTCAATGTAATACACATCAAAATATTGCCACATGTACTGCAGGTCCAAAATACGGAATTCAGTCAATTGAACGTGTCAGGAGTTTGCACGTCGCAGTACCTTCATGCTAAATCCACAATTGCGAAACTCCTTCCTTTTTCATTTCCATACCAAAATGTATTTGTTGATGCATACATTCCAAGTAGTTTATAGTCTATTTGCCATCCGTCATGTAGCAAAGCTTTCAGACACCAAAACAACATCCACGACCTTTCCCTAAAAAGCAGCCGAAACACCCACCCCTTGTAGATAATGACAGCCTGTCGTGAGAGAGGAGAGAGAAACACGGGTGTGGTATTATTAAGCACACTAGTTTGTTCAGGAGAAGTGTTTTTGGCTTTTAAAAAGTTCCATTTTGCACTCCCCAGGCGTCGCATATGGGGTACCCCAGGGAGGTGTGTGTGTGTGTGTGTGTGTGTGTGTGTGTACTCTAAAATATTCTGACTGAGCTGTCTAGCGGCTCACAGAGCAGGGAGATGTGTCCTGTCTTCTGCATTCAAATGTGAGTGGGTTTTGGAGAGCAAAAGTAAACAGATATGCTTGCTTGAACACACACATGAGAACGCATGTATGCGCCCACCTGCTGTCTCAACATGTATGCATGCATGTACGCACAGCCACACACAAATACTGTATGAATATGAGCATGCACATGTGAACACAAGACACGTGTGTAAGTGTGTGTCTCCCCATCTGTAGTCCATCCATATTTCCACCTATCTGCCCATCAAGCTCATCACTAGAACGTCTGCTCAGCTCGGCTACACAGCGGCGTCACTCAACCGGTATCATAAAAAAGTTTTATATTTTTTTTTAAAAGAATGTTTTAATATGGGACCTGTGTCAAGAATCTGGTCATCATGGAGTTGCCCTTTCGTTGTTTGCAAAGGTACAGTTTTATATGGCAACGTAAACCTCTGCAGGTCTACATTCCCAATTTACTGCTTAAGCTCTTGCTTTTCCATATCACACCTACAGTATATGGGCTGTAATATAAGATAGCCCAAGACAATGAGCTGTCCAGTTGCCGAGGAGGTTAGCTGATGGCGTGTTATGAGGGAAGAGGCAGGAGGGATAGAGAGGTCAAGCGAAGGGGAGAATGGGGCCCTTCAAACTAAATATGAACCCTAAAAAGCCTTGCAGATTGTGCGATTTGAATCCTCCTTGCTACCATATTTCCTCCTACCCTTCCCTCTCTCTGCCCCCATCTGTTGTCCTTCACTTTCCTCTTTCCTCACTCAATCCATTCACACACAGATGTGTTGTCTGTCATGACCATGATGATAAATTAGCGCGGGTGCTGCTGGTGAAATAGGAGCTGGTGTCTGAGTGCAGAGGGTGATCTAGTGGACAATGCCAGGGATGAACCACTGATAGTTCAGCTGTGGCTCGATCTGGAGAAGCGCTTTGAATGGGACCGTGTCGGAGTCATATTTGCTTCCAGTACAGTTACAGTGTCACTGGATGTTACTTTATATGAAAATTTGAAAGGCCAAAAAAGATTTTTAAAATACTTTGTAGACACAAGGTTTGTATTTCTTCTTTTGTCCTTTTTCATGTGTTGTTTCATGTGTTAAAATAGGGAATAACGAAAAAAACAGGTTTCAAACATTTCATATTCGAAAGACAGAAACGCCATTAGTGTAGCTTTTAAGGAGAATGCCATGCATGAGCTACAAATTAACTATTTTTTCTGTGAAAAAAAAAATGAAATGTGCAACTTTCAGACAGTGGGAGAATGTTTGAGAAGCAGGATCACAATCTTTGGTTATAAGTGAATGGCCTTGTCTTGTCACCTGGAGCACTGCAAAAATTGGTCTCATGTATGTGTGTGTGTGTGTGTGTGTGTCTATGTGTGTTGGGGGGCTGGAGGGGGCTGCATGCAAGTGTAGCTGGGTTTTTTTTTACCTGCAGGCTTTAGTTTTTCTGTGCCTGTTTGTGTCTATGCTTGCGTTTCTATGTGTGTGTACAGACATGTGTTTCTCATGAAGGCCCATGCCGGGGAAATTAATTCTCAGAAGTTGCGTGGCGGGGGCTCTCCTTCCCTTTGAAATGGGGCATACTGCTCCCTGTAATCAATAAGTCAAGCCATCTCGGCCGCATGTTGCAAGCACCCACCCCCCCACCCCCCCCCCCCCCCCCCCCCCCACCCCGCGAAAAACACCCCATCACCCCAACAAAAAATTACTCCCACCAAAAAAAACAACAAAGAACACAAGGCCCACCAT
>CM022493.1:18031218-18054183 GCA_011952105.1 Coreoperca whiteheadi
CCCCCCCCCAATCTTGGCTGTCTTTCAAGCCCCGCCCCCCCCCCCCCCCCCCCGGGTCTTACTCCCTTTTACTCCTCTCTCTTCCACCTCTGATCCAGGATCAGTGGTTCCCGGGGCCCTGATAGGTGTCAAGGTCCATTAACCTGGAGCAGGTCTTATCATATTCATCAGGAAGATCAGAGATCAGATTTATCTCTGTTTTTATCAGATTTGAGGCTTCAGAAGGCTGCCAGAGATGTCATGGCTGTATGGTAATGTGATGGAGGCTAGTGACAGACACCCCAGAGTAGCAGGCACACTCTAGCAGGTACAGCCGTACATCCACACATAGTCATGGACGCATGCACTGTAGAAGTAAATCTACACACTCACACAAACACGGTCAAATTTCTTTTAGAATCTGTCAGCAGTTGCTTAAACCTTTTTGATGGGGTTGTCAGGTTTGATTAGTTTATGAAACAGGAATATCTCACCCACTGACCTTTCTAGGCTTTCCATCTAGAGCTAAATTTAATCTAATGTAAAAACAGTTGTAGCCTATGAGCCAACCTTGTGAAGCATGATGAGCTTTTTTGGAGGCAAGTAAAAATGTAAAAGTACAAAAAAGTTAAATGAAGTCTGGTTTGTTTTTCTTTTGAGCACAGAGAATGAAATGTGCATTATGACCGAGGTATTAGGGGTCACTTGATAAGGTAAATCTGGGTAAAAACCATGTTCCATTATTGATTTCCATAATCATGTGCGCACAAATCACAAAAGAGAAGATGTACTGTAAAGACGTGCACACAAATCACAGAAGAATTTGAGAAAAGGGAGAATATGCAAAAGCAGCTGCAACGTAATATCAGACATAAGGGTATAGAATAGTTTATACATTCAGTGTATGCACCTTAAAAAGAGGATTTATGAATAAAGATTTAGAAATATAGTTTTTATGACTACATTAGTTTTATGTTGATGTTCAGCCACACAACACACAAAATGCAAACCCTTCTGATAGGAACACATCAGCAACAATATTTGGATGCACTGTTTTACCAATTCTTGATTTTTTTCCAGTTTGCTTGTTATCAATATCTTTTGAATAAATGTTTTCCATTTCTTTGACATTTGGCATTTCATGTCCCCACTGAATTCCTCCAAATGTCAAATATTTTGATAGCACACGTTCCAAGGCTAGCCACTTATTTTAATTCAGTGAGTAATACCTCCCACATGACCTCCGACTCTAACACTGACCCCCAGCTGCCATCCCAACCGTGCTCTCAGGTCGCTAATGAATTATTGCTGACTCATCATGGTCAGCGGTGAGTAATCAAGCTGACACTTTGGGCTATTGGACACATGGCTGTGGTGCTCAAATAGTCATTTAGGTCCCACACTTTGGCCGCTACACCCACAGGGAGCTGGAGGCTTGTGAGCTCGGCTTTGGAAAATAAAAAAAAATGACACTGCCAAAACAAGACTGGAGTTTTGATTTTTCAATATGTTAATCCATATGTGTCATTCTGAATATCTAGTGAGTAAAAATGGAAACATCTCAGTCAGAGTTTATATTCTTTTGTATGGGCACAAACATGAATTAAAAATGCAATTTAACTATGGAGTTAACTGAAACATGCATAGTTATGTCACACTTCCTGCTCCATTATTGGACATAGGAGCCATTTTGTATCCCAATCCATATTTGGAGAAACAATGCACTGAACAAATGTTTTCTGGTTAAAACAAAAGAAATTATAAAGTTAAAAAGATTGTCGATTTTTGAAGGAGATTTGGAGACTAAAAGACTGAGATCGCATTTTTTTTTTTATATTCACAGACAGACAAAACAGACACGCAGTAACCAAAGCACACACATACACACACACACACACACACACACACACCCACATACACACACACACACACACACACACACATACACATCTCCTGCAAGTCGGCCATCATCAACATCCTTCTTGGAAAATCACTGCGGCTCTGAAAAGTGATTTCAGCCACAGTAGCAGCAGGCCCTTAAAGATTCATATTCCTATTTACTGTCTGCCTCTCCTCTTCTCGCACACACACACAAACACACACACACACACGTACACACCAAGCCAACTAACCCAGCAGGGTTAGCTTCATGAATAAAGGAAGGAATTAGCGCAGACCTGGAGAAGTCAGATAGACAGATAGAGAGAGGTGGAGGAAGAGAAGAAAGAGTGCTTTTAAATTGTATGAAAAGCATCGGAAGGAAGGGGCAAATCTATGGAAAGGAGGCATAATCAGTAGAGATCAACAGAAAAAGGGAAATTTGGAACAAGAGAAAAAGGAGGGAGAGAGGAAGATAGAACTGAGAGAGGAAGATAAGAACATTAATAGAAAGAAGAAGACATATAGAGTGAGAGACAGAGAGGTGGCCAGTAGCTTTAATCCTAATTTAAATTGCTCGTGTCAATCCTATGCTGCATGTAGATATAGCACAAAATGTCCATTTGTCCATATGTGCATTTGTGAAAAGAGCTAGATCATTATGGTAGTGAATATCTACACACGGCTCAACTTGCCAGGTATAATCTGTAAAACCTCCACATAATCCCTACTCCACACACGCACACACTCACACAACAGAGAGATATCGACTCAAATAACAAATTTATTACCAAAGTAATAATATGTTTTAAAGCAAGCAGCCCATAAGTGAATAATGCTCACTGATATAAAGCTGCCATCTACATTACTGAAATTGGAAATATCATTGCACCATAAAATGACATTACGTTTACTGGGAGAACAGAGGCAGAGGGAAGAACTGAGGGAAGCTTGATGTTAATTTTCTGTAAATAAAAGAAGCAAGAAAATAATTACAAAAACAATGACACATGAAAACAGAAAATCGGCAACAAAGGGACAGTAAAAGTCTCTCAATCACCAGAAGGGCTACTATCATCAGAGTATGCTACACTACCCAGATATTACACCGAGATTTTATAATATGTGTGCATGCTACCCATGTGTGTGCATCAGTGTGTTTGTGTGTGTCATAGGGGAGAGAGAGGCAAGAGGCCGTTACCCTGCACCCAGATAATAACCTGGTTTTATAATGTTGCATATCTATATTCAGGCCAATTCCCCCTGGGGGAGAGCCAGAATAATAACGCTGGCCATTTTACCCCTCCTAGTGGGCGGCCATTTTCTGCCCTGATTCTCAGCATGGACCTCTCCTCATTCCCAAGGTAGCACGTAATGGATGCCGCAATGAGATGGAGTGACATTGTGGTGTCTGAAATGTGAAAAGCCTATTTGCCGACCTTCCCTCCCTTAACAGGGTGGCTGGTAGAGATATGGGAGATGTTTATGCCTAATCCTTTTTGCAATTCCATATGTTGTCATTTCTGATGATTGTCTGTATTTACGGTAAATTGGCAAATTTAGAAAATAGGTGCAAAATGGCCGTGAAAAACTGATATCTTTTTGTCCAAAACAAATGTAATCCCATAAGGGTTCTGAGAATCTATGGCCATACAGTGTGATGTTTGAATATCCTGATTGTGTGGAGTTTTGCATGTATCACCAGAAAACAAAAGAACCATGTTTTATTATCTAAAAATTGAATAGCAGTGCTGGCTTGTGAGTATAACACCTGCACACACACATTTATTATCAGGAGTGTGAGTTTCTATCAACCATAAAAGTAAAAAAAAATAAAATAGAGCTGGATAGGAGTTCCAGACAGAATTGGGAAGTAGTATCTCACATTTTACAAGATTTCATCATCCGCATACAGCGCAAACATGGTTTGTAAGTTGAGGAGTAAAGGAGATCTGGAATCAGGAGGGACAGAATCCACTCCATACTATCCTGGTGAAATACCGTCCCTCTGACCAGTCAATTTCAATAAAACTACAGACAAAGAAAGGTTAGCGTATATAGATTTCCCATCGTAGTCATGCACACAGAACTGCACTGTGAGCCGGCCGTCTCGCTCTCTCTCTTCTGAACTCTAAATGCTACTCACTCATATTCTCCATCCTATCCCTTACCCCTTCAATAATTCACAGACGGTAGCTTTCTCTGTCCTTTCGAACCTTTGAAATGTAACCTACATCCCACAAACACACCGTTCTTGTTATCCAACTGATGACATGTGTTTATTCTGGCCCTTTGCTTGTTGAGTGGAGGGAGAAAAGGAAGCGAGAAGCTTCACACTTCAAAGATTATTGACTGTTATTGACAAGTTGATAGTAGATAAAACAAAAATGCATTTCAGATATATCCACTTAAACATGTCTTGATATGCCACCTTTATTTGATTTTGCTATTGATTTTTCAGCGGCTGGCATACAGAAAAATTCTATCTCAACCTCAAAAGCACTTGAATAACAGCAGTGAATTTTTTACACTGATTGACATTATGGACATTTGTGAGGAATGGGAGAAATAAAAAGTTTGATGCTTGATGATGTCACTGTAGTTGGCGTACATTTTACTATTTTAAAATCAAAGTTTATGTCCTCATTTCCTTATTTTTGATGAGCCATCACTGGGATCAGGGAAATACAGTATGTGTGTGAAAAACACAACAACAAAGAAAAATAACAATACAAAAACACATTCTGGGAATATTCCCCTGAGAAAAAGTTTGAAAACTTATGGGCAGCAACACCAAGTCTAGTCTATTGCAGTTTTGTTGAGTGTAATAAATCAGTCCACCAGGGCTTGTGAAATGGAGGACAGTTGGAGAGTGCAGTATAGGCAGTCAGAGAGCACAGCTCTGTCCAAGACAATCAAATGATGTATCATTCATACTGTCAGTATGGTGTCTCTCCTCCTCCCTCCTTCTCTCTCTCAGTCTCTATGTCTCTGTCTGTCTCTCTCGCCCTGGACTCATCCAGTCTCCTGTGGAGGTTATGATGAAGCCCAGCTCTCTCCATCACACACAGCTCCCCAGCTGCTCAAGGATTACACATTTCAATGATACATTCGCACATGGTGCCATTCAAATAGGCGCTTGTGCTGTCTATTCCCTGCTACAACAGCACCACAAACATGTTCTTGTAAAAATACAACTTGTTCTTGTTGATAATTAACACTAATACTTTTGGTGCTTACTTATCCTACTAAACCATCCAGAGACATCAAGGACATAATAACACCATGTCCTTTTCATCTGTAGAACTAGTTTAGTGGTATGTCTATTAATTTGCGGTCTCATTTTATTCATCTTGGACTGTGCAAGGTGGTTCTAAAAGAGCGAGTGCTGCATGTGAATCGTTTGACCTCTGCGATTTGCTAATGAATGCTGTGAGCAATCACCGTTTCCCAGAAAATGGGCAAAAATGATCCCTCATCTGTGAACCTAATCACTTACTGCCATTACCGTGTGCGTGTGTGTGTGTGCGAGAGTGTGTGTGTGTGTGTGACTGTCTGTCTGATTACCATCCCTGAATGAAATAGTTGTTTGGAATGATCCCGTGGGGGGGTTCTTCAAGGTGAAGCAGCAGCTAAGCTGAGGTGGAATACAGACCTTTTTATTTTTTGTATTACCATCTGAATATGGAGATAGAGAGGGAAGGGAAGAAAGAAAGAAAGTTGAACGAGTGGTTGACCATAGAAACGTGTTACGTTATTAGCCCTACACTGAACTGAGTTTAGCATTTCAAAAAGAAGTCACAAGGATGTAGTACTTCCCTTAGACCACTTTATTTAAAACATGTGTACGCATGTTAGGGAATCAGTTTGTATCTGCTCTTTAGATCAGACCTAACACCCACACTTCCACCTCAAAGACCAAGTCAAGACCCAAAGGCCCCAGTCTTGCAAGAGGAAACATCCATTTTACACTATGTTCCCTGTTTTATCCACATTCTGTCATCTTTGTTTTCTTTATTGTTCTGTTCCCACATTGTGTTCACTCTTAATAAAGTGTGTTGAGAGTTTGTGTCAAATGCACTTCAAAGAGAAGTAATCTGTGCATGTGGGCGCGTGCGTGTGTGTGTGTGTGTGTGTGTGTGCGTATGTGTGCACCTGTGTGTGCATACAGTAGAAATGACAGAGCGACAGACAGAGAGAGACAGAAAACAAAACAAAGGTCATGCTCAGCATTGTGTGATGAACTGAGTCCCTTGAAATCTCATTTCCAAGGGCTAAATCTGATCAGCGCCTCAGACGAGGACACAGAGCTGGAAAACGATGAGGAGAAGAGAGCAAAAGGAGCGGAAGAGGAGGAGAAGAAAGGAGGAAGTCACAGAGAAGGAGATGGTGGAGGGGGAGGATTTGAATGAGAAAATTCCATTTGCTTGTCCGTCGCTTATCTTGAGCTCTAATGGCCGAGAACAAAGAGAAATCCCACAATAATTGGTTCCTCCATCAAACGCTGCCGCCACTTGTATGGACAATGAAAACATGAAATGACAGACGACACCCCCACCCTTTTTGTTACTCTCTTATTCTTTTATTTCTCTTGCTCACCTGCTCCTTTGCTCGTTAATGTCATGATGCTGGACTGATGTTTCGATCAGGAATTATATGAATACGCTGTCTCTTTCTCGCAACATAAGGGTAAAGAAGCCAAGACGAAATCGTACACTGCTGGACGACCTCCCAATTATAAGAGCTTCCATGTTTATTCTCAGTTCTCCACCGAGTACACAATGAGTATTTCAGACACACATTCACAGTGCAACTTAAATAATTATAAAAGTCAGAGGTGCAAATATAAAAAAGAAGACAGGATAAAAAAGAAGTGAAAGTTATTGAAGGTGTGATTCTATACACTGTCAATACTGTTAGTGTTATCGCCGTGACAATGAAGAGGAAGCTTTGGCAGAGCCCTTTTTTCTTTATTTTACTTCTAACATCAGCACTATATAATCCCTATTTGTGGATCACGACACACCTGTATGTATGTGTGTTTGTGTGGAATTTTCTTCTAGAGTCTTTCTTCCTGTGTGTCCTTGCCCTTGCGGTCATGTGTTTATGCATGTGTGTTCATTGGTGTGTTTGCGATGATTGAATGTTTCTTTTAGAGTCCATCTGTACGTGTGTGTGCATGTTTGTGTGTGTACGTGTGTGTGTGTGTGTGTGTGTCGAGATAGGGTCACCTTGCATCCATCTCTTAGCATTTAGAGACCCCCTACATGGATAAAAATCATCCTCTGAACTTAATCCAGGCTTATATCCTCTTCTTCCTCCTAACTCGCGAGAAATGTGTGTGTACACACCCAGATATAACCCAACACACACATGCACACAAAAGCGAGCCTAGAACACCTGAGCAGAGGGACCAACAGAAACCAGTTAACAGTAAAAGCCATCACAAACAGCTGAGTTTGCAGCTTCATGCACATATAGAAAACATAACCAAAGCGTTCTATCACCAATCATGGCTAATGCTTTAACTGAATGAGTGAATAACTTTATTATGCTTACTTCATGTTTCTAGATTATAAATGTGGAAATTTCTTCTATAGAGGAGCTCTTGGATCATTATTTAAGCTTCCTCCAGAAGCAAATTGTATTTTTCTCTGTAAACCAAGCAAGCAGTAACACTGCAATCTCAACTTAGAAGAAGCAATGGTATATATAACAAATTCCAAAAATTCAATCAGTTGATTGGTTGCTTTATGGAGGTAGAAGTAACCGAAGTCTAAAGCTGACCGTTTTAAACCCTGGATGAGCATTTAACTCCCAACTGCCCCAGTGAAAGCGTTCAGTCGCCAACAGTAGAAGACTGTGGCTGTACTGGGCAGCTCCCAGGTGAAAATGTCTGATGGCACCACTGTGAAGCAGCCCACTGTGAGGGGAACAAGGTACACAGTCTCAGCAATCCTTCCTTGAACAGACTTTTGGGGTTTTTTAGAGAAGATAAAGTAGTTATTAAAAAGATAGCTTATATGGTTTGCGAGTGTACTGAATGAAACAGTGTAAGTTAAAGAGAGACAGAATCTTCCACCCCGATTGAATTTGAAAAAATAAATGAATCTGGTAGCTGTAAGAAACAAGAGAGTAATCAGACAATGAGCTGGGTGCCAGACACAGCATTGATTTCAAACTATCTCTCTAAGCAGCCTCAGAGGCACAAATATCCACCTTATGATATTGACCCTGCCTCTAACAAATATGCTTATATTTATATTGCCTTTCTGACTGAGACAATGTGCAGCCTTTCTTTGGATGGATATTGGATCATACACACATGCTTACCTCCAAATTCAATATTCATTCTCTAACACTTGTGCTTTAACTTTGGAGTAAATATTTATGTGCTGTTTGGCACGCAGCAGAAAAAAAACCCAGAAGAAACAAAAATCTCTCTAAGACTAAATCACCCTGTGTCAAAAATCAATGATAAAATGGGGGCGCAAGCTCTGTTTTCTAGGTCACATTTGAATATTTCTTTTAGAGATATTGATTTGCTTTGTGTGACCTACCCAGGCCCATTCTTTGTAATTAAAAGAGAGCGAGTGGGACTGTGGCGTGAGGGTTATCTCAGTTGTGTGGCAATCCCAGTTGGTGTATTTTTGCGTGTGTGGACATATTTGTGTGTGTTTGTATTGGTGTGTTTCTGTGTGGCTAATGAATGAGAGGCAGTTATGATGAAGAGGGGTTGGAGCTGGACCTTAAGGAAGATTTATACTGTGTTGGGTATTTGTGTGTGTGTGTGTGCGTAGGTGAGAGTGAGTAAGAGTTTGTGCTGTGTGTGTGTGTGTGTTGCAGTGGGGTAAATTAATTTTGCTATATTAAATTCAGCCTATAATCCAGACTTTGTCTCCCTATACCCAAAAGCTTTTACATCAGACAGGCCAAAGCAGACTAAGGACTCTTTTGGTGCATGTTACTTTATGTTACCAGGCACACAAGATGTACTTATGTAGAAGTTTTTTGTGTATAGCATGCAAACCAATCACATGAGACTAGTAAGTGAATCCTTAAATGCAGCACCGTCACAAATATCATTTTCAAGCAGTGGATTTGATTAAAAAGAGAGGACTTTATGAGCTAAGGGTGCTACACTTTCTTAGTGTAGAAGTGATCAGAAAAATCTGTCAGATGCTAAAATAAGAGAACTGCGTGAAAAATCTCTCTTCTTGCATATTATACCTTTCTTTAGGTAAAAGCCAAAACTCTTTGCTTTAACAGATAGATGAACTCAGAACCCAGAGTGCAGGGCACACACATCCAAAAAACTGCAGATGCTGGATCAATAAACAAGCTGACTGCAAAATTCAGACAAAAGAGGTGCACACTGTACTGATAATCAGCTCCTAGCAAATTTAATTTATCAGAGCAACGTTTCAATCTAACAGATATCTTCAACACGCATTGTCAAATAACCATCACAAAGCAGAACAAGCAATAAATATACACAAACACATTCATCACTGAGGCGGTTGTGATCTTTGTGTGATCTTTCTGGGTCAATCCCTTATAAAAGGACACAGCATGCACAGGGCAAACAGAGAAAAAAAAAAACATTAAGAAAAACATACAAAACATATTAAATCTAATATATCAAAAATTCAGTCAACATGTAAAGCATGAATAACATAAATCATCCAGAGGAAACAGTTATCATAGAAACTACTACATAGAAACATTTAAAATAATAAAAACTAAATAATAATAACAACAACTCACTCAAAAGGGTTAAGCAAGAAAAGCAAGTACTAAACTGCATGGGCCAAAATTGCTTTTGTTTGGCTTTGTGATGCTTATTTGAATGCCTTACGAAGATCTCTGTTCGATTGAAAAGTTGCGCCGTTAAATTACACGTGCTGGGCGCTATGAGTACAGTGTGCGGATATTTTGTCTCACGTATTGACATGTGTATGTGCCATATGTGATTAGTTGTTGTGTGGTGTCCAGTTGAACTCGGACAGTGCAGCTCTGGAAATGAATGTCAGCTAAATGCCTAAACTGTAAAGTGTAACATGTTTTCCAATGCGAGTGAGCGTGGTTTGTGTGGCCTCCCTTTGTGTGTGTCCCGTGTCCCTCTGTCCTTTAGCCCGTCATCTTCCTACCCTGTCTCCGGGCCGTCCAAGCCTGTTTGAAGTGGCTATTAGCCAGAAATCAAAGCCTGCCATCAAGCCCATCTCAGCCCTGTGCCCTTTTAGAATATTCACCAACGGCCTTTTGTGAGCCCCCCGGAATAAAAATAATCAAAATCAGAATGGACCTTCATGTGCAATAATACTCTGTCTACTCTTACGGCCTCCACAGTCAATGCCATTTATAATTCATGCACCCATACTGATGGGTCCGGGGCGCGTTCAAGAGGTCCGCTCCTCACTGCTCCACCACTGTTCATCAATAGCTGCCAGCCAGGTAGGGGACTTTATTATTGAACAGTGGCCATGCTAGTTTGGGGCAAACGCTGTTCTATAATTATTAGAACTTCAAAAACTTTACACTCTCTCTCCTTCTCTCCAACTACCTCTCTCTGTTTGAAATGACCTCCCTCTCCTTCTTTTCTCTCTGTTGTTAATTTAAACACTGGCGGTTTCATCCCTCCCTGTAGGTGTCTGTTTTACAATAAAAGGTCATCCTCATTTGTCCGCAGACACAAAAGGGACCACCATCGGGGCTGAGGTCAGACAATCAGACAGATAGATAAATAGACAGACGGACAGATGGCTGGCGCTACAGGCTGGCGCTCCGGGTACAGGAGAGAGTAGAAGGGAAAGAGAGATGAGAAGGTAAGATAGATGGAGAGACAGCGAGCGAGGGAGATAGGGAAAGGCTGAAGGAGTGAGTGAGAGATGGGAAGGATGGAGGGAGTGGTAGTCGCTGGTGATGGGGCGGGTGGGCGAGAGCGAGGACAGATAACTAATCATGCCATCACCTCCAGTCTTCTTCCTCCTCTCTACTCCTTCTTCACCTCCACTCTGCTCCTCTGCGGGTATGATTGACGAGGGCACGGTGGACTGAGGTTGTCCCAGTCCCCAGATTAGAAAGCCCTCAAACAAATGAAGCCTGGAAATGCTGCCCTAGGGAGCTGGGAGCCACGGGTAGACAGACAGGACACACACTCTGGCTTAAAGAGACATGAAGATAAGGAAAGGGAGAACCAGAGAGGAAGAGGTAGGGAGGGATTGGAAATGATCTGTTTCTTGGGTTTTAAGGGTATACAATATGAGGGGAGACAGGAGCTGGAGTAAAAGGGGAGAAGTTTAAGACAAGTTTAAGATTCTAACAAAGAGTATGAGTGGGAAAAACAGAAAGGCAGAATAAGTACGAGAGACAGAGATAATTATACGTGTAAGGTGAGTGAGGGAGAGAGAAAGCGTGAAGTCACTTTAATTAGGTTACCCGCAGAGAGGGACGAAACGAGAAGTTGAGCATGACAAACAGAGGGAAAGAGAGTGATGGAGGAGAGGGAAGGAGAGACAGATAAAAGGAAGAAAAAAGGACTCCCGACCATGCCTTTACACACCTGTTCTCGTCTTTCCAAGATTACCAACTGCAGATTGTTCAACTTGTGCTCCTCAGCAGATCTGATACGGTCCATTTATCAAAAACCGAGCATCACCCGGTCCCCCTTGCCAACCCCAAGCACATACACAGAAACACACATCCCTGCAGCCCCCACCCGCTGCCTCTTGAAAAACGATCATCCACGACCCCGGACCTATTGTTTAAGATTCAAGCATTAGTGAAAAAGGGCAAGAAAGGGAGAAAAAAAAAAAACACCAGGTGATATACGGCCAGATATTAAGAAAAAGTTTGATTTTATAGATGTCACATGACCCTAGCATGAGTGACCTCCATTTTCCTAAATGGCGCAGGTCCAGGGTTTTAATGGAGTCTCAGTGAGCCATATATCAGTGCAGCCTGTCTCGTAAAGCTCTCCTCGGGCCGACCTCACAAACCACCTCCACCTTTATCGTGACACTTAGGGAGGTTTTCACGAGCAGAAAATAGATGTATTAACAGGGATTGATTTTAATATAGTCAGCGGGTAAAAAAAGCGAGAATGAGGAAGGCGGTGGAGGATTCTGCTGTTTTTGCGTGTGCTGTATATATTTGGATTTTTTTGTCAACAGTTCCTTTTCCATCGCTCTTTCTCCATCCCTCCTGCTCTGTCTCAATCTCTGCTTCCTCCCTCCCACCTCTTCCTATGTCTGTAGAGTGTCACAGTGTTACAGCTAGTCAACATGACACTTTTTAAAGTTTTGCGAGGAGGCTGACAGAGCACAGAGGAGATTAACCCAGCTGCCTGCCATAGCACCTGTCCCTCTACTCTCTCTTTTTTTCCCCCTTAAAAATAACACATAGGACCACATGAGGCAGCCGTATAGGCCACATTGTGTTAAATATAGGGCAGTGAAAGCGTTTGAAACACTTTTATCAAGCTGGTATTGTGAAAAAATATATTTTTCATTGTACAAAAATACATGGGAATTTGGAGCATACAGAACATATTTATGCAGTTATTCTAAAAATACTTACAGGAAATAATGCACAAAATAGTTTAGGAATTTATATTCTGCTAGTGATTTTGTTTTTCATGGCATGCAAAAGGCCATTTAATCATAAGCTGTTTGCTGCTTCAATAAAGTAATACCAACCCCTACATAACTTTTTAGTATATTTGTTTTCATAAGCTGTTAGCCAGCCCAAACAGTGTTTAAAAATGTTAGGAATTAATAACTGCAATGGTGACAAGCTTTAAAGAGACTGGATACATTTCTAGGTGTGTGCTGGAAGCATCGACTGCAGGTATTGTATGCATCTGCACTGCTCAGTATCAAAGTGCAGCCTCCCCCCAAAGACTATGTTCCCTGCAGTGTATTTTTGTAGCTTTGAACACTTCTTAAAAAAAACAGGATATGTAATCTCATTTTTCTTTGCATCGTACCATAACAGACCTGAGCGCAGGGAAACTATACATTTGATAACAGAACATGAGAATGAATACAAATGAAGAAAGTTGTGGTGGAAGACCGCTGCAGAGCAGGAGTGGCTGCTGCAGTGTATTGTATCTGAAGTAAATACTGAATGACTAGTGAGGCGGTGTTTAAAACACACAGTGCCCCCAGTCAGAGCCTGCTCTTCATCAGTCAGAAAGGCAGAAATGAGAAATACATCTGAGCGACGCTTTAAAAGGCAAAGTTCAGTAATTGGGAATGACAGACACACATATAGCATCCATCACTCATGACCTTTCCATTTCTCCCTCTCTTTCCCTTCTCCTGTCTCTCCATTCAGGACAAGGACGAGCAAACCAAAGGAAGAACAAAAGCACGTCTTTTAGATGACTCTATTTAATCGGCCTTTGAAAGCTGCATTGTAATTAACCTGGAATCAGCTTGAAGCCAACATTAAATAAAAGGAATGAGCATTTTGTGTATGTGATATGTACACTCACACACACAAATATATGTTTAAGAATGCGACAAAGATTTAAATGGCTTCATTCAAAATGTCAGTATTTCATGTGGATGTGTAAGTAGGCTGATTGTATTTTTCAAGAAGAAAAATACATGGAAATAAAGGAGCTCACATAAAAAGTAGACAGTTCATGTCCCTGTGCTGTGCTTGAATTTTAAGGATAATAGGTTCATGGAAAGTTGACTTGTTCAAATCATGGGATTGCATTTGCCACACTCCTTTTTACCCTCTCTCCTCCTGTCTTACTTTTGCTTTTCATTGCTTCTTCTTTCAGCTCTGGTAAAATGACCAGGCCGTGCACAAGAAACATGCTTCGCCCTCTGTCTGTCTTGGACATGCACACACATGCACACACACGTGGACACACACACACCTCACATCTGGACTTGTGTTTAATTTAACGTCAGAGTCCGGACAGGAAGCACCTGTCTAGATGAAATCCTGCAAGAGAGAGAAAAAGAGAGAGAGAGTAGAGGGGACTGAAAAAGAGAGGGAAAAAATACAAGAAGAAAAGAAAAACATTAATCCATCTGTTGTGGAAATGCATGTCACAGTCGTCACATTAAAAGCAACTTCAACAAACAGAGAGCACACCAAATTGGTTTGGAAAAGGCAAGTCATCTGAAATTAACACAAATTTCATCCCCTCTAAACGTTATCGCGTCTGTCTGTGTTTGGAAATGAATGCAGGTCATTCTTTTTCTCCAAGGCTCAGGGGGGCTGCTCAATAGCAATTACAGAGTAGTAAAACTTCCAGATGTGGGATTATTCTTCCCTTCACATTAGCAGATTAAAAGATCACTGTCGGAATAGAGTCACACACCTGTTACAAAGGCGCTTTTCGTGACATTCAACTAGTGGCACAGGTTGTTGTTCGTCTAAAACAAGAGTCATTTCTTGATGTTCATGCTCCTTATGTTGCTGGATGGAAAAGACTGTGAATACCGGTGTCCTGAATGATAAGAGAACCATACATAAGTACAATGGCTGAATTAGTTGTCAATAAATACATTAATAATTTCTATGGGATAAAAGTGAGAACTGTGTAAAATAAAATCTGCGTTGTTTTCTTTTTCTAAGACTGTAGTTTTTGTCCATTTACTGTAAGAAGCAATGCTCCATAATGCACAAATGTATATCAACTTAAAATAATACATTAAACTACCACCACATCTGTGATTTTTGAATATGTCCAAAGGAAAACTCAACAGAATATGAGTATGCAGAGGGCCTTAAAATGGATTAAGAACCCATCTTACTTGAGTCCTCAGATGTTAACGCAATGAAAAGAATCAAGTTCAAGCTACAAGGCAGAAGGAGGAAAAAAGTTGACATTTTTCAATGATCCAAACACAGCTACAGCACCGGAAGAACATTCCACCCAAAAGGTGACATTTTCACTCAACAGTGAACACGTGACGGTAAGCCTCCCTGCAGTGGAAAGCGACAACATTATTGTTTTCCATGAAATAAGGTAGCTGATCCAACCTCAGATTGTGTTTGTGGAGGCAATGCTTAGATTATCACATTTTCTTTTGAAGAAGAGTACATAATTTATCTCATTAATCGTGTGGGAAAATCAATAACAATCTTTACTGCCTGAAAAACAATTACAGAAGGGCTGAGGATATAGTAAGTTATAGTCATATGAAGAAGTTACTGACCACCCATAATTGGAAAAATTATGGAAAAAAATAATTACCTGTTTAATTACGGCAAATAAAATAATTCCATCCCTCTATAGAGCTATTGATCTTGCATCCAGCACCTCAACTGTAGAATTTATTTTTATTCTTAACTGACAAAATTGATATATCAGAACTATGATCAGCATTCCTTCTGGTGAAAGTGCTGGCTTACGTTTTCTACAATTTCTTGATAAACTCGCGGGGATGTTTTTTTGTAGGTATCATCTAGTCTTCTGCATGTAACATCCTCAGAGTTGATTAAATAAATAATGACAACAAACTTGTTTCCCCATTGTTAATGAATCCTTGGCCTCTTTTTTTATGTCCTTTTTTGAACTAAGCTAGCTTACAAGACTCTTTTAAAGACCTCAAACTGCATGGCCACTCATTTAATTTCCTTTTAAAAGTTTTTCTTTTTAAGGTCCTTGAAAAAGTTGTTGCTGAGTAACTTCTTTAGGTGACTGAAATGACATCTTTCATTAATGTCAGTCTGCCAAAGGAATGGCAATGAAACTACAATTTTGAGGGTCACAATTGTTGTAAATTCAGACAACTGTTCTCTTCGATTTCTACCATACTTGAGTGCTGATTGCTAACATTGATCATATAATCTCGACTCCCAGCCTCAAGGAATGAGTTGGTATACGGACAAACCTTTTGGTGGTTTCTGTGCAACCTCAAGAGAACTTTGTTCTGTCGGATTTATAACATTACCAGACTCTTTAACATGGGGCACCACAGAGTTCAATTATGGGCTCACACCTATTTTATTTAAATGTATTTATCCTATATGCCAGCCATTTATTCGATTTGGATGTATTGCTTAATGTTGCTATGAAGTTAATAAACACATTGTAATGCTAAACTTAAAACTCAAATTATATCAACAAGCAAGGATTTCACTGGAATAAAGTCTAGAAATCTGTCTGAGCTCCCATGAACCTTTTAAATATTGGCATGCTGCATACCTCAATTGTTAGGTAATTGTTACCTCTCTTATTCTGATTTTCTGTGCATTCCTGAGGTTTTTAAGTTTTTAAAGGTATCTCTTTAATTTTCTTAAAAGGCATAAAGAAGACAATAGAAATGTTTTAATTAATTCTATGGGTGTAAATAGGACGTGGAAGTCCTTAGTAATTTTTTGTTTTATTATGAATGTTTCCTACAATCTTGGGGGTTGTCTTGCTTTATTTTCCATGCTGTCACTGAAATAATATTTGATCTTTAGCCTGATTAGTGAAATTACTCCTTTCCTGTTTCAGATTGAGCTCAGCGACACAGAGAATTACTGACATTTAAAATGACTAACATGCAGTTCAGGCAAGTTCAGACATATTCACTCAATGCAATTCACTAACAAATGCAATGTTCTCAGCACATCTTTTACATCATATCTCAGACATTAACTGATGTCAATGTCAGAACACATCTGTTAATTTATTTGGTCAGAACTCAAGTCTGTGCTGCGGGTAACGGCCCATCACAAGTGAAGACGCCAGCTGTGGGCCACATATAACCCTATTCCACTTCAATGTGCATCCATAGACTACAAAGTTTAGGTATGCCAAAGTGTGTTAAGCTCAACACATGCACTCCAGGTGACATCAGGCAGCTGCTACCTTGGGTTAAAAGTCCTCAAAGGTTGTAAAGGGTGATTCTGCATACATTCAGTTATGGTCACAATCCTCTCGTAAAAGTGAACGTAGGGTTGTCTACAGTCTTGAAACAGGACAGTATCAATATCTAATGCAGAAAGTAAAGCACATAACATGCCATCACAACTAAGAACAAAAAAAGAAATGTATCTGCTTGATGATATTGCTATTTGCTGTGCTACCAACAAGTACACTATTTATCTCTTGTTCTGTATCTGTATTTGAAAATGTTTAATGTGTGGTTGAGAGCCAAAGAGCCTTTAAACAACTCAATAATTATCACATGTGTGCTGGTGATACGTTTAGTGTAACTATGAGATGGGAGTGGAAAGAAATGTCATCAGTTACATGCAATCAGAGTACGATCAACAGCAGGAAGACTGAGGTTTGCATTAGACAAAATTAAGCTCTCTGAATTCTGTAGGTGTACTATTACTGTTTCAGTATTTATTTCACAAAAATTAAATCAATATTTCTTCACAAGAATATGACTGATTGGTCAATGAAATTCATAGAAATATTTAACTTATTTTGATGACAGAGGTTAGAGCTTGAGTAAACATTTGAAGAAAACCCCCACACATTCAAGGTTTATTTAGGTACATTCAATAGACTTCTCAATGTGCCTGTCATCCAATAACCCCATTTCCCTATCTTGACATCAGATTGTGACTTCCTGCATTTCGCAGGATGACTTTCAGCAGCCCCTAGAAAACATGCCTGAACTTGTTGCATCTAGTTGCTGGTTTAACGTGCAGGTGGAGAAAGCATTAGTACGAGCGATGAGGATAATAAGAGAAAGAGAGCACATTTTTTCCCCAGTCGCCAAGCGTGAGTACTGCCTCAAACTCACAATGCAATATGTCTTGTCTCTGTTGCATTTTGGACTGTTAAGGTTGCTGTTGGTGTAAAAATGTACTTTTCTACGATTTTATGGTATGATGTTAAATATTGAATCTAGAAAGATGCTCTTTCCTTTCGATTCTGCGGAACTGTTTCAGATTGCAGAAAATATGCCATCACACTTTGCTGTAACTGTGACAGCAGGTGGATCTGACCAGTTACTCATGCACTAATAAGAAGAATACAGCACCAAATAGCAAAATGAACCCAGACTTGCAAGGTTTTACCATTCATTCATTAAACTGATTTAAGGTGGATTTTTGTAGTATTGCGTGTTCTGCATTCATCACTAGCATCAGAGACCTGTCATTTGAAATCAACAATGACCTAAAGTTGAATGTTTTTCAATACTTTTTATGCTGAATTTCGAAATAGCTAATACCAATGCTCTTCAGCCAGTTTAAAAATGACTAGACAAACACATGTGCCTATATTTCCAGTATTAGGAGGATAACATTAAGATAGCTCAGAGAGTTGTAACAAACAGAGGTAGTAACGACCATGGCCATTTCCCTCTTTCTTCCTTCCCTCCTCCCTTTTCCTTCCTTCCTTTCGTCTCCTTCAAGGTCAGTCGTCAGAGTGAAGCTGCATGTCACGGCTCCTTTGTCTATTCAGATAAAATTGCTGCATTCATCGCATGTCAGATAAACCTCAAAAAGGGAGTGAGGAGCGTATAGTGAGAGACAGAAGGAGGGAAGAAAGGAAGAGGAAGGAGAGGGAAAAAAACAAAAAAACAACACCCATATCACGCCGTCCTCCAGCCTGGCCCTAGCCTGTTTTTATCTGTCCATGACAAATTCAAGCATTCACTCTCTCGTCTCCTCTTTCCCCCACATTTTCTCTTCACCTTATCTACTGTCTCAGCACTGCATCACTTGCCATTTTAGAATAATGTCCCCCCGTGTCTATAATGACATTGCCTTTGTGCTTCAGATTACCTTGGGATTTTCAACCTACGCTTGCTACCCCCCCCCCCCGAAACACATATGGATTGTTGGAATCATGGCTGGACTTCCCGGTGGGCTGACTTGCCTTTTGGGCTGACACAACTATCCACGTTTTTTTGTTTTACCGGCACTTAAAACAAGTACATCGGTCAATTGTTTTTTTTTTTTCTTGACACTGGGCTGGCCCAATCACATCTTTAAATTCCTCCCCCAGCCTTTGGGCTCAGTGCCTCATCGCATCTGCAAAAACAGAGTGCCAAAATTATACAAAAACAAGAGCGAGAGAGATGCGTCTTTGATTACGCACCAGCGTGACTGACTGTCCCTGGTTAGCGGGCTGCTGGGCGCTGGCCCACTGTGGTTGGGTGTTATTTCTGTCAGCTTCTCCTCTCTTCTCTCTACCAGCCAATTACCTTTGGTCCAGCTGATTCTAACTTTACCTGGGCCCCGCCCCTTTTACATGGATAACTAGGAGTAGAGCAGGAAAGACAAATAAAAAGAGAAAAAAACGCAAAGGTGGAGCTGAAAAGCTGAGAGAGAAGAGGATGACGTTTACTGAGGCTGATGCAGCCAAATGTTTAAAATATCAAATTATTCATTTGGCACCGTTACCAGTCAGTCATCTTAGCCTAGTGAGTCCGCAGGCACTGGCAGCAGAGAGAGCATCCCAGTGAGCCCAGCAATACCAGTTCAACTGTTCGGCAACTGGAGCGGTAAGATAGAAGACAATAGCCATTTTTCATTCCCAGTCCAGACCTGGCTGCAATAAAGACACTGGCGCACACACACACAGACACACACAAATAGGCAGGTGTAAAAGAAAATCCATCCGTATACCTTGAAAGAGACTAGCTGAATCAAGAAACATCATTAACCAGCATGTTTTTTTTATAAAACAGGGCTTTGATGAGCATAAGTGTATAAAAATACTCTTTCTGAATGATAATGTATGCTGTCATTGTTAATTCAGGATATCATGGTTAGAGTTTGGGTCTGGACTTAAAAGCATGGAGCATTACAGAGTTTAAACATGAAAATTCATTCAGAATCAAAAGACCTAAAGTTTGAATGCTAATTGATGACCAGCTCCTGCATAATTCTTATCTACTGAAGTCAGTAATCAGTGTTGTGCATGAACAAGCTCAAAGAGCGCCATTCATTCAACGTGCTCGTGTTTTTGGTGAATGGTGACCTGAACGTATCCGTTTGCAAACAATGAACGTGAGTGTCGTTCACTACCGCAAGAGTTACAGCTCACGCACTGTGTTTTGCAGCGCTGCTGGTGTTTTGGGCCACAGAATCTTTTGGGTCACACGTAGAACTCAAGCACCCAAACAGTCTTAGGAAATATCTACGAGTGAATGATGATCACTAGAAATCATTAACAGAGGGTAAGACAAGCTGCAAAGTTCCTCCACCCAAGATAAACTCACGGCATTTTGCAAAGTAAAACAAATGGAAGAAATAAACATCAACTAGTTATTCTTTTGGTACTGTGAATTCAGTTAAAAATTCAAAATTGTGAACTATAAATGTGAATAAGTTCATTTTAATTTGTGTGAACTGAACTTTGAGCTAGCTCTTGTGAAGTGTGAACTTTCACAACACTGTAGGCAATACCTGACTTAGAAAAAAAAGTGTCTATCACTTCATTTGCAGCATCATATCAAACTAAGCAACTTTAAGTTTATAATTGTACAGTATAAAGTTTCTGGCAGATGACTGAGGGAATATTTTCCATATTCCAGGTCAGTACATTATACTGAAAAATCAAGATCCCACTAATTACTCTATGTGGCAAGTGTGGTCACACCGAAAATGTATCCACAGCTCACGTTTTATGGTGCACGTTCTTCCTTGCTATTTTCTCCGATAAAGAAATAATTTTCCTTCAGGTATCATCAAGAGTCTCCAGCATGTATTATTTCTGTGCTCTGATGAGCTCCTTAAACTGTGACAGGTCCTTCTCTCCCCTGCCTGGCCATGTCTCTTAATGAGATGGTAATCAGCCAGTCATCAGCAATGGGACCACGCAGGACACATAATGAGAACATTAGGCTGCATACTGAAAGGACCCCCTGCCGGGTGTAGGATCAATGGTCTGGCCTGATGAGAGGTGGATGATGCGGCTGATGGTTGGAGAGAAAGAGGGAGGGGGAGAGAGGCAGAGAGTTGTGGTGTTGATTGTCCAACACATCATCTACTGTACCCAATCCTTTGACTCACAGAGAAGTCACAGAAAAAAAAACAATCAGTGCATTTTGTTACTTTAACACATGAACCGATGTTATGTTCTGTTTCTCTTTCTTCTTATTTATTTTATTCTAATTTAGCATTTTGGCTTGCTCCACTATAGTTTAATCTCTGTTTTAAGCTTATTTGACTGTAGTTTGCATTGATCATCAGCTGTCACATACTGTATCTTCCAGCTCAAGCCGTGCACCTGTACTCCAGCGGAGGTTGCCCAAATAGTTATGATATTGAAGGAAAGCTAAAATGCTAAATACATCAATGCCAACACTGTCAACAAACCTGTCTGGTCAGGTTTGCTGTTAAGTTATTTATTTTCATTAATTCCCTGAGTAACTAGCTAAACAAGGACGACTGCGTTTCAGTGTTTCAAGCAGCGTTACACTGGAGTTTCGAGAGCAGAAAATAACTCAGCTATCTGAAAAAACAGTGGTAAATGTTTGTCAGGTGCCACTCCAAAAGAATCAAAGAGCAATAGCTTCTTTCTAGACCCAGTAATCATAGAGAAAACACAAAGGTACCACGTTTTCTACTGAATAGAAGATCATTTAATATAGCCACAAGAGCTGGCATGTCTCATTTTGCTTTAGGGATGCAACTGCAGTCCTAGACATGCCTCAGTGTTCTCAAACTAATTAGTTCACTTGGTAGCTGTATTAAATTACCATAGGCCCACCTTTGGTTGTGAGCAATGAGTTCATGCCTATTTTGTGGGTTCTGTCAAAAAACCCCGACAAATAAACAAAAAATAAAACTAGATTCTTGGAAATGATCACTTTAAGTAAAAATACTTCACCCCAGGCTGCTGTGCACTGGTGCTTTAAATGGATTCCTCTTCTGTTAACTATCTTTGTGCTGCTCGCTATACATGCTGCTGTTTAAGTGGCACTGGTTTTGGATCATACTTTACATCTTTACCAATAAAACGATACATAACTTAATTTACTAGGCTGTGTCTTTTTTTGGAGAGTGAACGAGCAGTACACATGACTGGACTGTGAGCTAGATTTGAGACTCTACAGTCAAAAACATGTGACAATGGGTACGTTATCACTTATTTCCATGTATACAAAGAGGAATAAATGTGAAGAAACAATGGGAACCAGGGTCAACATTGCTTAAATATTTAGATGGGTAGTGTTGTGATGACTTTAAACAAAACAGGACTATAAAGATTGAATTCAAAGCAATATGGTATACATGTTGTATGGGGTCATAGCAGCAATAGATATCCTAAACTCATCAAAGATCATAAAAAAATAATTTAGTGTTGAGCAGCTTCTTGATACCTTCATAAAAAAACAAGTTTTTTCCCCTCTCAGCTTTAGAATTATACCTTCAGCTCGTATGCCTTTATTTGTGCTTTAGTTGGCCTGATTAGATACAACACAGTCTAATGCAGTACAAGGATAAAACGACAAGAGGATCAGAAAAGAGACTTTCAGTGTGAGTGAGTCATTTTGGTCATATTCAGTTGTTAGAACAATCCAGGCACATGTGAAGCACCAGAACATGTCAACCCCAACTACATTGCACATCATAAAAGCTGCTGTGACAATTCAGATGTGGAGGATGAACTCTTCCACCCCCACTTCCCTTTCCCATATAAACCATTTGGTAACCCTTTATGGATTTCACATATGTATATTCTTATTTATGTCCACTCTGTCTTCTATCATCACTATGAAACGCAGTCGCTGTTTGAATCCGGCCATAAAACCGACTGGAGTCACGTTAATTGTCAGACACAGACGCAAGTTCTGATCATAAACGCTGTACTACATTCTGCTGCTTTAAATCACAGACAAATCTATCCCTCCCTTCTCTGGTGCCTTCCAAAGTGATTTGGTCTCAATTTGTAATAAAAAAGACCAGCAGAGAAAGCGCTGCTAGAGCCGGCGACAGGCTTCTCTTTTGTGTTTTGCATTTTTTTCACCTTTTCTCTCGTTGCAGTGACTGACTTTTAATCTAATAAACATTGCATGAGCCCACTGACCAGAACAAAGGGGAAGAAAAAAACATCTTTCAGAACATCTATCAGATCGCTCTTGTTAAAAAAAAAAGGGGGGGGGGGGGGGGCTCCATAAAACGATGACATTTTTACACATTTTGTTGTTTTTTGGGGTGAGGTCTTCCTTTCAATTA
>CM022493.1:18054208-18090429 GCA_011952105.1 Coreoperca whiteheadi
GGGGGGGGATTCCTTAATAGGAATGGGGTAGAATATAAGGTTTCATGCCAAGATCATAAAATTACTGAGGAATAAAAGCCATTCACATGACATCACCACCTTCTGAGGATGTGAGCTTCAGCAGCTTCAAAAAGAGGACAAAATGTTTCCTCCATCGACTTCAGTGCTGCTGTTGTCTGACAAGACATACAACACAGCGGAACAAAGGAGTGGGATTAGCCTCGCTGCTACTGGCTGGAGCTTTTGAAACATGCAAAAAAATATACAATATTCTTAACAGCATAACTGTCTTGGTACATAGTTTATATATATGATCAGATAGTGAGACTCTGCTTGGGGCAAATTTGAATGGATTTCTTTTTTGTAAGATGTGGGCACTGTAAAAGTTAACACACGCCTCACAGTGACCCTAGTGGTGAAATCACAAAGCAACAGCTTACACAACAGGGATGATAAATAGCTGCCCATCACTCCACAAACTTGGTACATTCACTTCAGCATACCGCAGTGCATTTCCAGTTAAATACTTGCACTTAAAACATTCCCTCTTTCTATGTGTGCTATTAGTGCTGCCCACTAATTTACACTTAAGCGCTAGTTTCCAGTAGGATCGCAACCATTATGTTTATTCACATGGCTGTCAGTCACTCGCCATGGGATCAAGTCAAATCAGTCTCGTATGCTTGACACAAATGATACAGCACTGGAGCATGCTCCAGGGGTACTAATGGTTGGTCTGAGTAGTTTTCAGCCACAATGTCACAGAAAACACATCATTTCAAACCTGCTCCACAGCAAATCCATGCTACACACTAATGGCAAATGCATTGGCTAACAGAAGTGGGCTAGCTACCTATGATGCATATCTCCTATCAGCAGTGACTCTCCACATGTGGGAGAGAGGAGGAGGTATGTGTAGGGTGACTGTTAAATATAAGTCAGTGGTGTACTCAACAATATATGCACCACATGAACTCAGAGGGCTCATTCCTGCCAGCACCTCTCACTCTGCAATGTATGGATCTTTAAAGGACAGCAGGCCTTTCATAATTGGCAGTGAGAGGCCATACATCCATCTGTTGTATTAGTCTATCTACATAAAACAAACAGGGATGCTACATTCAAAACACAGGCAGACATTACTAACAACATATAAAAGAATAATTTCATTTTTCTCCCTTTCTTAGAGAAATGTGACACATCATCTGGCGCGGTATTGCGTTGCCCGGGGAGAGGGCCCTGCACAGTAGATGGACCGCTGTAATTTCTCATCTATCAAATTATGGTTTATTGTTCAGCACAGCAACCCCAGGCTACACACAACCCTGTGCACTGACAGTTATGAAACATTATATTTCCACTGTCATAGTCCAGGCCCAAGACAAAGCTTAAGAAAGAATAGGAGAAAGAAAACAGAAAGAAAAAAAAACCCCTCCAAAGTGATCTCAATACTCGTCATCTCAACATCTATGTTAAACAGAGCTTTGATCCTAGCCGTTCAAGCCACTGTTGCTATTTCTGGGGTTTGCTAACGACATTAGGTTACTCAAATTGCCATTAGCCACTACTGTATAAGCTTGTTTATTATTGCCATGGTAATGATTTTTCTACCAAATGAAATTTGTCGGCAGGAAATTGTGTTTAATGCTGGTCTAATGAGTCTGCTGTAAATTAGCTGGCGTGCCAGCGTGGATGACTAAAAGGCCTTTAAGTAACCTTTGGTCTCTGTTGAGGGTAATTTGATACTGCCACTGATGATTCACTTAGCGTGGCTAAAAGCTATAGGCTTGCATCTCAAGAAGGACATGTGAAACTACTATCGCTCTTAAACTAGAAGTGAATGTGAAAATAATCAAATCGACTTGCAACTGGATGACTTTAAGACGGTGAATGTGAACTCCTGACTGGAGTCAAACCAATTTAGCGTTTTTTGTCATCAAGGTCCAGGTTCAGCTACACATACAACTCACAGTTGAGCTAGTCTTGCATCTTGGCCTAAATGATACAGCATCGACTTTAGATGGTGACAATCTAAAGTGAACTCTGTTTTTTGTGAAATGTGTTCACAAAAGTCCAGCATATATTTGTAAATATGCCATTGTTTCCTTCCTAACTATCACATTTTCTTGTTAGATTTTGCATGCATTCTCATGCCAGGTAAGTAAGGAGAGAAATATAAACAGTCATACAGACATATTTATTTACCAATTAAATTAAATGATCACATGAAATTGCACTCGGCAAACACAACTCATTTGCACACTTTCTTTTCACAGCTGAATAATAAACTTTATTATCAAAAGAAAAGCAAATATAAAATAACAGTAAATGTCAAACAATAAACTTCAATGGAAACAAAATTATTGTTAAGGATAACTACAAGTTAAAGCATATATACTGTATAATAAAATATATCAAAGTGGAATCACAAAAAGTGTCAAAAAACATGAAAATGCAGCCCATAAACACTAATTTAGTGCAATTATTTGCATATCTGTCAACATTTTGGCTGGGATGTGTTAAATATTGGGGTTTTATAGTGGCTGAAAGCTAAGGGTCTTCTACAGAATACTGTAATAAAACATCCCTTACAAGAGCAAGAAATCTTACGGAGGAATGAGAGCAGTTCCTTCAAATGAACACAAAAAAAATCAGTGTATCAAAAGACCTTCTGGTTCAACGCGTGTGAGTGTGTGTTTGTGTACACACTACCAGGCTTTGGCTCTGTGCCAGGTCTGCAGTGAAGACTAAGCTTCCTGATGCATCTGCGTATGCAAAAAAGTGAAAGTGTACATGTGTACATCGCTGGCACCCCTGCAGGGCTGTGGAAGCACGCGTGGGTATTTCTTGTCGAAGTTACCGTGCTTCGTCACGGGCATGGCAGCCACACCCCCTGGCATATTCCCCTGAGATCTGATAAAAGGTGTGTGTGTGTGTGTGTGTGTGTGTGTGTGTGTGCGCGCGCAGGGAGTTTGACTGTGCGTCTTGTGTTTTAATGGTGTGACATTCCTCCTTAACGCATGTGGCCCCTCAATCTGAAAACCCTTCCTCTTTAGACACGTCTGTGTTTAACCTCCCATTTCCCTGTACCTCCCACTACACCTCACCCACCCACGTCGCTCCTCCTCCTCCGGCAGCACGTGCCCCCTCTTAGTGCCAACATGCCCTCGTCCCCCAGCTCCCTCCTCTCCCCTCCGTTTCATCCCCCCTCCACTCCTCTGTTTTTCCCACGCCGCCTCTTTCTGTCATCACGTAGTAGGAGTGGTATCACCACACGTGCCCCTTTTTAGTGCCAACAAGCTCCCCTGTGGCCCTCCTGCCCCCCCACCTTCCTGTCTCCCCCCCATCGTGTTTTACCCCCCGCCCAGCTCCCGCCCCCTCTTTCTCACACTGTTCGTCTCATCACTATGTAAGTGGGGATACCAGGCTGTTTTGCATACGGCTGTTTAGTCCTTTGTGGCAGGCGGGGCAGCATGCGAATATGCAAAACGGTGATGGGGAGGCATTTTGTAGTGTGATGAGGAAGGGGAGACGGCGGAACTGTGAATGATGCCGCCGTGTGCGCGTATGCTTGTGTTTTCCAACAGATTCTTTGGCTCGTCAGAGCGACGATTGGTACAGGAGCAAGTGCCACCAGAACCTAAGCCCAGTTGAGCAACGTGGCGATGGAATACCAACCCAAGCAACTATAAATCCTACATGGAGGGATACTTTAATCTTCTGTGGCCTTTATTCCATTTAAGGGACAATGCAAGGAAAGGTTGTAATTTTTTTTCAACATGCATCGTTACTGTAAATCCACACGACACAGAATCTGCAAATATCAGCGGCAAATTAAGAAGAAAGAGACGGGAAAGTTCTTTTCGCTTCCCCCTCCTCTTCACCCATATCCTTCTCTCTCCTACTTATCTGTGGCGGAGAGCCAATGGTTCATTATAATTGGCCGTTGTCATCATGCAGATGACACACAGTCAGCGCTCTGAATATCATTAGCACCTTTGCATACCTCCGCTCTTTTTTTCTGTCCTTTCTTCTTGTTCCTTCATCCTGAGGCTCGTTTTAGGATTCAATATTCCAAAAGGTAATTATCATCCACGAAGCAGCCTATCAATATGTGGAGATTTGCCATAATAGGGAATGAAGGTGCATGTCTGATTGTCGTTCTCGCTTTCGCTATTCCCACCGCAAATGTAGAACATTCTCCCAGGGAGTAAGGGAGAATTAGAATGTATTTGTGTGCTTGTATTTGACTCTCCTTTGCAGTAGAGTCCATTGTATATCTCTGTGGTTAAAGAGTGTTCTTTGCTCTCCACCTCCTCCCCCTCTCCCCCCTCGTTTGCATATATCAGCCTCTCCTTGGGTAGAATAATAGCACTTAATTCTTCTCTGCAGCTCTTTCCTTCTGATCCACGACAAAAAGAAAGAGCCAGCCGGTCAATTTGCATACTCCGCATACTGATGAGGTGTGCGTTGCCGACTTCCTAATTACCAAGTCCTCCAGTCACTCTCTCTCCTCCTGCAGCTCTTCTTTTAACCCTCGCTCGCCCAATCGCCATCTCTTCGTCTCCATAGGAAACCATTGTCGCATTCAGTATTAATTCATCTTGAGGGGCATGTAGAAACAATAGAGAAACACGAAATGAACAGAAGCACATTGCAGTGACGAGCGGTTCGTTCACCTTCGTTTATTCCCCCATCTGTGTTTATTGGCTAATTTGCGGCTCCTCTCGCTCGCGGCGGCTCTCCTTAAGCTACCCTCTTTGTCTTTGCCTTTGAAATTTACAAAATCTTACAAGAAATCAATACTTAATTGATTATTCACTTTCCTGCAGCCTTAAACGACCGGCGAGTGCACGTGCGTATTAAATCCGGCGTGTGTCTGTGTGTATGTGTGAGTGAGTCTCTGGTAGATCCCATGGTATTCCCAGTTCTTTCGAGGCAGCAGGCGGATGAGGTGGCAGGGAGCTCTGAGAGAAACACTCTGCAGCATCAAAGTGAATGTATGACTGTGTGTGTGTGTGTTTGTGTGTGAGTGTGTGGACATATGAGACGTACCAGGGTCCCGTCAATAGTACCAAAGCCAGGGAAGTTCCAAGGTTTGAAGAGGGTTTACATCTCAGCCTTTTTGCTCAAACTGCAACAGCCATCCAGCGGAGGGAGAAGCATGGAAATCAACAACAACAACAACAAACCAACACCAAGCCTTTGGGCACAGGAAGCACAGCAGGCTGCAAGCAGGATGTGGATGGGAGTATATCCTCGTTTTCGTGGCATTTTTTTGTCCTCTTCGCGGCGCTTCTTTGTTTTCCGTCCTGGCTCCGAGAACAGAGCAGGGCAAGATGCCACCTGGACCCTTTAGAGAACTCCATGGCGAAGTGGGCGCGGAAATAGGGGCGTGAAGAGAGGGGCGTGAGGAGGAGGAGAGAGAGAGGGGTAAAGGGTGCCTGGTGCCTCTGATATGCCATAAGGATGGCAGGCACGTAATGATAGCAAATGTAGAGCAGATTGGCTTGGAGGACGAGGAGGAGGAGGAGGAGGAGAGACAAGGAAAGGGGGAGAGGAGACAGATGGCAACGCTGGCCTGGTGCCAACAATACCAAGACATGACTACGCAGGGAAACCTCCCCCTACACTCTGACACTTGTTGCTGTCTGTGTGTTTATGTGTTAGGATCACATGTGAGGACACAGAGTAGCAGGAAATTCCCTAACCAGACCATGGCGTTTTACCATGGCCATATTGCCTCAGTGGGACCAGACCTCTCTTACCTTTTACCTGTGAAAGACTGATGATAATTTTATGTTTCAATATCACTCTATGCATTGGGTGAGATATTTAAGTATGCATGAGAGCCTACAGCAAAATGAGGGTGAAAAATAGAGGTCTGGCCTCCAATTTGACCTCCATTTATGCAATATGGCAAAGGTCAAATATTGACTCTCCTCGCATATCTTTTTTCATGGTCATCAAAAATAGATGTTGCAACCCACCTCAATCTTTTTTTTTATTTACATAATGAAATTTGAGTTTTAGTTGGAAAATTAATGTGATTTTTGTCTCCCAGTGTTCAGGAAGCAAAAAGTGCTGGCTTGTGTTGGTTTACAAGAAAAACGGATGGCATCTAGATAGAGTATTATGATGTTCATATTGAAATGTGCTGAGCAAACATCTTTCTGCACCAGCAGACGTTCTCGGTGTGTGTGTGACAGAGAGAGACGGAGGGAGACAAAATGTATTTGTGTAGTGTTGGGGGGGGGGGGTGCAAAACACATACTGTACTGTATTCTTGTCTGTTTGAAAGTGGGCCAACAAAGCATGAGGTTTTCACACCAAAAAGAAAAGCATGCATCATATGAAACCTGCCATTGAGTATGCTGAATATTATTGGCAGGCTGGTACATAGGACATACAGAAAAAGAGGCTCAGACAGACTGTAGCACACCCAAGGTGTTTTCAAATGGCCACAAGATTGGACATGTTGTTAATTTTTCACGTTTTACTTGTTTTGCATGATTGGCAGAAGGGCAAGGTGTAGGAGTAGATTGAGCAAAGCTCTGTCGTCTGCAGATAAAGAGGAATGTTATCACACACTGTGTATGTTCATATGTGTGTGTGTGTTTGGGTAGACTGGATGGAAGGGGGGGGTTACCCAAATCAAACACCCGATTTGAATAAGAACAATCAGAGTCTCAAAATGGAGCATAGACACAGAGAGAGAGGAATAGCAGGGCAATTTGACTTGCGAATCAGGCAATGCATATCTGCATGCTAATTACGTGACAAGAAGGGGGGGGGGACGAGTGGAAATCGCGCCCCATGCGCCAGACAGCGAGAGGGCGAGGGAGGAAAGACATAGCAGACACAAGAGAGAAACAAGGGGAACGAGAGACTGAAAAAACGGACAAACGATGGAATCAAAGGAAGCTATAGACGAGATGGGGAATTAATTGGCCATAAGCCTTTATTCCACGGCATTTGATTTTCATTGGAAACAAATCGACACGCATGGAGAAGGAAGAAAGGAGCAAAAGCAGAGGACGAGGGTAGGGATTGGAGCAGGGTTGGGGGGCATCCGAAAATTAAAATTATTGATTGATCTTAGGGAGCTGGGGGTTGTAGAGCGAAGGGCATTTTGAGGATGTAATTAGAGCAGTCTGGGACCAAGGCTGGAATGATAATAGATGACATTGGAATTCACCATGGCGATTGGCCATTAATCTCCATTAACGCTGACCAGGATATTAAAAATTCTAATTGGAGGGACAAAAATGATGTGGATGGTGTGCGTATGCATATTTACAAGTGTGTGTGCTGGGATGTTGATCTTGGGTGTTAGGCGATAATTGCCACCATGGGGGACTTGTGTCCTGAGCTATAGTTTATCAACTGTGTTTATCGCTGATTAGAATTATGAACTGTTCACTATGCAGCACTGAGTTTAATGGGGTTTCATTTTTTCAACGGAATGACATCAATTTTCATTTATGGTTTGGGAAGAGGGATTTTGATAACTTAATATTGTGTTTCGCCTTTGTGTCTAAGTTGTATGTCTGTATGTCTAATGTATGCACAAGTGCATGCAAATGTGTGTATATCACTGTATGCGTGTGTGTGTGTGATGTCGAAGCTCTTTTAATGCCAAAATATGATTTTGCCAAGTTTACAATTTATGTTACTTTGCATTGTTAATCAAAACCAATGTGTGCATTATGTTTAGTTGTTTTATAAATGAAGATCATTATTTACTGTGTTTGCTTTTAGAACTTTTCAAGAAAACCTTAATGACTGTGCCATATGTAATCTATGCAAGACATTATTTGTGTACTGTCTGTATTAAACACAATAAAACTATTCTTATGTCCTTTAAACGTCTGTTTGTGTCATTTGGTGGTACCAGATAAAAACGGAATCTTTTCATTATTAAGTGAAGTGCTCCAACGCAGTACACAAGGGAAAGCCCTGCTTTAGGGAGTCCTCAGCCCCCATGGGTGCTATGATGTCATCAGTAGTGGCCTCGGATCTGCTGTCTGCACTGAGTTACATCAGCCCAGATTAAGGAACAAGGATGACAGGCCAATACTATTTTTATCAATAGCTCCACCACCTTGCATGACTGTGCTGTGACACTGTCAATAGATTATGAAATCTTACTGTGCCAGCTATTCAATATTAGAAATTGCTTGTGTTTAGTCAGCATACGTGCATGTGGATGCGTGTCAATGAAGTAAATATGCAAGAGGTTAATGCATATGTTCCTGTAATGTCTCCATGTAGTCACTCTGCATGATTAGGAACTGTCCTTGAATTAATAAGATGAAACTGAAACCCCCAACGCCACTGCCGTCACGCACATATTCGAACACACACGCACACACATAGATATTGTAACCTATATGGGGACAAACAATCGCAAAGTTCTCCTATTAGGGGTAAAATGAAGACATAGCTGTACTCACTCAAGCATAATAATGAAAAACATTTCACCTCTACGGTTAATTCATTGTGCATTAGTGAAGAAAGAGAATGTCACCACTCAGAGTTAGCATGCTTTTGTGTGTGTGTGAGATGGCCAGTGTGATGTCATTACGTTAATGGTCTTTCACTGGAGTTAGTCATTAAATGAGGATATTAAAGCAGTAGTTTTTTTCTATGCATGGAGGGGTGATGTGCGGGGGTCACAGTTGCCTGAAGTCATCACTCATGCACGATGGGAGGACACACAAATACACGTAGGGACACAATCACACATATGAATGAGCAAAATATGCATGCAAGTGGTCACTCAGCTCTCTTCAGGACCAATGTGTCTCTTTGTTTCCCTCTCATTTTCTGTAACATGAACGCAAACACTGGCAGGGCACTCACTTGAGTCCCTCGTTTGAGTCGTTTTTGATGCATATGTATCGTCTCTCAAGCCAGATTGATCCTGATATTTATGAGCTGGGTTTGACGTGCATATTATTATTATCATTACTGTTATTATGCAATTCGGGAGAGGGAAATAACATTAGTACTGGCAGAGGCAGAAGCAGGGGCTATCACTGCTGCAATCATGAGATTGTCCTGATTTATGATTTACTCAGACAGCATACTGCCCGAGATAACATCCCTGGAGGCGCTGGGTTGTAAAAAATTGTTTTAGCCAATTGATTAATCAAGAACGGTCATATGTGTGAGTACTTCATTTGTATGTGCTTAGATGACAAAGGAAATGTGTGTTTATTATGTGTCTGTATCTGTATGGACATGCAGGTGTCTGTTCTTATCTAGCAAAGCGAGAGCAGGGATTGGTAGATTAAGAAAACAGGGATGGAGAGGGAGGTAGATGTTAACTGAAAATAAATATGATTTGGTTAGGCAATATCATTTTTAATGTCTCATTTAAGTAATAGCAATGTAGTATTTGAACTAAATATAAGTCATGCAACCAAAATGTATATGACAATAAAGCCTTGATTTTGTTTGTTTGGAAAATTCAACTGTCAAGAAGAATTGTACTTTAAATATTTGAAAGCTAAAACCTTATACAGGCCTTTAAGGTCCAGTGTGTAACATTTAGGAGGGGCTATTGGCAGAAATGGAATTTAATATTTATACGTATGTTTTCATTAGTAAAGTATCACCTGAAAATAAGAAACGTTGGGTTTTCATTGATCAGTAAACCAACAAAGCATCAGAACATATCCAAATCATGGTTATTTAAAAAAACTGTCGGTACTATTGCTAACCTTAGTAATAAAGGCTGCACTTCCTGCAGCATCTTCACAGATTCATTCCTGCGGTTCCACAGTGAAAGGCTTCTAAGGTGAAGCAACAGTAGCTGAACTTCATTACAGGTCCAAGATGGTGCAAGTCACATGGCCTGACTGCTGAGATTAGCTTGCTGTACTTTATTGTTATTACAAGTTTTTAGTTAAACAATGATGTTTTCGGTTTCTTAAACAACTTTTGCAGCAGGTTGGAAACTTGACTGACAGCTGGTTCTGTCCTGAGCTACAAACAGAGCAAGAAGGTGGCAAAATGTTTATGAGCAAGGGCAAATATCTGCCACTATATATGCATGTAGCCCTCTTTGTCATATGGGTATTGTTTAGGTGACCACAGGTAAAACTCAGTGCTACGCCAGATGATTGCATGCAATACCTTACTGTGGTTGTATGTGTCCTTGTGAAAACCCACCATACATACAGACAATCCAACCTACAGGCAGACTTCAGGGATTGGGAGCAATTGCAGTATCATTGGAGCAGACCTAAAGGGAACTGTAGCCGGCCAGGGCCAGGCTGAAGGAACCACTGCCAAGGTGATTATAGATTCTGAAAGCAGCGCTGGACTCTGAGGCAGAGATTATTATAAATTTGGTCATTGGCAATGAGGACACTACAGGGGAGAGAAAAACAAATATTAGGGCCCCCTTCAATGCCGTGGCCAGTGTGAGCTGTTTTCCATTTTAATGCATTATGTGTGTATAAGAGAGAGAGGGGAGATGAGTTTTTTTTCCTCCTCTGTGTGTGTGTGTGTGTTAGATTCAGCAAACTCAGATTTACATTTCCCTTGCACTGCCTGTGAAATGTTTTCAGACGTGGGCAGCGTGACTGCAATAATATATAAGGCTCGTTCTCTTGCACTCTCTCCACTTCTTTCTTTCTTACACATACTTACATGCACGCACACTGCAGGCAAAGACAGTTTGGGAGAATGAGGATCAGGGATTGCAAGCCGTAATTACCAACCGTGTGAGAGAAATGGAAATTCACACTTAGTCTGATTCTGTGGTTAGCTTTCAAGCCACTCCTTCACTTAAGCTTATATTGACACATCGACTTAAAGTGAAGGTCCCCTGACGTCACACAGTTAAACACACTAAGTTAGATTCTAAAATTTCATCTTTCGAAAGGTCTAAGAAAGACGTTTTTTTTGTGATGATTCTTGAGATCTTTTCTTGATTGTGACAGCAGCTGTGGTGATATGTAAGCAAGGCTTTGCCATATTCCAATGTATTAACATGGGCACGCAGTACAGACTTGTTAATAAATACTTTTCAAAGTTAAAAAATAATAGTATTGAAGCATACTAGTCTGAACTGACCTGGTTGAAAGTTGAACTGTTGAAAGGTAACAGTAATAGTAATAGATAATAGTTAAGTTAAAGTTAAAAAGATAAAAGCAGATAAATTAACATTGCCTTGATTATTGAATTATGTTTAATATGTGTGATTTTTAATCATATAGTCATATTTGGACACTGTATTTTATGTGAATTTGTTCTTTGGAATACATTATTAGTCACTCGTTTGATTACTTGCCTTCCTCTAATTCTATACAAGTTGCATTGTTGGAGGTTTGTCATGACAGTAATTACATTGGCTTTTCTGAGTTGGCTACAATATTGCAAATGAGTGTAAAGCAATTAAAACTGAAAATGTAATATCAGCAGGCATAAACAGATTGGTCACATCACTGGTGATTAAATTGCATCCCAAGAGCAGCCGGACACCCTGCATGTGTCTGCAGTGTATTATTTCTATGTAGTTTACTGTATTCACAATATTGTTTCTATTGTTGGTTTTCAGATATTTCACCATTGGAAAGGTTGTCTATGCCCGAGGCGTTCGGATTTGAAAGGATCTAACACACAACCAAAATCACAACCATATATGAGCCACACATCCGTCTATACATTCAAAACTTACCCCGAGGCTGTGTGCCTGCATGAGCTCCATCTAAGCACTTTGTCATTTTAAGTGTAACACAGGTATCGATTCCATAGGTTTGATTCTAAATGCAATGATGTCTTCCTCCGAGAGTTGATTAAACCCTTTTGGTATTGATGCACTGGGCCTGTGTGTGTGTGCGCGCGTGCGTGCGTGTTTGTGTGAGGCAGAATGTGTATGATTGAGACAGCAGAGACAGTTTGTGTACATGCATGTGTGCGTTCATTGATAAAAGCATTACAGAGAGCCACAACGTCAGGACGGTGTGATCTAGAATCACAGTCCCTCTGACTGGAGGATCCTGCACCAGGACCTTCAAGCTAAGGGCTTATCTTGCCTTAAGCCAAGTCACATTACTCTGCTCTGTTCTACTCACTTCTCCCTTCCTCAATCAATGCTAAGCCAGTCAGTATATTGTCACTCCTGAAGCGGAATTTCTAGCACACTTGGCTCTTAAAGTTTGACTGCTGTTTTGTGTGACTTAATCCTTAAGAAGTAGTAGTAATGATTGTTTTAGTCATAATAGTAATAGTACAGATGTGGTTTTACTAGTAGTACTAGCACTATCTATGAATGAAAAGATGTGTTGTTTACAGGTACAATAACGGTAAAAGTTGAATTTGAATTGAACATCAGTACCAATTCAAATTAGGGCTGCAACTAACAATTATTGGAAAAAAATGCAGGTTTAAGGCTTCACTTTTCAGCCTCAGAGGTTGTCCCTTGGGTGTATAAAGAGAACTGGATACAGCAAGTCACAAGCCCTCTATGGGCTTCCAGGAAGTTGGCTAGCAGAAGAAAGTGGGAGGGGACGGGGGGGCTTAAAGAAATAGGAGATAAAACTGCTTATTTGAGACAGAGGATGAACTGCGGGTCTGCATAAATGGCCAGTATAAGATAAATAAGGATTTGTTTTAGCACACTTAATCTAGTGGAATTGCAGAATACAAATATAGAGCTGGAAATGAGCATAATGGCATTTTTGCTTGAAAAACAATTTAAACTTATCAAGAGTTGCAGGTTTATTTTCCGTCGATAAAGTAATCAATTAATCGACCAATCTTTTCAGCTCTGATTCACTTAACTCTCGTAATCACAGTTGCAGACCCTGATGTCTGTAACAAAATTCCTATATTACTAATGAACCACACAGAATTGTAACCTAAGAGAGAAATCAAAGTAAAGACTAATTCAATACTAGACCTCACCTTCGTTTCCAAGCTTTGAAGTTAGTTAACTTAAGGATATCAAAATTAAGCAACAATTCCAATGTTTGATCACCAGGACGAGCATATTTAAGGTCTTTTTTTGAGGCATTTCATGAAAAACTGACACATGTAAATCATTGTAGTACTGTATGAACAATGCAGAAGAAAATGGGCTCCCTTTCCACTTTTCACAGATTTCTTACAGCTCACACAATCTATTTTACTCTTGAATTTTTTTAATCCGTCAACCTTAACAGCTTCAAGAAGAATACCAATTGGATCTCTGGCTTCTGCAAAAGCCTGAAGTAATATATAATTTAGGTCCATATTACTATATAAATATACAGACTTATATAATACTAAGTGTTATGAAACTATCAGTAAACCAGCATGTTAGTGCAAAGCAAAATATTGAGTCTCAAAAATACATACCATAATATCAGTCTGCTACCTTTCCCCCTGCTGTCCAAAAGTTCTGTTTACTGTGATTTCCGAAGGGAATGGGTAATAGGGACATGTTAGAAACAGAGGAGTTTTTGAACGATAACGACAACTCAACTGCATCTTGTCATTTATTTAGTCACAAAAAAACCACCTTCACACAAGCACTGAACTGCACCACATCACCACAGTCATACTCAGTGTAGCATGCATCACAGTGATAACAGCAATCTCTGATTCACAGTGCAGGCTAAATAAGGGCAGATTTCATGGGTCAATACATTTGTTGTTAAGAAATACTGCATGTCCCTGAAAAGCAACATGGGATTTTAATTTTGGTGCAAACATAGATGAAGGCAGAGAAAGCAAGAGAGAAATAGAGCCTCTGTGTATGTCGGACAAACACGCACACAAACACACATGCACTAACATGCACCCACACCTCGCCCAGGTCCCAGAAGCTAATTAAAGGGAAGGTAGGCGAGCAGAGATGTGATAACTCTGTGAATCATGTAGAATAGTTGTAATGGGTGACCTTCTTTTCTCTCCCCATGCGGCGGGCAGAAATCTCATTTGAGAGTGAGCCATTCCAATTTGCTGCGGCGAGTCAGGTGTCAAAGTCTCAAGCAGGCAGAAAAACATCCCTTGGTGCCTTCTCCTTTGTTTGAGATCATGTGATGCCCTGTGTGGAAATGCAAAGAGCTACAAAGTCTACGGAAACTGGGTTCCTATTTCATCTTTATGTACTTATTCTCGTTCTTCTTTTCTTAATCTGCACTTTGACTTAATATGAAGAAACAAAGAGTGTTTTCTGTCTCTATGTTTTGTGTATAGAAAGGATTATGTTAGTGATCAGAGCAAACATGAGAATTATAAACACAGTCCATCTTCATTAGGCTGCAGGCCAGATATTACTGGGCTGGACAGCCTGGAATGTTTGGTCGTCCATTTAGCCAAGGGCAGGAGCAGGAGGGCTGCTGTGCAGGGCTCCAACTCCCTTTGATCCTCTGCGTCTGTGTGTGTGTGTGTGTGTGTGTGTGTGTGTGCAATGCAATTTCACAACCCAAGTACACCAGCTGGTCCACGTTAAAGTTCCAAGGTAACCATGGCGCCCCACGGCTGGTGGAGAGTGTGTGTATGTGTGCATATGTCTCTGTGTGTATGTGTGTACGTGTGTGATAACATGTGGTATAAGTTTGGATGCGCTCCTCCACCCTTTCCCCCCCTTTGGCTTTGACTTTTAAGGAGTTTCGACACTGAGCTTTTGCCTCCATCAGGTAAACAGGACACGGGTCACTGATAAAACAATATATACACATACACAGCCTACCACCATGGGAGGATATATGTGTATCCCCCTAACCACTGAATACCTGGGGTTGGGTCACCTAAAATAGTTTCCTATGTATCACTTTCAATTGAGATTTTTAGTATCACATGGTGTAAATAGTGTTTGAGCAGCTCCGCCAAGACATATCTCTGGGGGAAACATTGATACACGGAATATATACAAGACTGTTAAGTTTAAGAGTTAAGTACCATTAATATAGAAAGGAGTCATGTTTAATCAGTTTACATGAATTTATTTGTGTACCATATAAAGTAAGGAAGCCAGGTTAGCCTTACAGCAGATTTTATTTCTATGTAATTTGGCTGTATTGTGTCCATCATTAAAAAGATAAATATAAGAGTTATTAGGGCGTATCATGGTGGAATACTGGCATTTTGTGATCATGATCCTACATTTAGTGAGTTATTTAATTCCCTTTTTACTGCATGCTACTATTTGTGTATTACTTGTAGAAAATAAAGCAACCCCAATGTGCAACAAGTTTTGATGGAATAAAGAGATGAAGATAGACAGAGGGGCTGTTAAGGGTTAAATTCTGTGACCTTGAACACTTGGTGAAGTGAAATGTTTGCATGCTATCTTCTATTTATTTGCTTTGTGCTTGGGTTCTTTGCTACCTGAAAACACATTTGTTGCATGAAGGCACATGTCTGAGGCCTCACCCGCTATACATTACATCCATAAACTAATCTACAGCAACAACTTTATCCATACATCTCATCTTTCACTGCCTTACAAAAATATTTACTTGGAAACAAAAATATATCGAAACAGAATCAACTACTCTGTAACAAATGTACATGTGTTTAAAAAGAAGGATTAAAAAGAAGGATTTCAGAGAAGGTCGTATCATTTTGGTATGAGTGCTGTTGTTTCGACGTTAGTGGGGTCACCACAACAACTGCCATGGTAACAATGCAGCTGGACACAGACACATATTCATATTCATATCTGAAATGCTAATATTTGTAAAGAAACACAAACGTATGCACATTAGACAAAATGAACAACTCACATTGAAAGAGTGGAAAATCAAAAACCCTCATTTCTTTGAGAATGGCTTGCAATAATGCAGCAATGTTTGGTCCTGCAATTGCAGTCCATTCTCCCTCTGTCCTTTCTCTCTCTATTCCTATATATGTGATTGGTGCCGCTGTAGAGCTACCATGATGATTCAGATGGGAACAATTCGAAAAGATTGGATAGGAGAAAGCAAAAAAAAAACGAAAAAACAATTCTTATAAGTCTGCAAAAGTCCGGCTTGCGACTGATGACAGTCTCTGTGTACACCTGATTACCAGCTCTGTTACCGTAGACTCTGCCGGGGGGGTCGTGAGCTCAGGAGATGTTCAAATTCGCAGTGGGGTTTGTGGTCCACCTGCAAAGCCAGATGACAACCAGAACCTCAGAGTAAAACGCACTGACAACAATCTTTCTATTGTTGAACAGCAGAAAGAATCCTTTTTTTCTATAAAACTCTGGACAATTTTTGACCATGTCAGAGCAACTCCTAGAAATGATGTTATATTAATGTGGCTAAAAAAGGTTGGGTACTTTCATGTTTGCTAACCCTGGACAGAGTTTATATTTTTCTGTAAAACGTCTGGTGTGTTTTGCAGGCATACATCCGTTTTTTGTTGCATGTGTTGGATTCAAACCTCAAAGAAAGTACTTCTGCCTCATTAGTCCTGAAAAGTATAGTGTGTACATGCAAGTTCACCGAGCTAAATTTGTGTTTTCATGCATCATGTTGCTTCTTCAGGTATACCATTGCGGTTGTGAGTAAAAAAGGGCATCCTTTGGGGTCTACCCAAAGGATACCACTTTCAAAGCGCAGTGAGCACAAACAATCCCTGCGTCTACTCTGATTTTCTACTTCTTTTAGCAAACAGCCAAAAGCTTCTGCCTCCTCAACGGCCCCAAGCTCCCTAAAATGATGAAACAGCTTTTAGGATTTCTACATTTTACATTAATTGCACATGTTGCACCTTAACCAGCTTTTAAAATTGTTTTAAAAGAAAATGGTAAAATTCCAACCGTCAAAGCTATTTTGACACTTTGATATCATCACACACATTCCCATCACTGACATAAAACACGCCAAAAATTTTACTATACTCCTCACTGACATCGATGAAGATGTTTAATCTTTTCTCGAAATGAAAAATCATCCTGCTATCAAGCTGTCCACTGTGGAGAGAAAAATCTAATGAAAATATAGTGCTACATATTGATAATGATATTCCGTATCTTTCTATCCCCACCTAATCAGAGGTGGAATACGGCGCAGAGTCTCCCCTCTCTCCTGCAGTGACAGCCACAATTCATCACAGCTTTAATTTAGTCTGTTACTGGGGTGTCGATAGGACGAACGCTGCCTGGCGACCCTCTCTCTCACATACACACAAATACAGGCAGGGAGTTGCATGTTCACACACGTCCGTGCACGATATGCACGCTCTTATGACCCTTATGGAGAACCGTCCATCCCCAGCAACTCATCTTTGTTACAAACACGTAAACACACAGACACATACACACACGCGCACACACACACACACACACACACACACACACACAAAGACACACTGCCTCCCATCGTCCAGGAGAGCTATCTGTTGTATGGTTGGCTGTGGCCCCTAGCTCAAGGCCCTTCTCCCCAGATGTATCATCAGTCATTTAAAGCAATTAAGCACTTCTCAATGAGAATAGCCTGCTCTTCCTTGAGCAAGACGAAGAGGAGCGATTCACAAAGCCATTTTCTACCAAATCCTATTAAAGGTGGGGAAAGGAGGGGGGGAAAAAAAACGAGGTTCAAGACTTAAAATGGAGGGCTTTTATTTAAGGACTATGAGGTATTACAGGCCAGATTACTCTTGGCTTATGTTCCTAGTCTGGGAAATTACATTCCCACTTTTTTTTTTGGAGTGCCCAGGCTTTGGAGTCGAAGATGAGAATCACCTTAAGTCTCTCTTGTTTTTCACTTCTCCACTTCAATGGGTTGTTCTTGTTCTTGTTGTTGTGTTTTGCAGGAAAGATTTGTTTTTCCACTTTTATTGGCACCTACTGAGCTTTTAGATACCTCTTGGGGTGTGTTTTTTGGGTCTGGGGTTTATGTCAATTCGATCTGGTTCTTTCAAGGGAAATTACTTTTTCATCGCAAGATCTAGTCTTAATTATTGATAGAAAGGAAAAGACAAGAGCACGAATTTCATAGGATAAAACTTTTGTGCTTCAATCTCAACAGGGTTTAAAATCATACACCATATAAACACAGCTGTGAGTCATCATATAAATAAAAAAGCATCAACAGAAAATCTATCTTTGTTTGATAAAGCTATTCATTCTCTACCTCAATTTCATGATTCCATTGTTTCATACTGGAAGTCCTAGCTGACTTATGACACATTTAAACATGACCATGATCTTTTTAACCAATTGGTTTTAGTTACCTAATCTTAACTGCACTTAAATCATAAGTCATGACCAAATTTCCCTCTAACCTTCATCTAGTGGTTTTAGCAATTGAACATGCGGTAAATATGCTTTAATGGTGTTCCATGAGTGGATAGAGTATGAATAAAAACACTGAAAAAACACTTGACAGTGCACATTTTGCAAATTAATATTGTTTAATATGAACATTTAGCAGATATGTTCAATGAGCATTCTTTTCTACTATACTAGTTGAAAGTGTATCCTAAGTGGCATTATATTTTGCCCAGAACATGCTACGGTAATGCTGAATAGTTGTATTTTATCTACAGGGATCTTAAGTGTCACTGAATCCAGCAGGTAAGTACAGAGAGTTTTAGAGTTTTAATGCATCTGGTCCCTTTTGGCAAAAAACTGCAGAAAACTAGTGAAAATAGAACCTGATGGTTTTTCCAAAACAGGAGATGGACGTAAGTGGAGTCCTTTATTGTGAAAAATCTTAAATCCGTTGGGAAATTATATGACATGGTTATAGAACAGTTTGCAGCTTTGAAGGACAACAGAATGGTTTTCCTACTAGGGTGGGTAAAATGTGACTCTCCTTGCTCTGTGGCTTTAGTCACTATTGTGACTGCGTGATAGACATGCTGAGCAACTGTTGATGTGGTTCTTAAATGCATTATGCATTAATTGCCTGGATTTTGCTATAGACTTACTCCACAGACATGCCCAGTAAGCACGAAGTACAGGGTCACAGGGCTTTGAATACATTTAGGATTTCACTTTTTCTTTTTTGGGGATGTGATTCGAGGTTCTTTGTAGCCAGTACAGGTCGGGTAGTTCCCTGGTAGAGGATGTTTTATATATTAAACATATGCAGTAGATAAGAAGGGAAAGTCATGTATTTGATATATGCATCAACAGTTTTTGATGTGAACGTTTTAAATGTCATCGGTAAATAAGTGGTTTCTTTTCCACCCATGATCTGTACTTATTATCCCAGTAGGTAATAAGCTTTACTTTGCAAAACTGTATGTATGTATGTGGGTAAAACTTAATTCCTTACCTTAAATACAGTAGGACTTTGGTTGTGTGGTGATAATCGAGCTATCGCCCCTGAAACTGAGCAAACTCCGTCCACTGATACTAAGGGGTGGTAAAAAAAAGCTGATTAAAAGCTGGTAAGTAAACCTTGAGTCAAGATTATTTTATCAAACTGGATGGTGTATTTGTATACGTTTAAAGATTGATGTAAATGAATGATGTGTACATCATTTCTTTTTAAGTTGGGTACTTTCCCACATTTGTCACAGAGTCTGTCTGTCTCACTTGTAGTCATGTGTCCTCTGTGTGATGATGAATTATGAACATGCCTGTTCACTTCCTTGACAAATGACGAGAATGGGCACTCTACACTTTTACACTTAGGACCATTGCAGCTCATGGTGACCTGAAACACGTCAGTTGTGGTGTATTTTACATATTTCTAGATTTTGGTCCATAGCATAACCTTTACTAAGACTATTAAGACATTATCCTCTCCCTCCATTAGCCACTGTACAACCAAAGGCTCCACTGTTGGCATTTTTTTAACTCAGGGCACATTTACTGTTGGACTAGCAGCCAAGACAGCCTGTCTTCACCTTGATAAAAGAGCCGAAAATATTCACAACATTGAAAACGTAGGTATGCAGGTATGCAAGTCACAGTATGTGTGAGACCACTGATGTATATGAATACAGGCATATGTGTGTGCAGATTATGTGTGTATGCACTGTATGTGTGTGCTTACCTTTGCCAAACTGTAAAACAGGTTTGGGGTTTATTTTTGTTATGTGAAAGCAAGGCTCAGTACTGCTGAAACAGACATCTGCAAAGAATAGACCTACTCATTTGGCGTTAATCAAAACAGCCTGACTTTATTCATGTAGCTGCAGTGATCTGCAAGCCTCTGGCGAGAGCAGAGAGAAAGAAAACACAGATGTGTGCACGTTACACAGACCCATACACACACATTTAAATAAAAGGTCAAATAGCTTTATCAATAACTGTGGAAAATGTGTTTTGTGAGGAGAAGGAGCAGCTGATCTGACAGTGACCACCGCCCTGATGAATAACCGCCAGGACAATCAATAGGAAAGAGGAGTTGAGGTGGAGTGGGGGAACGTTTTGTCATCCAACGGTACACTCCAATATCTAAGCTCATCCATCAAAAGCAGCAATGGCACTCCGTCCTCCGCTTTAATTGAAAGCACACTGAAACAAGTTATTTACATGACAGGATGGATTTGAACGGGTGCACGTCAGCTGGCAGCTTTGCTGTTGTGTGCTTGCTAAATGTTTGTTTCATGAGCTGACGCTTGACTGTCTCTGAACACGGTTGACTGTCAGCTAACGATGGAAATGTAGACAAATAGTTTTGTATCAAGTCTAACACAAAGGCATGGAAAAGAAAAGGGGGTATTTTTAAATAGGTGTGTGTGTGTTTACGTCTTCTATGTATTCATCGTTGACAATCAAAAAGCAGGCCTTCACACAACGGCAATGTTCACAATCCTGTCAAATAGACCATCATGAGTAATATCTATAAAAAAAAAACGAGCATAATTTGAAACCCAAAAAAGCTCCTCATCACTTAACTTCTTGTGAGAAATAAAACAACAAACCACAGTCTTGTGGTTTAAAGGCAACCAGGCATCTTTTTTATTGTTCGTTTTCAAATATGTCCCTTTGGCAGCATATGGGGATTGAATTGAGGTTGGCTGCCTTTGGTACTAAAGATGCTATAGGGTTTAATTTAATTTGAATTCACATATGGTTTAAAGGACCCCTACTGGGAATCTACTTTTGACTTTCAATGAGTTTTGGGTTTGTTCATCTTTGCTGCATTCAGCTTTAAATGTAAGCTCTATGAATATTACATTTTGGATGTGTGCCTTTACTTTTATATGATCTTTTCAGTACTTATCACTTCATGTAGACTGTTCATTTTAAGGTCATTCCAATATCATATCACGCTTACAGTAAATCTATGTAGCAGTATGGAGACTGCAAATTCGACTGTTTCTCTGGACAGTTTGCTCTCAGTAGTTGTACAATCAATAACACACAGCTGATTTCATTTCCTTTGGGTCCATTCCATAAAGTGAGTATCAGATGTTTTTGGGTGGTTGCCTCAAGTGAAAGAAAGCCCTCACCTTACAATGGCTCTTTCTTACCAGTTGTTACAAATTCTCATCTTGAGCAAGTACCAACTTGATGGAATCACTATGATTGGGGTTCATTGGTGAAATAATTCAGGAAATATGTCAACCTCAGTATGTACAGTAGATAAGGAAGCCAACATTTTTCCAAAATCATCTCATGATCATCCATTTCAACGTTGTGGAAGGTCTTTAAAGAGCGAGTGATGTACTGCTCTGTATTGTGTTTGCCCTGGGTGACCCAGTCTGAACTCCAGATGCTACTGTGTGTCACCATGTCACAACCAGAGCCAAAAAGGTTAGGGGGAGGAGAGCCTGTCTGCCTGGGAGCCAGCTAACATCTGTCGAGCATATTCACATGTGTAGCAGACATACAGAGAGACTCTTCAGACCACACTGACTCTACACTGCAGCGCAGAATCCAGCGCCGTAGAGACCGAAAGCGTTGGAACCAAAACCGGGACTGTTTTTAGAATTTCAGCAGACACAGCCAAGGCCAGACAGGCTAAGCCAACAATTATTCACACTATGAGAAACCCAATGTCCCCCCAAAAGCAAAATAGATTTTTGCTTTAATCTTGGTGCCATAAAAATTGATTTGCCAACTGGTTTATATACAATATTCAAGCAAATGACTTGTTCTTACCATTTAGTGCTGTGAACATGTTCAGTTGGCCCTGGCCCTGGCAAATTACCCATGGCCCTATTATGAGAAAGTGCCAATTGGGATAACTTACACAAGGGCCAGGCTTGCCTATTAGCAGGGGGTCCAGGGAAAAGTCATATTTTGACTTTTCTTTCTTTCCTTTTGTGCTTCCAAACCAATAAAACAAAGCATGGTTTGAAATATTCCACAGCTTTGGCTCTTTGGATCTTAGCATTTATAGATAAAACAGATGCTTCTGGCAAATGTAAAGGGTGAAATTTACATCCACTTTATTCCAAAATGTTCTAAATACTCTTTCCGGTTATTGTCTGTATCCAGGCTGGGTCCCGGACGACGGAGGAGGGACTGGGAATGTACTGGGAAACCACAGTGAAGCGGGCCAGCCAAGTTCAACAGGGAGTTCAAGGCTAAATCAATGCATATTTCCCTTTTAGTGGTGATGAATCCAGCCAAATGCACACTCTTCCCTCTACGAAGGATCTCAACCTAAATTAAATAGTGATTGAAAGAGTCTCTTCCATTGGTGGGTATGAATTTCACAAAAGATAATTTGCCTGCTTTGCTTTCCCACAAATTCATATGGTTGAATTTCTTCTCCCTGCCCGAATTCATTGTCAAACTTATTAGCAGGGTATGGCTCTAAGCCACTGTTTGTCTAAGCCTGCTGCACTCGAAGGCCTTTGCAGACTACATGAGGAAACCTTGGCCAGCTCTTCTAAATATGTTTTTGCTGAAGTGTCCAGATATATTTTCTCTACGGTCAGAGCTCTGAGGCAGCCTTGGCTCGCTCTGTCTCTGTACATGTGTTAATGCTGAAGAGGTTCAGTTATTTTAGCAGCACATTTGATAGTATGTTGACATATGTGATATTCTGGCCAAACCCCGCGTCACCGTAGGCCAGTATTGTTCTGGTTCTAGTTGCCACTGGGGTTCAGTGTGTTTGAACATGCTGTCAAATCAGTACTGCATCATCTTTTAATACGACAGCCGTTGTCTGTACACATTCAGTACTGAAACTACTGGTTTGAAAAGGGAGAATGTTCACTTGCTTAAACAATTGGCTTCATGGGTGTAAAGTTATTTACATGAAGAAAGAGATTTAGTAAGAAATTCAGACAGTTGAAAAATGAGAACCAATGTTTTGGAGGTTATTTGCTCTTATCATTGAAACACATCTGCTTGGCCTAAGGGTCTGTGGGGTAAATGAGCCTTGACGATTATTTTCATAAAAAGCAATAAAGACCAGTAATTATAAAAATGCCAATAAGAATTCATCTTTCAAAAATCTATAAAGCTATTAAGTCTGTAATTAAAAAGATGAGCGGCTAAGTCTGAGAAAATTGCATTTTCCTGCACAAGCAACTGTGAAGCCTTATCGCATGTTTGTTTTGCAAATTCCTCAACAAAAACATTAACTTTGAAATATTAATCCAATCTATGGTATTGATAGGACCCTCCCATTAAAAGGCAGAGGCTTGTATTTCATACAAATACGCTTCATTAGCTACACCTCGGCTGCAGATCCAAAGGGTCATTAAGCCTCCATCTTGACAATTACACACACTGACACATACACACCCACACACAGTAAAGCAGATAAAGTGGCCACTGTACCTTCCAACCTGCTAAAATGTGCAAAAGTAGTCCTTTCACATTAGAAATGGTCTCCCTAATGGGCAAAGTGTTGCACTGAGTTACATTTTAAAGACCCAATCAGTACCTTTTGACTGTGAATAAATTCAAGGTTTATCCACATATATACACACACAGAGATGGCTGACTTACAGCAATACACATTTTGCATAAACAAAACCTATAACTAAACATGTAGAAAACACAAAAATAACCATATCCATCATAACTACAGCTATCAGGCTATCTGAATGTAAGTTTTTCAGTTCTATGGAGAAGCCATAATTGTCAATAAGTGATAAACTGATCGACCTCTTAGCATTACAAGACCGATGGCTTCTCTGAGTTATTGTCTCAGTGATTGCTTATGTGAATTCCCAGTTGGAGAAATTTCATTCTGTAAATATAAAAAATAGCAAACAGTACACCATAATGAATTGGCTTTACTGGAGTTACAAGAAATCTTACAAGGCCAGATTTGAATTATAAATGTTCACTTCTCATCTCTCCAGGACTCTGACGCATTACGATGTTCACCTCACATCTCAGACCGCTACACAACGTCTTGTTTGTACCGAGTGTGTGTTTGTGTGTATGTACATCTCACTCTCATCCTAATGTTTGGATCTGGTGTGTGTGTTCACAGTGGACATTAGGCCATCTCTCAAACCAGTAATGGGCTTTGATTCCCCAGGGTTGCTGTGAGATGGCCACTTCTTACATTAGCCAGTCAGGTATGACAGCGCCACGGCTTGCTTTCCCCTCGGCCAGCCTGGATAAATAATAAATGAAAGTGGTATTTCAGTCCTCCAAATCATCCGCAGGGTCAAGACTCCCTTCTCGCAGTGAACTTTGTAAGATGCGCCGAAGCGCAGCGAGATGCTAAAGGTTAGCGTCTCGGACAAGACAATCGTGCATTCGGCCTGCAAGCACAAGTAGTTTATAAACATCCACTACAATATCCACCACCACCCCCCAGTTGTTGGTGAGGAGCTTCTTTTCCTGCTCCCAGTCTCTTCCCTCTGCCTCTGTTGGGGAATGGGGAGACAAACGAAGAGGAAAAGTTAGCATTCTCACAGAGCACACATCTGCTGCTAAGCTGGCATTTTTGTATTGATTTTTCCCGAAGCCTGTGATTTTGAAATCTTGTAACAGAAGATGAGGTAAATATCATTGCATTTGCTCAAATGGTTTCAGATTGGATTGGATTAAGATGAAAATGGTGGAGACAAGCAAATCTAGATGTGAAAGCCACAATTTCACATAATTGTCATCAGACCTGGTGCCGGAATACATTACTGTTGTTCTAAACCTGTCAAGCGAAAGACCTAGAAATGGACTGGAATAAGTGGAGGCACTTATTCCTCTAGTCTTTGACATGTTTTACTCTCCGCTGACAATGCTTCACTGTGATTCTTTTGCATTCATCCTTTTATGAAGAGCTCTCTTCAGCTGAAAGTATCAGTTACTCCAATGCAAATTACATCCTTGATAGTCACAAAGACTATGTCACCCCTGGTCTGCAGTGGACTAAAGACAAAATGTCAATACAAGTTCAGACGTCAGATTAGCATCAGATCAGTTTACGAGTAAAACATAAAAACTGCCACGGCCTTAATCACAGACAAACAGATCAGTTCTCCACTGTATTTAAATGTATTCTTAATAAAGCAAATTATGTATTGATTCTTATCTCAGCAAAACTGACTTCAAAGCAGCGACGTTTCACAAATCTCCCAGCGTGCAAGCAAGTGGCAGAGCTGAGTCAATAACCATTGTTTATAACCCCTTCCCAGACAGCCATTCTGGTTCATTTTTCTATTTACCCTGGAAGGTGAAGTTAACCTTCTTCAGCTCATTGTAGCCAGAGGAGAATGGCAGAGATTAGTGTATTGGTCATGGTGTTGTGACTGTGCATAATGTACATGAAGAGACCCAACTGCGTGGACAAATATAGCCATTCCCTACAAAGCAGCTGCAATTGGACTTGGGGTTCACTATTTATTTGTCTTAGTGGACTGTAAAGAAGCATATGTTTTTTTATGCTGTTTATTGTTTCAACCTGTATATTGCCATTGTACAGGTCTAATAACACAAGAGGATAAGTTCTACTTTCTTTCTGCCTGTTGGCATATGTCCCAACAGTAGCACTAATCTGTTCCAGAGTTTTCCTTTACTGTCTTCATCCATCCATCCATCCCTCAATTCATCTATCCATCAATCAAGTGGGCTACTTAAGCCAGAAACTCATCAGAACAAAGCAATCAGCCTTGTGCATCAGTCCTCTTTTCATTAGAGGCACATACAAACCACAGTGCGTGTTGTGTGCGTGTGTGTGTGTTTGTGCTTCTGTGTGAGTGCAGCGTAAGTGCTTATTAGCCAAGGTCAGCTAATTATTTGGCCAGGCTAATGAAGGCCAGTGTGCTTGTCTGTCTCCATGCTGATGGCCTGTACCTGATTGAGATAAGTACTCCTCTTCAACCTTCCTGTCATCCATCATTTTGATTAAGGGACCATATGGAATTAACTACACACCTTTTGTTAATCAGTATTATACCTACCTACATATTCTATATTGTTGTATTTTCCTTTGCATTTAATGACACACTTTTCTCTATCGTGTAAACTGTTATATTTACTGTTAAACTGCATGTTCAGTCTATGTGCCATGGAGATATTCACATTAGTTCACACACTTGTTATGAAATGCTCTAAAATTTCTCCTTTCTTGCAAACATTCGTACAGTGAATGGCATTCACAACTACGATTTCAGTTTCATATGCGGACAGGTACACTGTCATCAACATTAAATACAGAGATTTAAAACGCATGGTCTGTAATTACCTAGAATGGAAAGGAACTCTAATGCCAAAGGTATTGTTCATATATATACAGGCTTGTCACAATTGAAAATGTGTGCAGAAATCGTGTCATTATCATGATGGATGGGCCGAACCAAATTAAGTAGATTTGATAATAACAGTTAAATTACGTGTCCACTTACCTGGATGCTTAATGAACTGAAAGCGACATTGTCTATTATTCTTGTATCATGCATGATTAGCACTCTGTATGAATATGTCAAGGCTGCCTTAGCTGTCGCACACTCCAAATCAAATGCAGGACTTTGGTATTGTGTGTGCAAGGACTGAGTTATTGTAACAGAAACAGAGGAGCTCTTGACTCTGTCAGTGCCAGCCATTTGAAAAGGACAATTGTAATTGAAAAGTTTTGATTCCAAAACTAGATAATGTTCATCATGCAGACGAAAAAAAGGACAAACCCCTTCTTATAGAATGATTGCTAACATGTAGTAAAATTATTTGGAAATTACATTTGTACGCTACAAATTCTATGAATTACTGTGCTTGTAGATCACATTAAGTCATCTCACTAGTATGTCAATAAACATCATGTGGATCCATGCTGAGTACTTGACTAAAGTCGAATTTCCACCCAAAGTAGTCGGAACTTTGATCCCCAGGAACTACTTTCAAGGAACTAAAACGTTTATTAAGCCCATTGTTGTGTGCGTTTCCGTCGCAGTCTAAAGACTCGAAGATTAGGCAAATTACACCCATTGGGTTACACCCATCACACAGCTAAATAACTCGGTAAATAATGGTTTTAACTTATTAAATACATCACCTGCAATTCAGCATAAGGACCATTGCTTATTTAACCTATGCACTCTCACCTGTGTTTCATTAATCATTTATTATTCATGTATGTGCTTCAGCAGGAGGCCGGTGACAAGGGCTGCTGTTGGTCGGAGGAGTAAACACAGTAGTCTCTGCATCCAATCATTACAGTTCAAACGTTGTGTCTCAATGCGGCGACATTAACAAGGTATAATTTTGTATGATCGATTCAGCCAAACCTTGTCTTGTCTTAACGAACACCACGATTGTAATGTTTGCTTTTGGCTAGGGTAGCAATATGACAACAGTTAGCGCTATAGCATTTAACAAGCAGCATGTTGGTTGGAGCTCAATCAATCAGAAATCTTCATCTTAATCTAGGCAATCAACATGCACATGCCTGTTATTACTGTGCGCATTTTGAACAAAAAGACTTGTTTTTATTATTGTAGCCATTTAGCCAAATAGAATTTCTAATTTAGAGGGTCAGTTCCAAAAGTCTCTGATTTTCTAATAAGGAATTGCTTCAAAAAATTCTCCTCCATCAGACCCTCTCTGGCTAACTCTGCAAGCCCCTGCTCCTAGGCCCCAGCATCTCTAACAAGCAGCGGATACAGCGCTGGATTACTGTAGGCGTTAAATCAATAGCTGCTGGTCTCCCAGGCACGGCTATAGATTATGAATCAGTGTTGGTGAGCAAAACGCCATGGTGGCGAAGTAGGGAGTAGTGAGACAGAAGGGAGAGAGTGAGAGGAAGAGGGAAAAATACTGATTGGTTGCATCAAAATGACGCACAAAGTTGTCACATTAACTTAAATATACAGGCTTTGAATGACAGTTGTAAACTGGGAAAGGTACAACAATTCCACTTTGAAATCTAGAATTATTTTTATGATTTCTTTATATATTCACAAGTAAACAACTAATTAAAACATATATATTGAGCTTTCACAGTGTCTCTGTGGACTAGGACATTTTCACATCACATACACAGAATTGAGGCATACTTTAAGGCAAATGAGGAATTTTACTTTGAATCATGGTTTAATTAGTAAATTCAGCATTGTAAGTAAAACAAATTGATTTAAGCACTGATACCTGCACCTTCATAACATTTACATAATGATTAGGCTTTTACGTTCATGTAGCATTCTTTACAAATTAAGGACAATAGTAACAATATTTTGTAATTTAATACAGAAATATAGGAGATGTGAGGTTTTCAACAGAGCCCTGTCAATATCTACATAACTGATCTATGGCAACAAAGCCCATTAACCTGTGTTCAACCTTTGGTAATCTCTGCAGTGAGCTCCACTGTTTCCAGCCCTTGGTTTAATTCAAGGCCCTCTGAGTCCTGTTTACAGATGGTATCTAAGTGGCTTGATTCAACTGCCAATGAATATTGGCATGTGTCTACACCCCATAGACCCCGCTATTAGGGGTGGAGACCACAGGGTTAGTCAAACACAAACTGAACATGACATCTCCCTCGCCTCTGCAAGTCCGACAAACACACCCAAGCACACACACATACATACACACATGCTCATGTCCACAGTCACGGATGTACAAAAAGTGAAAAGAAAATCTGGTCTTTCATGCATAACCCATATTCTCAGAGATATGCAAGCACATATTTAGTGCTCAAATAACGAAATCATACAAACACATTTGCCCACACACAAACATACGCCATACACACACTCTAAAACCTTGCTATAGGGAGGGTTGTTAGACCCATACTGCCCCCTGGCTCGCCTCACCTCTCTCTGTTTGTCGAGCTGCACAGACGCCTGAGGAATAACTTGCCTCCCACCACAGATTCAGGGTCAGATTACCCTGGACCAGCTCCCTAACCTTAACCATTAGAAGGATAAGAAAATATCTGTTCTAGGATCAGTGGCTGGGGGGCTGGAGATGATATTAAGGAGCTGTCAGAGGTGACTGAGTTCAGGGTCAGGCCCTCGGGAGCCGTGAGGTGGGAATAGGGTCGAACCAGGCTACCGTACAGCAGAGCCTGCGATAGAGTGAGAAAGAGAGCTCTGTGTACGCTGTTTAAGTGCCAACGCTGAACTAATTTAAATTTAAAAAACGTAGCTAGCTAATGCTTTTGGCTTAGCCACAGAACAAAGGGACCATCCTGATTTTAGGAGCCAAATGGTAATGACAAGTTAGTTACGATATTAGAAGTCATTAGAATATTAGTAATTACCCATTATCTTAAACTGGTAATTATACCTTAAGATGTTTAAATAGGTTTGGTAAAGTATTGCATTGTAATGCAAAGCAATTATAAAGCACTCTGTGGTTGATAAGTGTTCACTCTATGGATAATTGTAGAGCAGACATGGTGTTAACTGTTAGTTGCAGGGTCTGGTAGTCACAAGCCGCCAGCTGTGTCTGAATGACTGACTCTCGGAAGTTGCTATTGCTCTCGTATGGAGCTGTCAAGGTCAGCGGGGACGCACACACATACATGCACATTCACTTCCTCCCAGATATCCAGAAACACATGAACACACACAAATGTATACACACACAGCACCAGTATGATTAATCTGTCAATCAATGCTTCCATTTCCTGCGGTGAGCCCTCCTCTTTTCCCTGCAAGGTTTCTGTGAACAGAAACGAGAGCTTGCAAGATTGGTGTGTATGTGTGTGTCATTTTTTCATTGTGTGTGTGTTTGATTTGTGCAATCAAAGCCTATTCACACCATACTGCTGTAGTACAGCTGAAATGCAGAACATTACATCGCAGTATCCAGTCGCCTTATTCTACATCGCTGCCATACTCCACAGTGAGTTTTCATGGCATGTCCATTTCACTGCTTACTGGTCTGATGATGGCAGCTGGGAGAGAGGTGGCTGTTGAAAATATCCCTGACTAATGAAGCCATTAGGCAGATATGGAGTCACAAAAGATGCACAAAACGCAGTAGGGGATATTGTGACATACTCATGTTGCACTAGTGGCTAGACTGGTTCTTATGCTGTGTTTGGACGGCTTGTCAAATGCAAAACTCCCATAGCAGCGATGGCAGAGCCGTGCACTACATCTGTGCAGCTGTGTCGTCATCAAAGGAAATTCATGTCCAACGTACAAGATACACTCCACAACAACATAATGAATCCAAATCCACAACCCAGGGTCAGGACAGCTCTTTAAATATGTGGAATAATTTTCTGATACAGTTGTTAAGTATGTTTACATCCGTGGTATTTGTAAACAGCTGGAAAACAGCTTGTATATCTATGTTCAGCTGATAAATGCAGATGCAGATTTTTCAGCTCCATGTAAGTTTACAATTCTGTGGTAAACACAAAACAACAAAAAAGTGAATAAATAAACTCCGATTTAACATCAGATATACAAATATGATTAAATGTTCAACAATTTGGTCCATGGAAATATTTCACCAGTATAATATTTTATCTCAATCACATTCATCTTTGATTTTGCTCCTACTTGTAATGCAAAGAGGCTAATGAAATGAGCACAATTCATTTGGCAATGTTGTTTACTGTATGCCAAATATCTAATCATTAGTTTCCATAAAATTAAAATGATTATTTCTCTTTAAGAAGATGCTTAGTTTGATAATGAACTATCACGGTTCACATATTTCCAATTTATATTCCGTCATTAACTGAGCATAACAATATGCTAAATCAATATCATTATACTTGTAGCATTCAGATTTAATGAAGACCGCAAAAGCACATACATTTAATTAACTGGTGCTTTTAGAATGTACTTTTCAATTTCATTAATTGTTTCTTGCAAATGGATATTTGGACTTATTAACAAACACTACATATGATGATGGTCATTTCACAGTGTTATAGTCTCTCTTTCTGTTGTTTATTTTATTAGTGTAATTTATTTTAATGTTATAGCACATTAATTCAGAGTTTCAACTCACAGCTATCTCTTGTAAAACAGCAGTGTTAATGTTCTACTACTACCATTACAACCACTACTACTACTTCTGCTGTAACACTACTAACATGGGAAGTGTGACTCTTCTGATTTAGTGTAATCCATTCTATTTCTTTACTAAGACATCTTCTTTTAGTCCTAATTCATTTTTTGCCTTTATTTTAGATAGAGACAGGAAATGTGGGAGAGAGAGGGGGGGGGCGGTGACATGCAGCAAAGGGCCACATGCTGGATTCGCACCCGAGCCGCTGTGGTAAGGACACATCTTTGTACATGGGGCGCGAACTCTACCAGGTGAGCTATCCGCACCCCATAACCCTTCCTATTTCATCAGTCTGTGTTTCTAAGGGTGCTACATGTATAAGAACATGGTGTTCAGCGATCGCTCGTATCATCTCTAGCTAATCACCTCTTCTCGCTCTTCCACATGCGCTCCCGTTTACTCCTCTACTTTCGCTTGCTCTCCCCATCACTTAATCTTCTCGACCACCCACTGCCTTGCCAGCGCTAATTGTGGATGACCAGTCCAGTTGAGGAGGGAAAATCTGGACATAGCTATTACTGCTTTATTGGAGGAGCTAAAAGAGTTAGCCTTATTCCACTGGATCCAGTCCGCATCAATCACATTGGGAAAATTGGATTCCTGAATAAGGAAATCCCATGAGGGAGGTTAGGTCTGACCATCTGGATCATCAGAATACCTTCTTCTTCTCTTCCTCTCCTCTCCTCTTCTGTCTTTCTTTCTCTCCACTGAGGCGCTGTTCATGGCAAGGTTCTGTTCTCACTTCAGTGAACCAATAGGGACATAATAAGTATTGATTAAGCTATTAGCCAACATTACCCAGGCACTGGCAGAGACTGTGTTTAGAATCAGCACCTCAGGAGTCTGTCACACACACGCACGCACACAGTTTTAAGAAGCTGATTGGAAGTGCGGCCGGGTTAGTTAGTTAGTGAGGCTACTAAACTACTATTCTCTTATCCATTTCCTTCTATCCCCCTCTGCACCATTTCCCACCTCTCTATCTAGCCCTGTAACTGAACTCCAATCAAGTGAGGACACAGACCTGAATACATGGTGTTTCAATGAGATGGGTGTGAGTACAACGCACACACACAAACATGAGGAATCAGATAAAAGAGGCTTGATTACAAAGGACAAGGTCATAGTGAGGAGTGACACAGGTTGGAGCCAAGCTATCAGAGTCAAGAATCACGCAAACACCTAAAAGTAAGTACACACACACACACACACATACACTGCTTCATGGTTTCAACAAGGCATTGAAAAGAGAGAGGTTCAGGGAGCTTTTTAATGGAGAATACATTATTTGGATTCAGTCATAATGCTAATAAGTGTATATAAGAGGTGGACAGAGCCTTTCAGATAGACATATTTTGTGTGACTTGAATCACTTGACTGTGTTACACTTGAGCAGCAAAACAGAAAAATAGAATGGTAGAGAGACAGACAAGCATTAGAATTAGCTGCCTCCTAAACTCAACACAACCATGTTTTGAATATATTTTCCAAGAAGTCATCTGATTGAGTGATTTCCAATACATTGTCAGGACAAATTACCTCCACTTAATAAGATCCTTGGAGGAAGCAGAGGACGGCCACTCGGAGAGAGGGAGAGGAAACGACAAGTATTAATTTGGGATTTTTCACAAACTGACACTCTAGTCTCCATCCTCAGGCCCTGGGGCTGTGTCACTTCTCACCCACACTCACACAAACACACACACCCCTCAGTTTCTCTCTGTCGCTCCCCATCCCTCCGTTCCTCCCTCCTCCTTCCTCCTGATCATGGAAGAAATTCTGCGGCGTAGCAATTACCTAAGTCTTTTATCAGTCATTTCAAAGGAGGAAAATTAGAGCAATTGTGTCAGGATGGTCATATGGGCAGAAATTGCACACTTATTGGGTGCACTTACGCCTGTGACTCCGCTGCCTGCACTGATGGGGCCCATTGTTAGGGGACGGTGCCTTCAAGGCCGCTGATTTGGGCTGAGAGCAGATGCAACCCCACACCCTCTGCACCCCTCCAAACTCTCCCTCCCGATCCACCTTAACAGACACCCCCAGCCTCACCCCCAAGCTTTTGTTCTGCAGCCCCCCTCCTTAATTGAATATAAATTACACCAGTGCTTTGGTTTGCGCAGACTATCATCAAAGTTAAGACCGAACCACCATCTTCTTTGACAGATAATTCATTTGACCCTACTCCACTTGTACCGCCTCACCCTGCTCCTCCTCATCATCCACTTCCTGCTCAGCCCCTCACCATCCTCTGCAGTTTAGCGTGGTGATGATTTTAGTTGTATTTGAAAATACATCAGTGGTTTGCTTCACAGGAGATCATAGATCCGAGTTATCTAAAAAGGGTTTTATTTGTAAAAGTTTCTGTACAATGAGGAGCTGCTGTAGCTGTAGTAAAATGCCATAATAGAACCACAGGAGGTGCAGACATTTCCATCTCTAAATTTTAAATCAAGAGCAAGAAGCTAATGTTAAGAAAAATTATTTGCTTATGGTTTCCAGATTCAGATAATGATGGTGAATTCATAAATCAGTTCAGAATATCAGTATCTGAGATGATGTGACATTTTTCTGAGAATTCATCTATTAAGCCATTGTTAGACTTGGCGACCCAACACAATTTTCAAGCCAAAATCTATAGTAAATGGTGGTGAATTGCTTACTAAGGGACCACAGAACACAGGATCCACCGATTCAAACAGTAAATGATAAGCATGCCAAGCAACACTTCTGCTGCTACCCGACCCTAGAAGATGATAGGTCACTCAGCTAACGAGTGAAGCCTCTATCTAATAGTAACACTGTCTGCTTGCAGGGATCTTTCCCTAAATGCTAACTAGATTCAGGCAGTGAATCCTAGCAGTAAATGCTAAGTCTATGGCTTAATCGTCGACTCTAGCCCCTTCGCACCACAGGGAGCTGCCAGGCCTCTCTATTCCCACTCCACTGGCCACACATCTCCACTCAATCTGTCTTAGCATATTGATTTCCCAGCTGTCTCGTTGGTTCCTAACATAATTATGGCTGGCTGTGTTAGGGGCACAGGCACAGGGCTAATACATTTACACCAGGCCCCATCAGCACAGGCTTATATTCATGTCATTGGGAGAGGCAGGAGATTGGATGCCCCTAAGAGGCAGATCTACTAAGAGAATTTGGGGGGCTTTGCTCTAATGAAAAAGGGAATTAGCTGGCTTGACCTCCGTCACATTGCAAGATCAATAGCAACGTCCAGGAAAATATTCAGGAAAATAAAATGAAAAGTAAAATGACACCTCTGTTAAAAAAAGATGTGTGATTACAAACTGTTTGTTTATGCTATCATTTCACTTTTCCCCTTTATATAGATCATAGTGTGAACCTCTGACCAAAGCTTGCTGCTATGCATGAAACTCAAGTTGGATATTAAATATATATATATTGTTTATGTTTCTACCCTGGCACTTTTCTGTCACTTTCCAGAGTATATCTGTGCATCTTTACTATAACCTCCTATATTTTATTTATTTATTATTTATTATTCCACACACAGGATACGGCATGACAAAAGGAAAAAAACGCTAAGGAAGGGGAGAGAAAAGAAGGTCACAATCTATCTGTTTCGCACTGCCTAATTGTTGTCAGAAGCTGACCTAAAACGCAGAGACAGTATTTTTCAAAGTCAAGGATGAGGTAGAGGAGGGGTGGGCAATTCATCACACTATCTCCCTTCCTCCTCCGCCCACCGTCCGGGACCAGTGAAGGTCTGCTAGTTATTTAATTCCATGGATCAGGCCCTTAATGGCAAACTCCAGTCCCATAAATTAGACATGCACTCGATTAGGATGTCTGGCCTAAGAAGCAGACCTAGGTATGACGCTGACATGTAAGGTCATCCAGGGCTTCTCAGATCTATTGCAATTAATGATCATTAGAGAAAAGCCGGGGTGAATAGAGTTGGAGTCTGTCAGCACCTTGCAGGCTGTTGTAATAAATAGAGATACATGAACATACTGATTATGCTGTGCTTGAGAACTAACTTTATTCCATAATGTTAAAACAGATTGCGTTTTGCTGAAGTGCACTCATGAATCAAGCTTGAACACTTAAACAATCAGTGGCACTGTGGCATGAACAAAAGTAGTCCAATTACTGTTCAGAATTATACAAATGAATATTTTGAAATAATAATTAGGTGTCTGTATGTCATTTCTGACACGCAAGCTGTTATTGTAATCAAAGCTACATTAATTACACTTTACTACACTGCACTGCATAACAACAAAGCTGTGGTGATGACTGTACCTACACAAGGGATAAGTGTACACAGTACAGTCAGTTTACAGAAAAATAAAATGCCCTCCACAGTGTGGGCACATTGGGGCTGTGATCAGATGTGGTGCTGGGCTGGAAAGACTGGCTTCCATTGTGTTCTTTGAAGCACATAAAATAAATGTGACACATTTTAATTGCTGTAACTGCACTCACTTGGACAAAATTACTGCATTGTATTCATAGTTTATTATTAGGGCCTCCATTTACCTTCACACCATAGCAACAACTAGTCTTTCAGGGTTCTTATACAAACTGTACATGACTGAATGAACAATGCAGTCAGCTCAGCAGCAATTTACCTGCTTTTCAGTTGCTGTTGCGCCTGACTTCTAATTCTGTTTTATTTCTGAAGGCGACCGTAAGGTTTTCTTTTTTTTCTTTGCCAAATTTCATGTATTTATTTATTTATTTATCAATCTTTTATTTTTTTTTGTCTCTGTGGCATTTTGGACAGTCCCAAGCATTTGCTGACAGTTATTTTGGCTCCTGGCAGCGCAGACATTGACTGTCAACGGGACGTCTCCTTTCTTTTATTCATTTCTTCTTTCCTGAGAGATGCTGCTGAATGCAAGTCAGCCTTTTCTCCCTGGAGGGTGTGGGGTGGTGGGGAGGACAGTGGTGAAGGGGG
>CM022493.1:18098273-18133673 GCA_011952105.1 Coreoperca whiteheadi
GGGGTTGGGGGCTTGACAGTGACAGAGATCTGGGAAGATATGAAGGCAAAGGGCAGTGGGTTTTAAAAAATATGAAGGACAAGGATGGAGAGCAGGATGGATTCAGAGGGAAAAGAGAGAAAGATATGAAGGCACAGTAATATGAATATAACGCTGTGTGGCTCTGTGAGGTGGAAAGGAGAGGAAGAAAGGAAATAAAGAGGGTGCGATGCAGTGAAGGTGGGTATGGTATTAATAAGCCATTGTGTGGATAATTGAGGAATGGGGGGGCTCTGAAAGCCTTTTTAAAACCAACTCTCCCTTCAATCTTTGATTCACTTTCATCACCTCCAGTGTGGCCACGTTGATTGTGTGAAATCGGCAGGGGGGCCTTCAATTATTGCATCTCGTCTGTGGTCTTCATGAACAGACACACACACACACACACACACACACACAAAGGCAAATGTGCACAGAGACACACCAGCCGGATAGCTGGCATGCACATTTGAAAAATACATAGTCTGGAACAATGTGAATGTACACTCTCCTCTCCCTTACACACACACACACACACACACACACATGCATGCACACGCATTATGACCACCCCTTGATTTTATCCAAATGACTGTGGAGAAGGAGAGATGATACACAATAGATAGAAAGAAGAAAGCAGAAGAGGCAGAGAAGAGTGTTGATTATTCTCTTTGTCTATTTTATCATTAGCAGATGGGAGCTCGATAATGTAGTGGGTACTTAATGGCGGTCATACAATGGAAAATGAGGGACAATTCTATACATAATGACATAGTGAATTGATTGGAGACATATGTGAGCATGTATGCAGAGTATTCTATGGACATAAAATGAACGCAAACACATTCATAAGCACCATTGGAATTGCATGCTTGTGTGTGTGTGAAAGCATATATTCTAAGTACAGCGTGTGTGTGTGTGTGTGTGTGTGTGTGTGTGTGCGTGTGCATGTGAATATCAAGTTTTAGGAAGATCAACTGAGACTTTCACATTCTAGTCTCACAAATATGGAGAACCACTGTGGTAATTGCACCGATCCGTTTGTGTTGTTCCTTGTCCCTCTCTTACTCTTCCATTCCTCTTATCCCTTGCTTATAAACAAATACATTTGTCATGAAAGACTCGGAATACATCATTCATACCCGCACATACATACAGATACACACATACGCACAGCTTTCACTGAATATAGACTCATTCTAGGTCATGGACGGCTCTAAGCCCTCTTTAAACCAAGCCTTTATTTCCCCTGTTGCTCACTGGGAGTGTGTGATAGTGTGCATGTGTTTGTGTGTGATAGTGTGTTGCTGTTAGTGTGAGTACATGTATGTGTAGATGCCATACATATGGTACTGTGTGAATGTACAACTGGATGTTTGTGTGTGCTTTTATGAGTGTTGGTGTGTTGGATTCTTCATCTTAATTAAAAGTGAGGTTTCACTGAGTCCCAGCCACAAAGCAGCCACTGGGAATATTTCTAATTATTTCCTACCTTTCACATCCCGTTCACTCTTCTATATGTGATTAGTGACAGCAAGCGGAGATTAACTGACAGTGGGGTGTATTTGCACACAATTACAGTTTGTCCAAGTTGACAGAAATCACTCCTGGTGAAAAAACATGCATGTGTGGTTGTATACGTGTGTCTCTGTTTGCGTGTGCATGTGTGTGTGAAGCCTCCAAGTCAAATGCAGGAAAGCAGCAAGTCAATGCTGAACTTTCTTTTATTGCATACAGTTCTGTTACTTTTGTATTTTCTTGAAACAAATACAAACATTAAAACTATAAATCCCCAAATTTCCGACCAGCACTGTTGATGTTTGGAAACTCCATTGTGGACAAACTAAGGCAATGTACCTTTACACACACACACACACACACACACATACACTGACAGACATATGCTTATAAAGGATATACATACACACAGCACTTACTGATAGCCACCCACAAAAACACCTACAGGCATGCATGCTATACAAATCACCCCATATATTTTTAATATACACCAGAGGAGTACAAAGCACTAATAGCCTGTCTGCTTGCCTTGCGTGATTTAGTGAGCAGCATATTAAAAACCAAAGCTATTCATTAATATGTAAACTAGTGTGCTGTCATTAATATGGGGTTGGGGTCTAGGGACCAGAGTGCAGAGGGGGAGCTGCGGGGGCAATGGAGTCACGGCTGCCAAGCCTCGGCTTGATTGAGTTCAGCAGCACCGTTTCATATGTGTGTGCATTTCTGTATGTGTGAATGATTGTGCATGTCTTGTTGGCTAGTAAGCGTGTTTGAGGATTTGCGTTTATGTGTGTGTCTATGTGTGCGTATGCATTTGCATGTATCCTTGTGCATGTGCCTTCCTGAGGTCTCTAGGTCCCCAGGGTGATTAAAGAGAATAAATATGCTTGATTACAAATGTCCTACCTCCCCATCAACTCCCCTAATGTATGCAGTTTAATTGAGCGTCACAAGTAAAGTATGAGTTATGGAATGAACAGACAGGCCAATATCTCAGAAAGGCAGAGAGGGGGCTGGGAAGGAGAGAGAGAGAGAGAAAGGGAGAGAGAGTCATATCCTTCATTTGAAAAAAAGTGACATCTAATCTTACAAAATGCTGGTATCTAAATTAAACACATTACGCAATATTGCCAGAGTAATCAGTAACATCAACGCCTATACATATCCATTCATACTAAACAGTTTATTTATGAGGGAATAATCATTTTCATTCCTTAAACATTCATGCAGTGGTATGTCTCATATATTATGAAAGATTCAAATGTTTCTTTTTGAAAGCAAACCTTTGATACAGATACACAATTTTAACAGTCATCGATGTGTAATTTTTAAAATTTTTTGCCCAGTGGCTATCCACTGAGATCACTTGTCAATCAAATGGTTAATAGGCCAATTTTGTGGTATCCGTTCTGGTATTCTTTGGATTTCCTGTTGATTAAGTACGGGTGTCTGTCCTTCTATTTTCATTACTGCTCATTCTAACTACCCATTACTTCCCCTTTGCTCCAAATAACTGCAATTACTGCCTCTGCAAATGTAAAATACATCCTTCCCTTTGTGCTAGAGGAGTTATCCTAGAAAAGACTAAGCTGAGTCACCTGCTACCAGATGCATACAACTTTGTGTAGGTTCATGAATGAAACTATGTACTCTTTGCATCAGATTTATAAAGGTCTCAACTGCCTGATATTCAATCCCAAAGGTTTAAATGTATGTTGAAAATGTATCTGAAAATTAAACAAATAACATCCCAAATCTGTACAAACTCCAGACAGACAGCAGCTGACAGAAAGAGGTGGTCATATTATACAGAGAAATATTAGCTTTTTACTGGGTGAAGAGATATTAAAAGGGAAAATAAAGGGCAACGAGAATTCTAAGCATTCAAGTTTCATCAGACGTCATAACACCATCAAGCACATCATGTTGAATTAGGAAAGAAGTTTAAAAACACGCACACAAAGGGCAACCATTTACTGCACACTGCCATTAGAAACCGAGTACAATTAGCTGATAATTAACTTGATCAGCCACCATCAGTAATCAATACAAACACACATAACAGACCGTAAACCATTAATCAAAGTTGACAGTCATCTTGTCAATTTGGCATCAATTTAATCCATAAAGATAAACTGTATTTCTATACTTACATAGCCTACTTCCCATTCTTCACATTTTGGATTTTGTGCCTCAGCTCGCTACCACCATGTGTTGTTTAGCTGTGCTATTTTAGTCAGAGAAGACCGTGGCAATGAGAGGCGACCGTTTCAAAAAAATGTGATTTCTCACAAAAATGCGTGCTGGTTGGTGGATCAGATACATGCTGAATTAAACACTCTTAATTCACAGTCTATTGTATGCGTATGTGTGTGTGAAGATTAGAGGAGTTTTTCGGTTGTTACCAAAGTAACTACCCGGTTTGCTGCTTCCCGTTTGGTGCTGGAGAGATACAAAAGGTTTATTTTGTTTACTTCTACAATTTCAAAATGGATTTGTTGTTCACAATGTAGCATTATTAGGGAAAAAAGACGGTGCTTCCCCTGGACGCTTCAATATTGAGTTTACTGAGTCCTTTCGGATTTGAACGTGTCAGGACGCGTACCTAGCCACATCACTGCAACCATGCAATTTTACTTTATGCGAAATGTGTGAGAGAGTGACTTACATTAGCAATTTCTCTGCAGTAGAGACCTCCCCACCACTACAAAGGCAGAGGACATTTTTTAGCACTATGGACATGTATTTGGGTTCGGTGGGCCTGATCTAGGAAAAGTGGGTGTAAATCTCAACTGCCTCCATGACGAGAAAACTTTCAGGGGTGGGGAAGAGGATTCTTGAGCGGGTACAGAATGCGACATGGAACCACAGTTTTATGCACAGAGAGGCATTGACAGCCAAGGATATGGTGCCAGTGCTTGATGAAACTTTGAGAGATGTCATCAAAGTGGTGAACCACATTAAATGCCGGTGTTTTACAAAGCTGTGCAAAGACCTGGGATCTGAGCATGAATAGGTGTTGTATCAATTAGAAGTTTTGGGTAAATCAAGTAACCAAAGAGTGACTTCACATGTTTCCCAGCGCTTGTCATGAAGCACAACAGCTGTGGCCAAAAAATGGCCAGAAAATGACTCTCATGGCGCTAAACTACAAGCTTGGTTTCATGACTACTTTCCAGAGAAACACAGAGATAATCACTGGATACGAGACCCCTTTGGACTCAACATCACGTTGCAAAGCAACAAAGAGAATCAGCTGAAAAAAAATTCAGTTAGGTAAGCCTTTCCCAGTTCTGGTGCAGTCTGATGGCCGAGTATCCGTCCCTCACCACTTATGCAGTTAAAATGATCCTACCATTCAGCACTACCTATTTGTGTGAATGTGGCTTATCTACTTTGATCGAACTGAAGTCAAAGCAGAGGAAAAGGTTGGACACTGAGCATAATCTGAGAGCAACTCAGTAACTCTACCATCATCCTAGACATTGAAACTCTGTCAGGACTAAGGCACATCCCCAAGTATCTCTTTATCTCATGGCCATGATGAAACTGTTTGTGTTTTTGTTTTGTTTTTTATAAATTTGCTCGGTTGGATGAATTTATGGAGTCAGGACAGTGACAATGAAAATGTGGCATCTTAAATAAAACCGGGACTGAAAAAAGAACGATGGCATTGAAACATTTGCTTTGGAAAAAGTTGTATTGAACTGAAACAAGTATTGGCACTGAAAGATGTTTCACTGAAAAATAAAACGCATGCATCAAATGGCCTGTGAATTCGTGGAAGCCATTGCTGTAGGTTTGCTGTGATATATTGATTGAAATGTATTTCTAGCAAAAAAATAATAATAATAATAATGATGCCAGAGGCTTCTGAGCAGACGAGAGGACTGCTGGTTCAGTACAAGTGACTCTCTCTACTTATTATGCAGATTGCCCCCTCCCCTCAGACCCCTCCTCTCCACGCCAAAACAGTGACCGGAAGTTGCAAGTGAAAACCAGTGGCGATGGAAAAAAAAACTGACAGTGTAAAAAACAAACAGTCACTAAAAAATGTCAGACATTAAGAAAAAATCTGAACATTGTCATTGAAAAACACATCAGAATGCAAAAAATCATTTAAAATTAATTTAAATGGCTGTTTTATTTTTCAGTGCAATACTTTTTACAGGGCCAATAGAACTTTTTCCAATACAAGAGTTTCAATGCCAATGTTTCCTATTTCAGTCGCGGTTTTGTTTTGAATGTCAAATTTTATTTTCGATGACAAAGTCACTGTACTGGCTCCACAGATATTCTACAGAAGTGGGTTGCAACTTAATGACCATGGGAAAATGTGGGTCCCAAGGTGAAACCAATTGAGAACCACTTCTAAAGGGTGAATCACTATTCTGTCAGCAAAAGAGGGTAGCCAAGTGGAAATGTACTTATATGATATTTTCAAAAATTATTACTTTAAAATGTTAATCTTTATCCAGATCCCTAGTAGCAGAAAAATTATGCTTAAGGAATCTGTGTCGCTATTCTTCTACTTCTCTTTCACGTCTAACTCACACTTCCACAAACCTGCACACATGCACACACTCACACAGGCCCTGGCCTTTAGCTAGGTTAGGTCTAATTGGCTTATTGTCTTGAGGCGCCAGTGACAGAGGAGCCAGTAGGAGGCAGACTTTTATCTGAGGTTATGAAGAGAGATAGCTAATTTCCCCTTGTTTCCCTGTCCAGGCCTCGGTGCTGCTCACACACAGCAAGCCCTCTCTGGAGGGATAATTAAGAGTCTGGCATTCTCTCTCTCCTTTTTTTTTTTTTTTTTTTTTTTTTAACACACACACACACACACACACTTTCTCTCTACAGGTCAACAACCAAACACACAATACTAACCTTCAGAGTGAAGTGAAGCAAGGCTGGTAAGGGCCAATCAAGACACGACCGTGGTAAGAATGCACTGTTCTGCTCATCAACCCACTCAGACAAAAACACACATATACATGTGCACAAATATACCTTTGCATGCATTCATAGACACACACACACGCAGATATAAAGCCACAGTGCACTCAAATGAAAGCTGGCATGTGCACAGCAACACAACCACACACACAGGTCTGCACTCACATAGTAAAACTCAAATCATTCATATATTAAAGCACTTGCAGCCTAAATCATTAAATTGTTTGGAAGTCTACTCTACTGAATGCCCAGATGGATTATCATTTTCTATTCCAAGAAAATAATGAAAAAACAGTGGTAACAGAGTATATACTACACACAGCATACAGTAGATACTCAGGCACTGGATACAGCTCCTGTCTAACAAAGCATGTTGAAACTGCTGTAAGGCTTGCAGATAGATAGATCCTGGACAGGTCATTAGTCTACCACACACATAAGCAGACAAGGATTCACACCTATGGATAATGTAGAGATTCCAATGCATTTAACGTGGATGTCTGGAATTTTTGATGAAACACAGAGAAAACCAATTTTTGAGGGTCAGATTTGAGAAACCAACCTGGTAGGGTCAGATTTGAGACAAGAACCTTCTTGCTTTGAGGACAACTGAGCCACCACACACTCTTACAATATTGTTGATTTTTACTATTTTTTCATCATAGAAAGTAAACAAAAATGCCTAACAGATGTTCACCTTTTTTCAATAACAAAGAAAGGGATAGGTTGGATAGGAATCCCCATGTCCCTAAGAAGGTATAGAAAATGGATGGATGCATAGGACTAATGAATGTTTTAATATGCAACCCCCTGGCATGGTCTCTACACTATATAGACTAATGAATCCAGAAAGAATCTGCCCTAAACCTATGCTGAAAACCTATGCTGAAAACCTTTATTTTGGATTATGAACTTTGTCTGTGTCTGCAAGTGCATGTCACAGAGTGAGAACAGGTTCTCTGGTTTGGAAGGAGAATGACAGTTGGGAGTGGGGGGTTGAAGGGTTAGACGGTTGTAGGGCCAACTGGCCAATTGAAGTGTGGGGGGTGGTGGTTGCTTTACAGGCGATAAAAAGCCGGCAACCCTCCTCTGGGGATTTAGGAATAGGACTACGCCCTAGGAGAAAAGGGGTACTACTCATTTACGAGCCCCTCTTCTCCTTGGTCAACAAAAATAAAACAGCTGGGGTAATTATTAATTCATTATTAACAGGCAGCATTATTTATGAGCAGCGAGAAGAGGTGCTACAGGCCCGTGGTTTCTTTGGTATCCCAACCAGACCAGAGCTGGGATGATGTGGTGAAGACCCAGCCTGAGGCGCTCCGACTGCCTCTCCTGCCCAGGCCTGATGCATTGTCCCCTGGGTGCAGAGCGAAAAGGGCTGAGGGGTGGATGTCGAGAACTGGAGAAAGTAGTGCACCACTTCTCTGTGACCAGCATCTATATGAGAATACGGACCCCCATACTGATGGTATACTGTATGTATTTGCCCATCCTGTGTGTGTGTGTGTGTGTGTGTGTGCATGTGACCTTGCATGCATACATACATACTTGCATGTACTTAGACGTGTATTGATTGTCTCAACACCTCCAAAGGCAAATCAACAATACACACATATATAGCCCACATCATTTATTATTTTCTTCCAGAGCAGCTACAGTGACAGACCAAGAAATCAGCATACATAAAAATAAGTTATCTGGCATGCATCAATAGTCATTGAATCACCATTTTTTTTGCCCACAATGACATATTTCGAACGGGCCCGATGCTAGTCAGAGAATCAATCTTAACTGTGGTTTCTCTTAAACGCAGCCACATACTGTCACCTTCTACAGAATTACGGAAAACCTCTCAACAGCAGAAATTCTAATAGCTCTCGATATGATGAGAATACTGGTATTTTTAGGCATTTGATCCATCCTGAGGTTCATGGATTTAAAAGCTTTTGTGTTATGGCTGTGAAATGATACATTTGCAGGCCTGCTTAAAACTCAATTTAACCGTAGCTGCAGCATTGCCATAATGGCTACCCTCTATTTCCAGAGCTCTCCCAATCAATAACAAATTGCTGAAAGCACAAATGATTCCATTTTCTGCTAGGGGGAAACGAGAATGATGAGAAAATAGGTGAAATTGATATGTGAGGGAATATTATCAATGCTCTAAATGTCAGCAGGATGAGGTACTATGACCTTTCAGGGCCGAGGGTGAAAAAAAAACACAAAGATAAACCCTAAAATGCAGACAAACAATCATTCTAATGCAACAAATGTGAAGCCTGTTAGCGATTATTCTTCTGTAGCAACGAATGACTATCAAACATTGATCGCGATCAAAGAAGAATTCTGGTGTAACCGAGGTGTTTCCTCCCCTTCTTTAACTTTATACTGTTGATTTAGGTCCATCTAAACCATCATTACTTAATACTTATAGGCCCGATAGTTGGTATCTGTGCTGTGTTGGCCTGTGAACAATCAGAGCCCTTGATGTGGGCAGACTAAGAAAGGTTTTGCACATGACAGGAATGATATGGTAAGAGGTGACCTTGATGACAAGTTGGAAGTTGAACGTTGGGATTCACAATTGTTAAAGGGGCACAAAGCTGGCTATCAAGATTGTCAAAGATAATCATAAATAATAACTAATTAATAAAGTCCTGGGGGCACCTCTCTTCTTAATGAAGAGAAGCGATTAATTGATTGAGTCTCATGAAATACACTAAACTATCAATTTGGAGCTCAGAATAATAATTTCATTAATAACTCTGACCAGAATTACCATTAATAGTTACTAGGCTGAAGAATAGAAGAGGTTGACAAATCATTCACTCTTGTGCAACATTAAAGGAACCAGCATAATTATACACAAGCATTTTTTAAAGATAATAAAGCAAAAACACACAATATGAAGACTAACTGAAAATACACTAAACTACAGAACAAAGGGATGTGTGTGTGTATGTGTGTGTGCAAAATGGCATCAAGCAAATGTGGATGCTTCTTAGATCTGCCTCCATATTTCTTGCGTGCACGAGCACACGTGGTCAGAACAAAGAAGCGTCTGAGTGGGAGCTTTAAGGTTTCTCTCGGCCGTGTGTGGTTGTTTCAGTCAAATTAGAGATTTATGTGTGTGATCTGTTTAGGGAATCTGCTTCTGTGTTGCGGCCTAACCCCTTTGTCCTTTCATCAGCATCTGCGCTGAGCAGGCCTCCCAGTGTCCGGGCGTGGAGCGGAGCCGAGAAAAAGAGAGCCAGGGTTGCTGCTTGCTTCCGGTGAGCAGATCGCACGCCGTCCTCCCCGGTGGAAAAGAGATTAGAAAAGAGAGTGAGCAAATGGCCCATTTCATTTGATCGAGTGACATCCAGGTCACAGGTCAGACTGGCCAGAAGTGGCTGGGAGGGCGCATTCAATGGATCTCAGGATTGTGGGATAAAAGAGAATGCAATCTCCTAATGAAAGTTCAGTTAAAAATCACACAAATTAATGAATTCATCTGTGGAGGTCCAACTTGATATTAGCCCACACTGCATTAAGTGCCTCTTGCCAGCACCTTTCTTCAAAGCAGCAGCCAAAGTAACAACTGTGGCCACCTTTTCTTTTTTCTACTTCTCCATTGCAACATGTAAAACTGATGTGCTGATTAGAAATTTAAAAAATGTCCAAATCTTAGAATAGACCACTTTTTATAGGAAGCAGCAGCGGAAGGTGTTCAGTTTGCCTTCAAAGATCTGTACAGTATCAGACTTCATAACTCCTACAACATGGCAAATGAGGGCATATCAGAACACAGTAAGACTGCAATTGTAACTATCAGGGTATTTTTATTTTTTTAAATGTTGTTTTCTGTCTAGTTACACACACACCCATGTTGGACCAATCACATCATGGTGATGACACATCTCAGTTGAGGGAGCAGACAACCACTCTCCACCCAAGGGAAACCATAATAGTGCAGGTCAATGCAGTTATCTTTAGCCATGAGTGGAAATACACCACACTTGACTCCAAACCACTGCAAAGCACAGCTACAGTTATACTTTCGGAAGAGGGGCAATAGTCCAGTGGTTGTTAAGAGTAGTCGAGTAACAGAAGAGATCCCTGAGTTCATCCAAGGAGGTCTCAACAAAACTTGAGTGAACATTGAATGCCAATACTTCATTACATTATGCAGTTGGATCTCAATCTTGTTCATACTTTTCATACTCCAACCATACTTCAGCACGTTTCACACGTACTGTAAGTACTCCCATACGTGCACACACAAACTTTCTGTCAAAGAAGCCGATAAAAAGAGGGTCATCTATGGTCAACAGCCATATTCAAGGTAAAATAAAGTTTTCCATTCAATAGACACTGGAAATACACTAGTTCAAACCCAGTATGTTACCTTGTATAGATAATAAAAAAATTCTACATTTATGAAGCTGTGTAATGAGCTTATTGTAAACATATGTAAGCCATCTAACCTTTTGATTGAATAGTTATTGTTCCGTGCATATGTGTGTGTGTGTGTGTGTGTGTTTTATGCCTACCTCTTCAATGGTCTTGGCTTTGAAGGGAATGTACAAAGCATGTGAGTGTTTATCTCGGAGGTAATGTATACGGTTGGTATATTGTGTGCTGCTATTTTTTTAGGCAAGGGCAAGTAAATATGGAGAGACTGACTTCATCCATAGAATAGCTGGCTGTTTGTTTGGAACTATAAACACTATTGTGAAGGTATAAAGGACATTAAAGGTCCAGTATGTAACATTTAGGAGGAGCTATTTGCAGAAATGGAATATTATATTGAGAAGTATGTTTTCATTATAAACGCCTGACAATAAGAATAGTTGTGTTTTCACTACCTTAGAATGAGCCGTTTTTATCTACAGAGGGAGCGGGTCCATTTCCACGGAGGCCGCCATGTTGCACCGCCATGTTTCTACAGTAGCCCATGAACAGAAGAAACAATCAGAGGCTCTAGATTGGGCCTTTCGCTTTGTCCATGAGTTTCAAAGGCACTGTAGTTTCTCCTACACGCTTGGAACTGGAGGCTGAGACGAGCGGTATTCAAATGATTGCAAACTGCAATTTCACCGCTAGATGCCACTAAATCCTACATATCATCCAGGTTAAATGGACAGATATAGCCTTGGACTGGATTCCAATTCTTTTTAAATGTAAGATCGTAAAAACTTGGAAACTCATGTACAAAATTAATTACATAACACCCACACATTTTATTTGCATATCTTACGAATGCACCATACAAAGATTAAAAAAACCATTGAAGGATTGACTATAAGCAGAATAATGATATTTTTATGGCCAATATTGGGTGTATTCAAAGGCTTCTTTAACGGAACAATACCAGGCGGAAGATGTGACTTCTGTGTTATTCACTTTTGTGTCATTCACTCACCTGGATAAAGATCATCCTCCACAATCCCCTCCAATATCATCATTTCTGGCTTTACATGATTGTCTCCTCACACAGAACAAGGCCACAGTGTACTAATTTCTCATAAGCAACAAAATAGAGTAGTGTGTATTGTCCTCATTACGGTCAGTGCTCAGTAAAATCAATAATGACAGGGCACATAAAGCTCAGCCAAGGCCCTCTGAAACCTCATTAGTCTAAATACCTCCAGGAGATATGTGCTAATAAATGAAAATAAAATTAACAGCGCTGGACTCTGGACTCTGATCTGACCATTGCAAGGATGTACCCTGCAGTGTTTTAAAACTATCCTGGTTAGTTATATTTTCTAGTGTGTGTGCCAGACTGAAATTAGAAGCCTGCTAAACTTAACAAGCCTAACCTGACCTGTTTTTTTTGTTGTTTTTTTGTCTTCTCTGCCTCTCGCTTTGGGTTATAAATATAATTTTTGCAACCTTTGAACTTCCCCATGAGTTCCTGGAGGCAAATGATGAGGGGATGAGTGTGTGATAGGGGCTGTTGGGAAGTGTGCACATGACATGAGTTTACAGTTACATGTGCGTAAGATATGGAAACAGCCTGTAAAATAAAAAGGCTGAGGGCGCAACATAAATTAATTTTGAATGGGCATCACTTCAAAAATGAAAGGTGTACAAAATGGAATTTCAACCAATGAGCAATCCAGAAAATCCAGTTCACTAGGTTGTCAAAGAACTGAGCAAACTCTGCCTTTAAACTCTGGGCGGCTAATTCTGGATGCATCTGAATTATACCGTATAAGATTACATCAAATGGAGTGTTTTTCTTATTTGTCTGTCCTTTAAAGCCATGTACTGTAAATTCAACCCCAGGATCAGCCTTCTGTCACAAGATTATCATGTTTAACATTCTTAAATTGGCTTGAAGATAATGAAGTCGACAGTAAACTGAACAACAAAAAAAAAAATGTAACCCACATGTGTCTTTTTGGTTCCCCCTTCCTAGAGAAACACACTGATTGAGACAGACAAATGCGCATACACAAATACATGCACATCTAGACCTTAGTACACCTTGACATCCTCATGTGCTGCCATGGTGATAGGCTGTGTCTGAGTCGTGCCACAGCCAGACAGTTCATCACTGTAAGAGCACTTAGTCTTTGTATGCATGCTGTGTGTGTGTCAGCGCTAGCCAGTTGTATACAAACCACAGAGACAAAATGTCACCGAACATGACAAAAGGAACATTTTGAAATGGGTTGATGTTGTTTTTTTAGGAGCTTTACAATTGTGTTATAGTACAGAATATGTGCCAAGATTTTCAGTAATTAATATTGAGTAAGACATTATTTTTAAGAAACACACTTGTCACAAAGTTATGTGACCTGGAGGGTATTGCAGAAGTCGAATTAACAAGTTAAATAGTAAACCAGGTAAACTTCAAGTCTGTATCTGTCACTATGGCAACTGATGCCCTGAAACAAACCTGCTATATGGCAGGTTAACTTGATCTTAACCTCTGGTTTTCAGGCTCAAATCTAAAACATAGAGCTTAACTGGCATTACAATCTTCTGACAAAACTGAAACAAGGCATTTTCTCCAAATGTCTGGTGCACCCATCTATAATTTATGATAATGTCATCCCACGCTAAGTGTGCACCGGAGCGTTAGAAACCTCTGGCAAGAAAAATACCAAAGGTCCATTGGATTGATCTTCGAAAATAGAGCCCTAACATGTGTCACTATGTGGCTTTTTTAATCCCTGTCTTCTTTTTTGTGAATTGGTGAGAGTTGGATTTGTGGAATGGCCTAAACCTGAATTGACTGGTTAAAGTCCAACTTGGTTTCATCGTGCTTGCTGTTTTCTTGTGTGTACGACCACCTGTGCTTTGAAACATAGGAAATAGTACTGTGTATGTGTGTGAACATGGGTGTTTATGTGTATGCTTGTGTCTGCGTGGGCACATGTTCATGTGTTTGTATGCGTCCATGTACTCATGTCAGCGTGTGTTTGTGTACTTAATGTGAAAGCTTGATTTGTCTGTCCTCCCCAGGGGGATATAATTGACCAGTCACTCCGGTCTCTTGCTGGGAGTTCAGACAGTCTAAATGTTGTGTTGAAGTGTCTAGTCTGGAGTGGACATTTCAAAGGGAATTAGAGGGCTACTCAGCCACCATATCACTTCAGAAATGTAGTCAGACAGTCTAATCACAGTTTCTTCTTCTAGAAGTTTCTTCCACTTCACCACACCTGCCTCTGTTTGGCTGCCTTGCACCAGCCTTCATCCTACCTTCCCTTTCGTATTCATTTCCTTCTCTTGATATGCTTGTCCATCTCTTTCTTCCTCTGTATGTTTCTCGTATCTCTTTTTCATTATATGTATCTCCCACTGTCTCTACTTGTGTCTGACAGTCTGATTACTTCTCCTCCCTCTTACACCCGCTCCTTTGTTTATATGCAGCTATATGTGGAATTTATCACAATTTCACCATTGGCCAGAATGGCCTCTGCGGGACATATAGATGGCGGGTATGGGGAGAGGTGTGAATTTGTGAGTGCTTTGCGTTTGTGTACATGTGTGAGTAAGTGTATGTGCATGATGATGTGTGCATGCGTGTGGGCCTGGCATGTGTGTGTGTGTTGACCATGGAGGTGTACCATGGGCCATTTGTACCGGCCCAGTGCGCCTACGAAATTGCCTCTGGGTGTGGGGGTGCTCACAATGTTCTGGACCATTAGCTCAAATAAGTCACAGCCAAAACTCTTAGTATCTGTCTCACTGGCCAAATGACAAACTGTGCATCCTCCTAAATCCTCACTGCTACCAAACAGGCAGGAGGGGAGAGAGACCGAGAGACAAAGAAAAAGATTCCTAAGGCAGATTCCCCCCCTGCTCTAATTACTCTGTTGTGGTTGTCGGGGCTTTATGATCTCAAAAAAATGTGGCACACACTCACACATATACAGTATAATTAATTTTCTTCCCATCGCTGTGTCTATCCATAAACAAACCATGCTGAATTATTTTGGCACAAAATATTTTAACACGCATATCACAACTTTTTTCACTTTTAAACTGCTTTCTGTTATGATATTGTGCATAAAATGTCTTCTTTACAAAGCAAAAAAGAGATCTAATCATAAAATTGTATCAAAGGGCTTTACAATCTGAACCACACACACAACACTGTCTGTCCTTCGACTCTCCTCTTCTTTTGTTGGTGTTGTGTTGATCTCACTAGATTCACCTGAAGTCCGGTATTTTGTAACGAGGTAATTTGATTACACAAACTGTTTTGTGCTTTCCATATGTGTATGTAGCAAGGTCCTGCATGGCATACAGGAAGCCCTTGCATCTTCCTGAGCCTGTTTGCTAATTTTCTTTGTCTGACTGATTTTTGCTTTCCTTTGTGAGAGACCAGTCCTCCACATAGCCACTTTCCGGACAAAAGCACTAAATATTCCATGGACACACACACTCAAAGGATGAAATAACACTTAAATCTAGGGCAGAGTGTAAATCATAAAATAAAGACATCCCTCATGTGCGCGCACACACACACACACAACCATATACACATTTGCACTATCCATATGACTATTTGGAGCCACAGCTCTTTCTCATTGTTTATTCTGCCTTTCTCCCTTTCTTCTGTTGTTCTTTAATTCATTTTTCATCTACTCATCATGCTTGTGTGTCTGAGGCAGCAGACACAGCAAGCACTGCCCTCTGTAAGGATACTGTATTACTCTTATGTGCACGGACAGCACAAACCACACAGACAAACTCTCAGATGCATGGGAAAATACACTTGCGTGCACATTCGCACACTCACAACCCGTCCTCTAGAGTAAATGAAGTCTTAGAATTCTTGAAGGCACCCCCAGTCAGAGACAGATTTTGTTTTATTCATCCTCTCATCCCCCCGTTCTTCTCCCGTTCCTCACCTCCTCACGTCAATTTTGCATGTGGCTACTCGTACTTGATGCCACCCTTCACCTGACTGTCCTCACTGAGATCCGATTTGGATTTGAATCCCCTCTTGGGGACACACAGAAGCACACAAAAACGACACATGCGTGCAACCGGATACAGCACACCTGAAGCATGTTTCAACTGGTTTCATCATATCAGACCCTCACATCGCTTGATGTGTGTGGGTCCACGATGTTTGGCTTGGGTTGTATCTAGGTGGTTGTATGTTTTGATGTGTACTACATCACTATCCCTCTATTTATTAGGACGAGCGGTTACAGTTATAGGTGTGTTGTCGTGACTGTCTGATCTAGCCTTCATTTGAGCAGTAGGCTTACGCAATTTGTAAAATTTAAAGATTTTTCAAGGACAGTCAGGTTTACTGTGTGGGGCTTAAGACATTTTTAAAAAGGTACCATGGACAAAAAATAATAATAAAAATAAAAATAAATCCGCTCAAAAAAAAGCTAAGACCAAGAAAGGTCTGTTTCTAAACATGCCCCAACCTGACATCGGCATCATATTTAAAAGGTGGAGTCCACAGTGGGAAAACTAACTAACTAAAATCGGGACGCCTCAGTAGAGTGTGATCCAATGTAGCCACAAGTTATTAACACTTCAAAATATGAGATGATAAATAAATAGAGATCTGTTGTCCATGAATTTGGTAACTGGTACCTATTTCTTTAACATGTATTGTCTTTTTTCTATTTCTATATCAATGTGATTAAGTATCTGGTTTTGACAGGCATGTTCTGTTTTTGGAAAATCTAGCAAATTAAACACCTGTCTTGTTATTTTATTCATAAAAAGCAATTTTCCAGAAAATGTATTATAATAAGATATATATTATATCATAATATATTGATATTATGATATAATTTGTCCTCTCCTCTACCTCTTGCCTTCATATAGTAGCTTTATATTTAAGTTTGCTTCCAATTGTTTACCTTGATATCTTTGTTCAGCTGCATGTCTGTATCTTTACTATCCTGTTAATTTGCACCGTGTAACAGTTTAATGAGAGCTACTGAGTCAAATTACTTGTACTGTATGTGTCATTATACTTGGCCAATAACGCTGATTCTGATGCTTAAATTACATATAACCTGACAGATGATTTCATCCATATCGCCCACTCCTACTCGTGTAATTGCAATCTGTGAACCGACACCTGCTAAAATACTTAACCACTATAAATACATTTAATGAAATGGTCATCGCAGACTGTGGTCCCAAAACCTGAAAGTATTTGGAAAGAAAATAACTGTGGTTTGTTTAGAGTACATAGAGGTAGAATGGGTGGTTTACTTCAGCAGTGACAGCCATCATGCCTGAAAAGACAGTAAAGAGCACAACCTACAGAAACTCAAAACACAACATAACTCTACTCAACAGAAATCCCAGTGGTAAAGCTGTCACAATACTGGCCATGGAAATGATTGCAAAGCAATGACTGCTTGTCAACCAAGATGTCACCACACAAACTGTAAAAAAAAAAAAAAAACATCTTGTGAATTACAATTCCAAAGGCATACATTTAAACATAAATCATGTGTATGGAAAACCTTCATTGTAAAGCAATGCATCTGCTTCAGCAGGAAGACATTCCCTCACTTGGAATAAATTAACTTGAATCAGAGAGTAGCGCATTCAAATTCATTAAGTGTGATCCAGGCCTAAGAGGGAACTCAAGTGCTGAAGCACTGACTTACGAGGCAATCACATTAAGCCAGAGTTTTAACAGTTAAGACCTCTAACCAGAAAAACAGCTTTGAGTTGGAAAATGTGTGTAAAACAGTGAGTCAAACCCCAGCCTAACCACCTCATTTGTCTTCGTCTCTCCGCCAATGGAACAATGGCTTTTGTTTAACCTTGTTTGATTTCCCTCTTAGCGCTGATCCCCTGACGAAGAGGGCTATTATTGGGCCTCTCAGAGAGGCATGTTTCACTAACGAGTGATCACTAATGAAGGCTTTAATGTAGGATTAATTACAGCCCAAATTGAATGTCTAATTGCTTTTATTCCCTCCTGATGAAATATGCTCCGGCTGCCACTTCAATGCCATCTGTTGTAATTAGAAAAAGAGAGACAGTGAGGAGGAGGAGGAGGAGGTCGACGGTGGGAGATGGATTGTTAGGTGTAATAGATGAGACATTTTTCAGTCAGCAAAGTTTATTCTTTTGTCCTTTTTACAGATTATGTCTTTTGCATTACACATCCTTCCCTTTCCTGTCACCTCCCCTCCCCTTCCTCACCTCTCCTTCCTCCTCCTGGTGTGCCTTTGCTTCCACCTCTGTGATAGATGATGTAAGGTTATCTGTTTCTCCTCGCTAATTGCATCCTCTGATGAGTTTAGGCAAACACATTAGCTAATTGCATTTGTCTGCTTCTCAGACCCTGCTTGATTGATAAAGTGCATATGATGCTGAATCATTGCACTGTTTGGTGGTTGTTCATCTAAATGGCAGACACACATACACACAGATGGAGGCAGAAATGACATAGTTTGATTGATGCTGTGTTTTAAAAGATTGTTTCTGATCTTATTAAAATTATTGATTTCTTTTAACTGTTTGTACGGTGATGTTTGATTACTGTGAGCAATTTGTGCTGCGGCAAACTCTTAAGCTCACATTCACATTTTCAGGTTTCTCTACGTTTCTTCTGCCTTAGCTCAATTCCAGCTAACATTTATTTCCATTTCACTAGCTAACTACATAGATCTAGCTTCAAGGGTCTATATGGGAAAGGCTTGAAGCAGATGGGACACAAATAAAAACCAACAAAGTGTCTTGGTAAGGTGTTGGGCCACCCCCGGTTACAGCTTCAATGCTACTTGGCAGAGATTTTACAAGTCTCTGAAATGGTAGTGGTTAGCGCTGTCTAACACATCCGTCCGAAATACTGTATGTATTCAGTTGGGTGGTGGCTTTGAGTCACCCAATTTTCATACTCCTCAGACCATTAAGTGGCCTGGGTACAACATGCAACAAAGGTCCTCAGCTAGAAGCAATCCGGGGAGGTTGGGTGTATATGTGTCTTAACCACTAGGCCACCTGACGCCCATACCTTGTAACTTCTGAAACCCTGTGCTGTGTTATTAACAAAAAAAACTATACCAGGTGTTGTGACCATGTTTCAGGTTCATTTCATCCTCTAGGCTTTTGTTGACATGGCTTCTTTCTCTGGTGCCAATTCACTTTAAACCCCCTGAAAAAAACACATCTGGAATATGCCTTCATTATAACAATACAGTAGCACATGTAGAAGGCCAATAGGTGAGCCATAAGGCTATTAGGTTCCATAATGGAATTATGTTCTTGAAGTCGCATTAGCATCTCAGTGAATGGATGTGTGGCAGGTGTGCTTTGTAGCAGCACACTGCCTCTGTCCGATAAGACAATGACACAATATGACGAGAAACAACGCCGGTTGTCAGCAATTGTCCTCGTAGAAAAGATGACACAGTTGTCAATAGCCATGCTCTGTGTGTGTGTGTGTGTGTGTGCGTGTGTTAGAAGGACTCCCCTAGGAGCAAATAGCTTTAAGCAACACAAGCGCCTGATCAATACATCAATATTCAGCTTAGGAGGTCTGACGACACACATTTATACACACACACGCAAACACTCAAACACACACGCATGGACAAATTTATGCACAGAGATACTCACACAAACACACACGCTTCAGGCTCTGCTGTGTGTGACCCTTAGTTAATCAATTTTTCGCCACATGATAGGGATGCCACGCGCCGCCATCATCACTGCTGTATCATTAGACTGTGACACACACACACACACACACACACTATTGTTGGTGTTATAAAAGATTATAGTCTACAAAGACAAAGATGGCTGTGAATAACATCTTGTCCATTCTTTGCCACAGACCAATACACACACACATATATGTACACACAAACACACACACTTGTGTCTCCTGACCTCACCCCTGCAGCTACAGCATATTGGATGGATGTAAGCTTATGGCGTCGTATGTATTGTGGTTATTGTTATTCTAATGCCTGATTGAAACAACAGTATGGAAACCAGGGGAGATGGAGCTTGTGTCTTCAGATAATCCGACTCTCCACACTCTATACACACCAATTGGTCACAGTTAGGGGTCTGCCAAGTCAGATAGCACTCCACGCATGTGTGTATGCTGAGTTGTGTGATCATGTATGAGTGTGTGGGCAAGAAAGAAAGAGTGTGAGGGGGTTGACCTGACTTGTATGAATCTCCAACTATGCTTGTATGTCCAAACGTTTTTATATGTATGTTTTATATGACTGCTGTCTAGTTGTTTGATCAGTTTGAGGAGAAAGAAAAAATAATGGTTTTAAAAACTAGTATGTACGTATATCCTGCCTATAGGTGCAGTTTAATTCTGATTTACTCTAATATATTGAGCTTAACCAGTAGGGATGGGACAATTAGAGGTGGGAGATATGGCCCTATAATAATATCACAATATTTCAGGGTATTTCTGTGGTAGCGATATTCTTGACGATATGACAAAATCCTGAAAAAAGAAAAAATCATATATATGTATGTATATATATAATATTTGAAAGACTACTCCACCTTATTGTAGTGTTTACTCACAAACTACTTTAATCTGCTCACTCTGCTTTTCCCTTCAGTTGTCTTTTCCCCACGCACACACCAGCACCTCTGTCTCGTACTGCACAGTGCACACACGCCAGCTTGCTGTTTTTATGTTTCTCTTTCTCCCTGTATGTGTTAAATTACATACTATGTCAGCACACCCAAAAAACAACTCGCATTTTGGATTTTCTTCACCTGCGATTTGGTTTTCACAGCAGCAGGTGAGCCATGTTGTTAATGACTAAAATCTAAACCAACACGGCACCAAATGACATCGACACCAACAGGTGCGCTGACAAGCTTTTACTAAACAAAAGGCATAAGTAGGAGACTCTCTCTCTGCAGAGCACATGTGATTGTCAGTAGCCTGCAAGGCAGGGTTAGAGTGAGGGGAGATTGTCCGCGGGTTCACCGGTCGCGGATGGCGCCGTTAATATACCTGAACAAGTAAAGTCTATGTGTGGGAAACACTGCTTGATCTTTTGTAACCAAACCACTTCCACACTACTGAAGTCGCTCCCCTTTCTGGAACCAACTTCTTCTCCCGCGGAGCAGCACAACACAAGTAGCAGTGATACTTTAACTTTCAGCGATGCTTGTCGCTGCTGTGCATAAAGGTACAATGTCATTACGTCAACAAGTTGGAATGTTGCCATTATCACGATAAGACATTTTTTTATTGTATTAAAAATGATACCGGTATTATCTTGAATGATATTATATGGCACACCCCTAGGGATAATATACGATTTTATCGCAGATTAGGATAAAAAAAACACGATAAGTCGATCGTGGTGAATTTCCATTACCTTGATTACCTTGAACATTCTCACATGAGTGATTTGAAAAGGCCCAAACCAGTTGTACTTTATTTTTGTTAAGAAATACAGGAAGTATCCTTGAGGTCACGGGTAAATTATATAAACTGATGCAATTGATGAAATTATTGTCTATACCATTTGACATCGCGGTAGAGAAGTGAAAAATAGAGCCTGATTTAAAAATACAGGAATTATCATGTAACCAAGAACAGAATAACAATTTTTGCGTTTCATTGTTTGTTTTTCCCTAAAAAAGGTGTGTGTTTTTATCTGTGATGGAATAAAATGTCTCTTAAAAAAATGTAAGGTAAAGTGATTCCAGTATATTTTAGTGCCATTTTTAGAGTTTTAAGCACATTTTGATGATTATCCAGATAATATCACGAATCGGAATTACTTTGCCCAGGTTAATCCTTACATGAAATTTTATCATCATCGCCAGTGAGAAGACCGGACCCAAAGCAGATGGCAGGTCCCTGAAAACGTAAAAGGGGTCATAAGTTTGGCAGAATACTGAAAGCTGTACTTGTCTTATTAAAAAAAATATATTGGTATCTACCCATGCTGACAGTTTTGCTTTATTTGCACAGGTTTTCAGATATCCCCTTCAGAATGGACTTTTGTGTGTAGTAATCTATTACATTTAAATAAAATGTGTTTCTTCTGGTTACTCTGGATAATACACAGAAACACGCTTCTACCAAAACCTTGCTTTCAAATTTTTTAATGGAATTTTTCAATGTTGTGAGCACCATACAAAAATATCATTCACCTCCATTGTATTGTGGCAGGGTATCTCATATCCTGGCCAAATAAAACCTAAACTATCTGTCTGCATGGTTAGATACCATTAGAAGTAAGTGAGAAATTAGGTAATTTGGGTGAACCGACCTTTGATTTCCTCCATGTTGATTTTAATTGTAAATGCTGAACTTTCTCTATAGAACCCCCCCCCCCCACACACACACACACACACACACACACACAGTACACTCTGTACACAAGCTCATCCAGTGAAGTAAACATAATTCAATTGCATATCTGGCTAACACGATTCAATTACACTGAGGCATTTAAACCAATCACTCCCATGGTCTTCATTCAAATCAGTGACATCATTCTGGCCATTTGTGGCACCACTTAGGCAGTAATGAGCCAAATGAAAACAGAAATGTGGCACTGACAACATCACAACAGGCTATGGAGGGTTAAAGAGTTAAATGAGGGTTCCGTTTTTATTGTTTGGATCAATTGACTCGTGGATCTCTGGGAAACAAAAAAATAGATGAGGGCTGCATTAGCGATGTTGTTGAGCTCTTTCATAACATAAAACCAGTAAAGACGTTTAAAAAAAACCCACGTATGATTTAAAAGTGGTAAACTGTGCTCAGAACAGAACTAATTATCAGAGGGAGATGATCAAGAGCCATTTGGTTTCATCCATGATGTCCGCCCGAGGAAAAAGATGTAAAATGGACCACATACAGTAAACAACTCGATGGCCTGAAATGAGGTCAGTAGACAAGAGCTTTAGTGCATTTCACTTTTTTTTTCATGCTTTGATGTTTGAATACAATTTGAATTCTGGCCACAGCACTGGTCTCTGAACTTCCCCTATGTTGTCAAGAAAATTTATTGTTTTGTGGTTGATGTCTTGACCTTATTTAACATACAGATACACAGAAAGACGGAGCAAAGCGTGGAAAAAAGAATCCCAGCTGTCAGCAGACTTTAAAATGGCAACAGTTATTAACTTTGATATGTTAAAAGGCATCACAGTATGAGCAGTTGCTGTGCAGTAAGTGGTTCCATCACGTGAAAGTTAATTGTACCCTGCATGCAGCCTGTATGTATGGCCTGTGGATACACTGTGGTACATAAATACAGTACTTTGTTGTCCACTGTGATTCAGCATCCTGTGTGAAAAACTAAAAGCTGTATGAGATGACATTGGAGCAATAAGAAAAACAATGCATTCAATCCTCAAGACTAATCCACTGATTCCCATAAGAGAAAGGGTGATTTAAATTGGCTGAAAAGTAATGAAAATAATTATTTTAAGGTTTAACCTTTTTATAGGGTTTAACCTTCCAGAGGTCACCAGACATGAGCTTTATTCCTGAGAGACTTGATGGATGTTTTATGTACGTGCCAGGGTAAATAATCTTGAACGGTCTTACTGCTTTTCTAATACATTCAGCATTTATAGGTCTGATATACACATAGCCACTAATAGCAAAGCTGTAAACATGTGCATAGATCCTGTGAGAGAAATGTATTTGTGTGTGTATGTGTGACAGAGAAAGAGATGATCAATAATATTTGAAAGATCGGTGAGTTTGTAATCCATGTTTATTTTCTTTCACATCGTAGTGCCAGTTTAAGACCAAAAAAAAATGTAAGTAAGTATTGAGATTAAAATGAGAATTGAGATTATATTTCAGAATGGAATTAAACAGGAAACAAATACAAGATATGATTTAAAGGAACTATTTTGTATCACTCGAAGCACTCCCTTCTGCTGGACCACAAAGAAATGACTTTTTAGCTCAGTTGCACCTTTGTATTAAACAAACCTCTGACCTTAGCAAGTCAAGTGCCAAACAAAAGAACCTTACAAGCGCCTTACAGCACACAATACACAGAAATCTCAGCTTTTAATTTGGTTTATGTAAGCCATAAGCTTATAGACAGATTGCGGTTTCATGCTTTCTCTTCCTGGCGTTTGAGGACTAAACTCTAAGGCATTGAAACATCAGTTGAACTATGTTTTTTAGTTTCAGTACATCACTTGCTCAATCACACGGCTCCTTTCACTTTAAAGTTCCATCAAAAGACTTTCTTTGATATATTTTGATGTATGGGTCAGCCTGCACCCAGGCCTTTCAAGGTGGAAAAGAGAAGTAGGCTATATGTTTTTCAAACTTCACAACTTCTCACAGATGAAACTGCTGCTCCGTTCATACACATTTACTTGAACGTCTGTAAGACAGGGCAAGATATCAAAAAAGGAATAATTCCACATTTTTCTCTTTTTTTTTTTTGTCTAAGTTCGCAACTAGACGTATGGTTTTGAGTAGGCCAGAACTGTTGAGCAGCCTTTATATATTCTGACACAAAGATGTCTGTGACACAAACAGATGAATGAAATTAAAAGATTTTCAGAATAGGAACTGAGGTAAAAAAAGAGGACAATGAAGAAGAGGAGAATGACAGCAGAAAAATCAGAGGTACAATGGAATTATTAAAGGCTCTTAAAGAAAGTGGTGTGCATTGAAGAATACTGTAAGAACTAAAAAGTAAAGCAGTAGCCATAATGAAACAACATTTGTACCAACTGTTCAGATGTGGCTGATTGCAATAGGGCCAGTCAGCTATTTTGAGCCACTGCTAATTCTAAAGAAATGTCAGACAACCTATTTGCTTCCTGAAGTTATTATTTTACAGTTTTGCAGTCTAATAACAGTGCACAAAACCACATAGATTAAGTGCATCTAACATAATTACAGGCCAATCAAAAATAGAAGATCTATATCATTTTACTGATTTCAGCAGTAATCTGAAGCCAAACGTATTGTTGCCTTTCATGTGTATTCATCTTCAATTCTACTATATCTGACATGTCATCCATCTTTCATAGAGCTTTCATCTGAATATCAAAGAGGATGTGACCAGCACAAAATATAGATTGCAGTGTCTATAATGTGTCCCCTTACGTGTATTAATCAACTCTATTGACCTCACTTTCTGTCCACACGCCACTCTGATTGTTTGTTTACCATTAGGGGCGAGTGTCTTGGTTGTTCAATAGCCCACCTCCATCTGCATTTAAACAATGAAACCATCAGCTAGGTAACAAGAGTGGGGACAGCAGCTCAATACTGCTATGAGAGGTCTCCAATAATCAGCTGTGTTGGAGGCAGGCGGGACGCAGGCAAATACAAGCAAGCGGTATTGACAGGCGCAGGTTGCCTTCAATCAGCTTATATCTACTGGCAGGGAAACCGGCCGCACTCTGCATGGACCCAGAATTATCACTGATGAAGACATCAGTTGAAAAAAAGAGAGGGAAGGGAATAAAAGGAAAAAGGAACTAAGGGAGAACGGGGTGAGGAAGGTATAATGAAGGAAAGTGGGGAAGGGTTTCTTTACAAAATAAGACTTAAAACCTGTGACAGAAGCATTAGAGGATATATCCGGTTTATTACAACTTGAGTCTTAGTGTTTTGCTTTTGCCCATCATTCTTATTGGTATTAACAACATTGTACTTGCCAACGTAATTACTGGGATGTTGGAACATGCTGTAACAATATCACTAACAGTATGTCAGCTTGGGCAAGAAATACAAGTAGTCATATAATCATGCTGGTTTTAAACAAACCCCCTGGTAAGCCAAACTAATATGGAAGAGAAAACAAAAGCAAACGGCAAAATAATTACCCAAACTTTCCACGAGAGTTTCAAGACTAAATTCTAGGCTCAACTTGCCGTAGTTGTGTGCACACACAGTTCTCCTGTGGTATGAGGATTTCATTAGCAAAATTACGGGCATGCTATACTTTTGCAGTTGCCTCAAAACTAACTGGTTTCAATAACCTGGCTAAACTTTCTGATCGTCAGACCAGTCATGTTTCTTGAACCGTTGGACTTTGTTGCAGCCACGTCGGCATGTAATCAGACCTCAGCAATTATTTTGGTGAGTAGGGAGTTAGAGGTATAACCAATAAATTGATCAGCAAAACCTACAAAAAGTATGGTCCAAGTTGTAATAAACCAGAATTATCTTTTACATCTCAGAAAACTCGTTTTTTTTCAACATTTAATTTTTGGAAAGAAATAAAATAACGTAAAATTTATTTCTCTAGCTGCAATCCGAATTAAGTGAAATCTTTGGTCCTATTTCATTCTTGCATCAAATAAATAAATGTGCTGTCCATCAACCCAGTGATGGTGACCAAAATCTGGAGGAGCTCCCTTTGAATGCTGGCGAGATGGGATCAATTCAAGCCTGATTGCATGATACACACACTCTATGTCACGCACACACACACACACGCACGCACACAGGTCCACACACACTTCAAACCCCAGTGGTATCGAAGCTGCCAACACATCATTTACATAATCAGTTTTTGTTAGATGTTGGGCTTCTATGTTTTGGTAAATATGCTTAACCTCTTCACACACACACACACACATGCACACACACTACAACCCAGCCACGTAGCGCTGTGCTTGGGTCATATTAAGGTCACAAGTAAATTGGCTGAGGGCAGCAGGCCTCACAGCTCTTAGTTTATGGAGGCAAATTAATTAGTGGGCCATGTAGCACTGTGAAGTCAACACATTACTGATGCAGCTCGCATCACACTGATGGCAATAGGATGTCTAAATATAATATTACTACTCATTTCTCTGCCCTGGAGCAAGGGCCACTGGTAGAGGAAAGAATAGTCTAAATAACAATAAAAAATTCTTAAATAAAAAATGAAAATGTCTACTCATATTACGTGTTTTTCATATCCGTGTCACCTCTATAAGCCCACCAATCATTACATTAATAATGCTGAATTGATATGTCAATTAACAGAAAAAAAATCAACCAAGATCAATTTTGATATAAAATGTATTGTTTAAGTAATTTCTACATCTTAAATGCTAATCATTCACTGGCTCCAGATCCTAAAATGTGATGTTGTTTCTGTATTTAATTTCATTGTAAAATAAATTTTGGTCGGACAAAACAAGCTGTTTGCAGTCACCTTGAGGCCTGGAAAATTGAAAGGGGTATTTTTTACTTGTTTTGCAAATTGTTGACCCAATAATTTTTCAAAAAAAATTAAAGATTAATCAATAATGAAAATAATCATTAGTTGGAGCCCTCGGCTATCTTTAGTGTTTTGGCAGCATTTGCCATGTGATGTAAATATTTAGGACTTCGATTCAACGCCAGTTTCATGTCTACAGCTTGAAGGGCAAGTTCTGAATGCTAACATGGAGAAAGTGAGTCGGTCACTCAACAGTAAACACACACACACACTTTTTTCTTGTCCTCTATTCCATTCAGTGCTGTGTTGAGTGCTGAATCATCAACAGGAGAGAAACTCCCATCGCAGCCGCTGTCAGTCAGTGCAGCACAGCAGTGACAGCGGAACAGTTGGCAGCTCGGGGGCCTCGGGCCAACCCCGACCATATGGCAGACGCTGTAGCACCGCTGTGTCATACTCTGGCATGTTTTAACGACCAATTAGGCTCATTAGGCCTTGATTAGAGACGATGAAGCCTGGGGGAGTCACGGAGGGAGGGGGAGGGAGGGGGGTGATGGTGATGACTTATCAGGGAGAGAGGATGGTGGGGAGTATGAATCAGTAATGACGTGCACTCACTGCACCAAAGATTAGGAACAGGTGTTCTTTCCTTGAAATAGAACCAGTTGAATTCAGGTGAAAGCCTTGATCTTGTATTGATTTGACTTATTAAATCCTTTCCAGTCATGAAGTGGAGATGTATATGAAGGGTGTGATACAGGTCAAAGAAGGGGTTTGGAGTTTTGAGGTAGCTGGCATTGAGGAAAGTCTGTTTTCTTATTTCCATCTGTCTTCTAACACAGCTGTTCAGATTTTGACAAAATGTTGGAGCATGATGCATCTCAGCACTATAATCTGCTATCAAAACTACACCTGATTGCCACCTCACTCATATAATTAACCGGGTGACAACTCCGTACACACTGATCAGATGTTGACAAAACATCAGGTAATGCTGCATCTCACCTCTGCATTTGAGCATGACCAAAATTACACCAAATGGCCGGAAGGCAGATGCTATAATAACAGGGAGAAACTAAATGGACTGACACATTTATGAGGTGAAATCAATTTGATGTCATCTTGAAATTATCTGTGGAAGAATTCTTGTGTTTTGAATTGGCTCGAGATATGGTGTTGCCTTAAGAGTTTGGCCAAATACAGGGGAGTTGGGAGCGAATGAGGCAGAGACTGATTAAATGGGTGAGAGAGTGAGTGAGTGAATCATGAGCTAAGTAATGGAGGTCGGAGTCAGAGTGAGTGAATGAGAAGACACAGAAAAGCACACAAAATTAGATTTTAAAAAAGGACTACAGTAAGAAAATAAACCCCTTCTCCCCTCCTTAATACAATTTCCTAGCCCCTCCTATTTCATCACGTCACACAACATCCTGGTATGTTCGCTCCCACTGTTTATCTCATTGTTTTTCTGTTTTAAATCACCATCACTGGACTGACCAAGCAAAAACAAACCATTCACATGCAGGGGAATGTGTTTTGACTGATGGAAAACACACAGAAGTCAAGACTCACTAACTGCCAATCGCCATCATCTCTGGGCATTTAACTGTGGAGGGTTTGTATGTGTTTTTGTGTGTGAGTGGTCTGCAGGGGATTATAGCTCTAATGATAATTCTACATATGGTGGCTGGATAAACCTGCCTGAGCACTGAATCATAAATCCAATCTGAGGATGATAATCCTTTTGCCAGATGAGGAATTAATACCAAATGTTATGCAGTGGTCAGAAAGAGAAGATATGTTTTTGGTGGTGTGATACTGAGGAGAGGCATGTTTACCAATCATGGATACAACAGAACAGCAGGGTAAATGTTTTTCTGCATGCTTATTTTTTAATCTCTTTTAACACATTTATCAAATTATCTATACCACATGATTGTCAATAAATTAATGTATCCTTAGCTTTCAACTGAATTCTGAAGCACGTCTGTATAAAAGCTGCCTACAACATTGCATCTGAGAGAGAGTGGCATTTTATTTGTACTTTTTTTTTTTCATTGTGTGAAGTCACCCTGCACTAATCCCACAGTGTTGTTATTAAGCTCAGGGCCATGGAAATGGACAGGGTGTAAGACATGCAGAGTGCATATAAGCCAGATTAGCACTGGCAACATTGTCGCCATATTTAAATTCATATTTATATCTATGTTCTGCTCAATAGGCTGTTCTGCGGTTACTGTGTAAAAGTAAAACCTGGGTTAAGTTATTTAGTGAAGGAACAATTGTACATAAAAGTATCGGAGAGAGAGAGAAAAATAGAGGAAAAGGACGTGGAGAGGATGGAGCAAAGGGTTGTTGAGAATAACTTATGAGAAACAGATGGATGAAACAAAGGAGTGAGACGGTTATTAACAGAATCCGATAATAAAGTTGACGGGCTACATAAACGGAGACTTAAAAAGAGAAAGATTTAGAGAGAGAGAGAGAGAGAGAGAGAGAGAGAGAGAGAGAGAGAGAGAGAGAGAGAGAGAGAGAGAGAGAGAGAGAGAGAGAGAGAGAGAGAGAGAGAGAGAGAGAGAGAGAGAGAGAGAGAGAGAGAGAGAGAGAGAGAGTCAGAGATAGAAATTCAGACAAAAAATCCCTGAGAGATCTGGAGAAAGAAGTTCAGAAACACAATTGGAATTGGAGAGAGAAATTGAGGGAAACTGAGCGCGAGGGAGAGAGAGAGCTCTAGATCCAGTGTTTGACATTTCACCTTGCTCAGTTGATAAGGGGTGTCACCCTCTGGTCCTCAGGGCTTTGACTGCTGTCTGCAGTCATCACCCCTCCCAGCACAGGAAACTATTGATCAACCAGACAGCACACCCTCGGCTTGTGTGTGTGTGTGTCTGTGTGAGTGTGTGATTGTGCTTTGCTGTTAGGTGGGTACAGATATGCGATTGCAGGGTGTGCGTTAGTATTTGTGTGTATGTTTGTGTGTGCGTGTGTTTATGTGCGCATTTGTGTGCCTATTTGTTTGTTCCAGGACCTAAATACCAGAATCTGTATTTGGCATGTAATCACTCAGCCCTGAGCACCTTCCTCTCTCTTTGTTTTTACATCTTCGTCTTGCTCTCCGTAATGTCTTAACTTATCTCATTAGTTGTGTAGTAGGAAGTCCATTAAGGTTCCGTGGCTTTGGCTGAGTGGAGTGAGAGATCACAGGGCTAAGAGACAGAGACTGCCATTAAAAAGCTTCAGTACTCACAGCGGTGTGAAGAATGGTTCACACACTCACAGTGAAACAGTTTGCTGCAAAGGCTTCAATTACTGCTCCTTGTCTCCTTCATGCCACCAATTGTGCATTTTCAAAATATTGGTGAAAAAAACGTCATGTACAATTCTGTCACTGTGCTCTTGAGCAAGGCATTTAACCCTGAACTGCTGTAGTTAAACTGCTAAGTGATCTGTGATTGTACTGGGCAGCTCCCATGTGTGCTACTGTATAATTGTAAAAAAAGCAGCATGTCACTGGAGTACACTGTGTATACTGTGTCAGCTGACGACTCCTCGATAAATACATATTCATCCTTACACGCACAAATGCATACATTACAAATGTCAGCTATTACAGAAAGCCCCATCTGTCTGAGGAACTTTTAAGTCTCATTATAGAACAAATGTTACCTAAAAATCATTCATTTACTGTTCTGCCACTGACCAGCTACATTTCAGTGAAGCGGCAACAAGTTTATATCCTTCATATACGGAAGCTGGACTTGATCAGTTGATGTTTTTAGAATGGGATTAGTGACTTCTAGATCACACACACATTACTGAAATGTGTCAGTGAGTGCCAAGAAATTGTTGGAATTGTATGTCGTCCATGTCTGGAAACACATGTGACCTGGGATCAAATTCCCCCAAAGATTTTTTTTCCAGTTTTTCCCCATTTTGCCTTTGTACTGTCTAAATGCAGAGTGGGCTGTCCACTCCCAAAATCCAATATATTAAAAAAAACTATATGAGACGATGGAAGTCAGTGGGACACGACAGGGCTCTGAAGGAGCTCGACGGTGTAGTATTTTATTTTCCAAAATAGCACGACTTGATTATTTCTCCATATTTACTTGCACTACTAAAAATATGATAAGTTGGTGATTACCAGCTCCCGTTAACTGTGTGATAAAATTACTGTACAGTGTATGCTGCTTTCAAACATGTTAGTGGTTAAAGACATTTAAGTAAACTGATTATCTAAAGAAACATGAATATTTAGACATGTGGTTGGAGCCCACTGCCAAAATTTTATGCATGGTAAAGCAATAGCAAGCAACAACTACTCAAATATAGTAAACTCTTCAATGCAGAACAACAGAATGTCTGCTTGCAACTGTATGATCATCCAATGATAAATATAGGTGTCTAAATTTGCATTGTGATGGATTGCCTATCTTATGAAAGCTTCATGTCTCTATGAGTTGATTTTCATTCCATACTGGCTTGAACTGAGAGCAGTGGCTTTCTGCATTTAGGAAATTAGGCTAAAGCCTTATGTAGTACTTTGGAAAACGGTCAGCTGCATTGTAAAATATGTGACTCTTACTTAACGGGCTAAAACATACAAAAGAGCAAGAGTGGTCCTCTATGGTTAGGGCTTACCAGAATCATAACCGATGTATTAGAAGCCCACACAGGCCTAGTTCTCATACCTAACCTCAAAGCAACACTTAACGCCAACCATAACCCGAGGAATGACCTCAGCCGTAAACTTTACCTAAGAAATATTAGGTACACAATTAACTTGATCACAACAAGCACCAGCAAAAATGTTTCGATGTTACTCCTCATCCTATGGTCACTGTGCGGTTATTTGGTCCTCACAAAGCTAGAAGGATAACACACACACACACATAGAAGCACCAGCATTGGGGAAAATAAATGATGCACCTGCATGCAGCATTGAAAATTCCTCCAGAGTTGGATGGATGCAAGGGCTTGCTCCACTCTGCATTCATTGTGTGGCTCAGGGGAGAAGGAGAGGAAAGAGAGTGAATAAAATGTGGGCAAGCACAGATTCATGTTAAAAATGACACAATTAGTTCAACTCTGAAGTGCGCGTTAGTCGCGCATGGCTTCCCTTCTTAGACTCACATGAGGTGATCAGACAGGCAAATACTCCCAGGGCCCGATGTATAGTCAAACCAAGCACACTCATATGCACACGTACATAGTCACACAATCAACAAACGTGTCTGAACACACATAATACAGCAAAACAGACAGAGCATACTAAAATATAATCACACTTCCTCTCTCTCTATCTCATGTAGACTTGCATAAACAGGACTAAAAGCTCTACACTCTGTAATTTGTGATACAACATTTTGTGGGCGAAGAAAAAAATCCACTCACACAACACATCCCATGAAAATAATGCAGTAACTACAGTAAATCACTCTGCTGGTGTGGGAAACACTGCTCTAACTCCAAAGCCTCTCACACTGAAAAATTGATCTTTATTTTCAGGGCAATGCGCTTTGAAACAAAAGGGAAAAGTAACTTAATATGCAGGAAATGAAGAAATGAAAACTACAGTACACGGAGCACTTTGAGTTTGCACTTTCAAAGCCGGGAGAAACGAGCGTTTGAATTTCCCACCCCCCCAAGAGATAGCAAGGGAAAGGCAGGCCCTGATTTTATTAATTTCATCTGTAGTTATGTTTCTCCTGAATAAAACATTAATACTCCCAGGAACAAGGGAATAACAGAAACAGAAAGAAAGACAGCTGCTTCTCTTTTAATTAGCAAGTGCAACTCACTCTCGCTCTCTCCAGCCGTCCCAGCTAGCTATCTTTGTATCGCCCTTCAAGTGTTTCTCTGTCAATCAAGCCATCGTTCCCCTAACTAGAATGAAAGGGAACTCTTTGTCAACTTTAAAATCACAGCATGTTACTTCACGGTGACATCTTAAAGTTGCACTCCATAAATAGTGCTAAAGATTAATGTGCTATGCAGAAAAGGAAATATGAAAATGAGTTTGTGGTCTATGAAAAGTTTGTTCATGTTTCCGCTTCTACACAATTATTCTGGACACGTCCACATCTAATGAACTCATAAACAGCAATGGCGGATGTGTACTGACTTCATCACCTGTGTAATTCCACTTTTAACAGGCTGCATTAGTGTAAACTTATCCTCACTGGAAACCGCTTGAATAGATGTGTGCAGGCCATCAAGGCACCTGGGAGTTAGAGCTGAACTGAAGTAATCCAAATAATTAACTTTAGAGGAAATCACAACAAAGCAATTAGTCCCTGTGGAAATATTGGACCAATGTGACAGGGATGCCATAGGAAATAAAAAATACCATAACATGTGAGGTCACTATAAAGTCAAGAGTATTACTAGGATTGTTAGAGTGATGTTCATTAGGGAAAGCATTGCTAGTTGCTGATGTCCATGCCTGCTATCAATAAAACTGAATCAGTTCTTAGAATTTTACTGTCTTTTGACATTTGACATGGTAGCTCATATGCAACCAGGCTAATAAAAAGCCCCTATTCTACAGAGGATAAAGGACAATGTATGGAAATAGAAGGCTAATAGTGTTGCAAGGCGAACGCCCAAAATCCATAAGTTCCATCCTGGCATAAGAGAGAGCTCAGAGATCATAATATTGAGCTATGGAATCAAGGGTCTCGAGAGCGCTTTTCAAGGGTGGTTGTGCCAGCTCTAACACACTGTACAGACACACACACACACACACACACGCTGTATAGTCTCCTCTGCTTTGCCCCAGGGTGCAGCAGTCTGAGATCACACTGGCAGGTTCACTTGTAAAGCTGCAGCTTTAGGCTCTCAGACAGAGAAAACTACAGACGGTCGCTGCTGCAGGTAGAAACACTGAGCTTGAAGAGTTTCATTCCAAAACAAGATATGCCCTGTTTGAAAATGTGTGACAAAATGATTGATAGCATGAAAGTGAAACTCACATTTGAATGTTACTTATTTTACTAGCTTTCTTAAGCCTTTTTTTTCCTATGGAAAAGTATCTTCAAACCAGTACACACCTAAATTATAGTACGTTTTTCATATTTAGTTTGTACATACGTATCTGATCTGTGCAGCTGTTTAACACTGATGATTATTTAGTATATCACATATTTGCATTCTTGTGAGTTCTCAGTCTTAATTCTAAGTAAATCCAAATCCAAGTTTAGCAAAGACCTAAACTAATAAGTGACCATTTTAGATTGTAAGCAGAGTGTTAGAAAAGTTATTTCAGCTCGTATTCCACTTTAGGAATGGAAAGAGAAGACGTGCTGAGGTGAGTTTGAGAGCGGGAGTGGGAGAGAAGGAAAATGGATGGAAGTCTGGGGCGCAACAAGGGGTGAGAAAGTCCCATGAAGAGTGAAGGGCCTCTGTAATGATTGAGAGGGATTACCAGAAAACTCAGTGGACTGGGACAGAGAGAGAGAGTCAGAGAAAGAGGTTAAGAGAATAAAAGTGAGAGAGAAAGTATGGTATGAAGGGCAAAAAGATGAGAAAGTGACGGAAGCTGGTATGTGTGCATGGGTGTGTGTTTGGGTTTGGGGGCTAATTCAGAAATAAATTGATTCAATCAGTAAATTAAGTCATGCGTGGGTTTTTCACTACTATAATGAAAATAATGCAGAATGCTTAAAGGGATACTGTGACATTTTGAATTTTGGATGGTTTTTTTCACTTCACCGGGAACAGATTGAAGCAGGGGCAAAAAGTTTCTCTTGTTCTCCAAAGTTCTGCCCACAAAATGTGAAACATTTAGTAGTAGCTCATCACAGATACAAATATAGGTGTCACTCAAACTAAACACAGTTCTAAGATAAATATACTGATCACTCAAAATACATATCAAAATGAATTAGCAATTAAACAAAATTAATTAAAACTATTAAATCTATGCCCTAAAAAAAAACAAAAAAAAAACAACAACATTATATGAACACGTTTTGATGTTATGCTTCCTTGGACAGCAAGAGAAGGTTATTTTTCATTGAATTTAATGTCAACTTAAAGTGATGCTATAGAAAGGGCTCATATTCAAGGTTGTGAGAGAGGATGAAATGGAATCGATCTGAACTTTTACTTTGCAAGAGCAGCAGCAACATATGGAAAAGATACAATGTAAAGTTTCTTCAACTGATAGGAGAACCTCTGCTGAGGTTTGCAATTACTCATTTGGCTGTTGTTTGGAGATTATGAAAAAAAAAAAAAAAAAAAAAAAAAACAATAAAGTTTTTTATTATAAAAAAATAAAAAAAAAAAAAAAAAAAAAAAAAAATTATTTTTTTTT
>CM022493.1:18134421-18159271 GCA_011952105.1 Coreoperca whiteheadi
GGGGGGGGGGGGGGGGGTGGGGGGGGGGGGGAAAAAGATGGGGGGGGGGGGGGGGCGGGGAGGCTGGGAGGGAGGAAGGAAGATCTTATGAATGTTGACCACTGTCCCTCTACATAAATCTGCACATTAACTGCATCAAATGAGGCTCCCCATGTTTTCTCATGCTCTCCTCCCTCACTATTGCTTTTTCTCTTTTCTCCCATACACCCAGCCCAACACACACACACACACACACACACACACACACACACGCAAATGCACACACGCCACCACCACCCCCGGTCGCCATCTAGCATCTGATTGGGCGATGTCATTTATAATGACTGTCCACATCAGGGGACATTGTAGGGTCCTCGGTCCTAACAACACTTCCCCGTCACGCCCCAGTGCCTGATGGGTAGAATTAAACCAACCACTATAGTGCAGAGAAAGCGACAGTGTCACACAGCTAATATCGGCTATGAATAATACGCATCGCTTTTACAACTGCTCCGGTTCTCATCTGCCTGATAAACATTTGGGAATTTAAAAATGCAGAGGCAATGTTAATATTGTTTCATAAATACAATGAATGAAACGGAAACAGAAGTGAGGTAAAAGACAAGTGTGCGTTGTTGTTGAAGAATTGTGTTTGAGTTCTTGTATCCTTGGAAAGCTCACACAGGTGCAAGGAGACGCAGGATAACGTGGGAAGAATCCCTATTAAATACAAGAATGTGCAAAATTGTTAATATTGCAAGCAAATACAAATTGTGAAAGAAAAATGTATTGTGTTAACTCTGAAGAAAACCGTGGTGGAGCAAATTCTTATTTCTTAGACTTCTTCTAGATTTCTATACGTACATTATGTGTATAATATATATGCACTTTACATTGCATACTATTTAAATATATACATGAAAGTACAGAATTTAGTTTAGAATTTAACTAAACTAAAACAAATTGATTATTTATCCCAAATCTATCTATGATTTACATTTTATCATATCTTTTTATTTACACAAATACAATTATTGATTATGATGAAGAAAATGACTACATCATAAAAGATTCTCTTTTATTCATACTGTACACAAAATATTTAGGGGTAATTAAATTAAGGAAACATTACTAGATTAAACCAAACATTTATCTGAAACATTACTCAACTAAATGTTTTCTGGATTAATGTTTTTACTACATTATACATTGTAGGTCTGATAAACTAGAAGCAATGAGTGCGAAATATACTGTTTTATAGTTACATGCATGTTTTTACAATTTATACATAGCAACAGATAAAGTATTTTACATGAAGAAAAAAACAACAACAACGTTGTTTAAAAATCCTAAACATAAAGTACACAATGGTGACATCATGACATCAATGTTAAAAATGTAAGTTTTTTCCACAGATTGGATTCATTGCTGAGGTATAGCGACCATCTATTCTTCTGTGTATTCTCATCACCTCACATGAGAAAGACATGAAAGATTGAGCGAAGCCTTTGAAGCAGACGCCAGGGCCACCGACTCCCTCCCTTAAGCCGCTGCCACCTCCTCAAAGGCAGCTTGACTCCCACATGCAACTCAGAAACATTAAACGGGCCCAACAAAATTGTAATGACCCTCTAGATTTCTGACCACACAAAAAGGGGGCAGCCACCAATTTGCATTGCGATTCTGGTGTTCAGTGGTGAGCAAGCAATCTCCATGTGTAATGAGTGTTTTGTTTGCCACTCTCCCCTCCTGGTCAATCATTACCAGCCTTGCAGCCTGAAGTGAGTCTATTTTAGAAAGGAAACCCACTGGATCAAAAAAAGCTTAACTAGGCCATAAACACTAACTTTTTTACACACTCTCTCTCTCTCTCTCTCCCTGGGTAATCCCACTTTTGTTGGTTGTGAAGAGAAAGGTGATGAGCGAGAGAGAGAGAGAGAGAGAGAGAGAAAGCTGAGGCCAAAGCCAAAGGAAAGATTCAGTCACCAAAAGATCAAGAGGGTCATCTCTCTCTACTTGTCTAATCATGTATCTTTGGTCGCCTTGTGTTGCCGGTTCCCATACAACGACTAAAATCTCAGAAACCACAACTCAACTATTTAATGCACATGGTCGCACATCATATGTAAGTCTACTGGATTGACCAGAAACAGTGGAGTTGATTGTTCAGTGGTCCCCAGGAGCTGCTTTATGCTAATGTTTGCATCGATGCTTACAAAGCCACCACCGCTGTCCAAAGGCGCATCAAGGAAATGAGAGAGCAGGCCAAGCCTTTGTGTGCGCCGTGTACAATAAAGGGAGGATTTAGAGGCCTTGCCGGCCGACCGCAGGGGACGAACAAAATGAATGAAGTGAAGCGGAGTAGGGGTTGCTGGTTAGGGACTCCGCCATGGCGGATTGGGTTGGGGTGGGGGGGGGGGGACTAGCTAATGCACCACCTCCATAACCTCCTTACCCGCCCCGTCATCGCGGGACAGCCCATATATAACGCAGACAACGTTTGGTCCCTCCAAAAGGTCACAAAAGGGTAAAACTTAAGAGGAAAGATGAGAGTGCTGCTGTCATAAAAAAAGAAAAATGTGTGTAAGGGGAGAATAAGTGGCTATTCCTCTTAAGCCACGGATAAAATATTTCAGATTCAACGATGCAGTGCCCTGGCCACTAGGGTTCTGGATTTATTGCTGGGGTCAAAACTCAGTGCCGATCAATAGTCAATCAGAGTTATCAAACACCAATTATATGAGGACAATGTCCAGACATACTGCACTGTTTTATTGCCTGCATTTGTTATTTCTCAGCAGAATGCGCCTAATGGCTTGAAGTTTGGGTGTTAAATGTCTATAATTCCTCTAATCAAATAATTTCTATTCTTTTAATGTATTCATTTACTATAGATTTAATGAATCATGTTAATTCTGTAAATCATGCTTAATATATTTTTAAGCAAACCTAATATAAGATTAATAAATAAATGTTAATATGCTGTATTTAAAATTGTATCAGTAAATTCAGTATTGATGAAATAGCAAACATACAGATGCATGATGCGTGACAGATTGTGTTCAGTTAATTTTTACTTACGAGCAAAAGTAAAAATGAATCATTTCTGATCATTTATCTTTGCATTTCATCTTGTATCTAAATAAACGTCAAGGAAAAGCAAAACTGAAAAATTGAGCAGTACCTAAATGAATCAATGTACAAACTAGAGACCTCACAGATCTTTTTTCGAGAAAAGGAATTTCTGGGGGGCTGCAGAACAAATGTGGTGTAATGGAAGCACTTAATAGACATGAGAGGTTTATACTTGAAAGCCCCACCATCCCCCTTAATGCATATCCATTTGTTTATTGAAAAGGGTCTTCATTAAAAACAAGTTGGAAGGGGGAAGAAAAATGAAAAATAATAATTATGTTGATGGCTTAAAAATCACATCAAAATTAAGATATTTATCAGAAGCAAGTGCACTGTAATCCCTTAAGTGCTTAGTGAAGTTCTTTTATAATGCCACGGACACAGTAAAAGCAAAAACAAAAGCAACTCTCAAAGAATCTCCTCCATTCCTCCTCTCTCAGCTTTGTTTCACCATCCATCTCTCTCTTCAATCAGGCTCTCTCTGTTTCTCTCTCTTTTTGCCTTTTCCCTGCCTTTTCTTCAGAGAAAAGGGTCTAATAGCACCTTAAAAGGAAAAAAGGGAGCAAAAGGAGAACATCCTCAATAGCAAACTGAGACAGAATTTTGAATTTTCTGGTTTTTTTTTATTACTTTCTCTTTTAAATTTCAAGGGCGTTTGGACAGTGTGTCTATCTGTCAGGCAACAAGGCTCCTGCTCCTCTATCTCTCTACGTCTCCTGACGGCTTACCGCAGCCCAGATATGCATCTCCTGACCTGTATGTTGAATTCATAGTTTCACCAGTGACATCAGCAATGCCCGGACAACTGAAGGAAAAAATTGTGCACGTGTACGTACGTGTGTGTGTGTGTGTGTGTGTGTGTGTGTGTGAGATGGGGGGTGGGGAGGGCCATGGGGTGATTTTTCTGCCCCCGTAACCATGACAACCCTCATCTCTAGAGCGTTGGAAGGGAAGGGATGGCGACTCACACTCAGGGAGATCCTGACGTCTGAGGTCCCCCTGATTTCTTTTGTTGTGCATTTATTGTGTGTGTGTCCATGTGTGAGTATATGTTTAATTAAATACCATTTTCATTCAATTGCATTTTAATCATAAAGCGTCCAAAATACTGTCAGGCCAGGTCAAAACTTAATTAAAATAAATCCACGATTTGTTGTGATTAGAAAGGCCAAAAAGGTAGGTTTTAAATTAAAATGTGAAATGCTTGCAAAATAGTAACATAATAAATACTTCTTCTATATTATTGTACTGCATTGATTAATCAAAAACCGTCCAAAATAAAGTCTTTATAAGAATAACGGAATATCATATTTTTCCTGAATTCTTTATTCACATTTAAGCAGAATTGCTGCTGATGAGTCAATGCTTTCTAATTGTCAAAATGCAAGAATAATAGAATAAAATCTTATCTTTCCTTTTGCTCACCAAAGCAAAACTGTCACTAAATGCAACATGCCTAAATTGCATCTCCAGCCTCAAACATTTCTCAGATCAAATTCTATATGGCCATCTCTGAATTCATATTCAACGCAGCCCATCGTACATAGGCAGGAATCCAGATAGGGGAATATGAATGTCAGAGGGAACATTTTAATCATTTGGCAGGGTTGGAAGCCCAATCTCCAAACATCCACATTTTGACACACAATCTCCCTCTCTCTTCCCGCCCTCCCTCCCCTCTATCCTCTGGTTTCATCATCTCATCTCACACCCTTCGTGTCTCAGGGACCTATTAAATCCCCCCTCCCTCCCTCACCAGTACACCTCTCTCCCTCTCCCTCCCTCTCTCTCTCTCTCTCTCTCTCAAATGTCACCTTCATTTTTCTGTTAATATTCTCAGACTAGAGCTCCCTGAAGATGGTTTAATTTTTTTGGCCCTCACCACCACCTCCACTGCCCACTGTGCGCTCACTGTGGTCTCTCCTACCAGCTCACATTAGGCTGATGGCAGATAGCAGGGGATGGTGAGGCATGTGTTTGTGTGTGTGTGTGTAACAGTGTGCATGCATAATGTGTATAACAAGCTATTATTATGGTTGATATTGTTTCCCCTCTTTTCCTAAACCCTTTCTATGTGGGGGTCGTTTTAGAACAAGAATTGCACTTTATCGTAATCCTTTCAACCATCAACAAACCGACAAAATAACAGCTATCCTTATTTGCCCCCAACTGGATCAAAGTTCCCTTAACTACATTCTCATGTTGTAATGGATTAACTCTTCATAAAAAAACAGCACTACAAATGGCTTGTGTTAGCGTCTATACTCGCAGGCTTGTACAGTTTTGGCCGAGCAAAGTTCTTTGTCTGCCAGGCCTAGTGGAGTTGATCACACCGTCAGTCAGTGCTTTTTCTTACATGACAGCTTTTCAGGAATTACATTTTTTTTATTTTACAAATGACAGCCTAGTATTCTATGTAAAAAAAAATCTATGTAAACCCATGTAAAAGTACCACTGAAAAAAATTCTAAAACAACATAACAACATACCTGCACAATTTTCTGAAATCAGGAAGTGAATATATTTATGATATTAGTCCAGTAGTAGGGTTTTCGGTTTTCTGTACCGTGCCATAATATTATGTTGGGAAAATGTTGTGCCTGGCTGGGTTCATCTTAGAATCAACAGATAAGATAAAAGTGAGGAGATATTCGATAAGATGAAACACAGGTCTTCTGTTTTTGTCGCTCTTTCTGCAGGACAATGCTGTTGCCATCATCGGAACCTTGTTTTACTGAATAAAAACATACATCAGCGTGCAGAGGCAGTGATACCAAATGCCTTTCTGTTAATGCCCCTTGATAATGTCACTTCACTGCTATAGAGTATTGTAGCTTACCTTTACTCTCTTCCACCTCTCGCTCTCTCTCTCACACACACACACACACACACACACACACACACACACACACATGTGCACACTTACCGCAGGCTTTGCAGGCTCCAGCTGCTGCCAAGCACTGCATGAGGGCATAAATTGTTAGGTGTTGGCCAGTAATTCTGAAATGCAATCTTCTCTACTCCTCCCCTGCTATCTCTCTCGCTCTCTCTTCACTCTCCCTCTATTCTCTCTAAAGCTCCCTCCTACCTTGTTTGTCTCTTTACTTGACCTTTCTTTCTGCATCTCTGAATGTATGCTTCTTTGGTTTTGGTTTTGTCTCTGTGTATGTCTGTCCTCTCGCTCTCTGTGTCCATCTCTCTCTCTCCCGCTCTGTATTAATGATAGCAGGGAAAGGTCACATGATAAATGAGTGGCAAACAAATCAGAGTGTGTTAGACTATAGCTCTGTTATCACGCTGCTGAGTGGGGGCCCCCACCCCACTGAGAGAAAACAGTGTCCCCATTCTGAATAATTCTGCATTACATTTCTGCCAGCTCTGCACAGAGAAATAAAGCGAGAGCATAAGGAGAAATAGAGAAAGACAAAGAAAAGGAGACAATGGAGTGAGAGCTAGGTGGAAGGAGAGTGACAGAGAGTCCAGAGTAACTAAGATGCAATGAAATGAGAGAAGAAACAGTGTAATTAAAGCAAGAGGAAAAAAAAGAGGCAAGAAATTAAAGGAGAAGACGGACAAGAAAAAAAGAAAGACCCCCCTCTTCACCACCACTTCTCCACACCCCTGAAGAGATGGAGTCAGGGAGTATATGAAAGAGAGAATAAGAATGAGACAGAGAGGTAGCAGGCAGAGAGAAAGACTATTTGTCTCCTCTCTTGACACAGTGGGATGATAATGCATTTTAATGAGAAGACCTGAGACTGGTTTTATGAGGCGACGGACACGTGCGGGCGCGCGCGCGCGCACACACACACACACACACACACACACTCAAGGGCACAGGAGCCATCACCCCTCACACCCTCTCCTATCGCTCTCTTAGCACATTCTTCGGTCAAACCCAAGGAAGCAGCTCACCGGGCTAGACATCATTCCATGTTCAGAGAGGCAGGCAGAGAGGGAAGGCGTTCATGGTGAGAAATCAGCAGGAAACTATGGGAGAAGGCAATTTAGAAGCAATCAGAGGGAAATTTGAGGTGGATTAGGCTGAGGGCTTATAGGAACGGGGACCCAACGCTGTATCCATCTGTCTATGAGAGGCCTTCATCAGCAGCCATCTCCTGGCTGGCCAAATCAATCTCTCCTCCTTACTGCTCTCTCTCCTGTACCTCCTTCCTTTCTATCCACTCTACTATCCTTCCCTCTCTTCCACTTATCTCTCATTCCCCTCCCGCTCCCCAACAATTTACACTCAGGTTCACTCAGACGGTCTTATCAAGAGCAAAGATAGAATAGGTAAGCGACCAGTGTGTTGCTCAAGAGCACATCAACAACCATGTGCCCAGTTGATTTCTTGAGCACATCATAGAGCAGACTTTCAACCTATGATGTGTAGACCGATAACCACTAGGTCTCTTTACTATAACCATTTCCTCCGCTCCCTTTCATCCATTTCCTTTAGTGAGAAAAGAGAGCGAGAGAGAGTGTGTGCCTCCATGCTTATATCAGTGTATGTGAATGCACATGCTTGACCATACAGACTATATGTGTGTAAATGATGATGTGGGAGTTAATATGAAATCTGCGGCGAAGCACAGACTGTACCTTAAAAAAAAAAAAGCAGGACCCACAGTAGATCTCTACTTCGAAATGAACTGATTCAGTCTCCAGACACTATTCGCCCAATTTCCTATATTATCTTCTCTCTATCATTTACCATACATCAGTTATCATTGAGACTCATTTGTGAGGCCTATTTCATTGTTAGAGAATTCTCAGATGATAGAAAACTGATCTCTTCTGCTTTGGTATTACTTTTGACTGTGGCCCAATCTCAGAGCGGGCAGAGCTGAAATTGCTTTAATATTCTCTCAGTTTCAGCGTGCTGCTGGCACAGTACTTTGTATTACAACAGCACAGTCATAGGGTTGACTAACAAGAAAAAAAAAAATCAAGTTAACTTTAAATGTTTCAACTTCATAAAGTAGACCCTGTGACCCCTCGCAACAAAGTGCTCATGGACAGAGCATTTAAGGCCAGTACGCCAATGCCAGGGCTGCTCAATAGCAAAAAAAAACAAGTTTGTGAATGTAAGTCCCAAGTGTGAGTGTGTGTATTTGATTAATCTCTAATTACAGCTACTCCCCCAAGCCATTAAAACTAATAACGTTTTTTTAGTTAATCCTTCTTGTAATATGAAACACTGTTTGGCTAAACTGACTTCCACACATACAAAATTAATTGGTAAAATTAAGGATCAAGCTGAAGATTGAAAAAACGCTGACTTACTGTAAATGTGTTTGAAGCAGTTTGTATTAGGTTTGCTGTCTGTCTTTTGCCATCCCTTTATAATGTAAGTTCATACAGAATGACCAGGGCCACTATTAGGGCTTGGTGATATGGTTGAAAAAATTGATCAAGATATAACCCTGAATATTTTCCGATACTGATATATATCATGTTTCGATTCAATGTTATCAAAAATGAAAAAAGAAACTTTGTTTTAACTAACAGCTTGCTTGGTAATATGGAAGAGAAGTTTGTTGATTGACATGACACCATCAACTCACAGTTAGCACAAAGGTATCAGAAGCATATGTCCTCTGCATTATCACTGAGAATTTTGATATACATTTTTGTTTCTCATTCCAGTTTGCCATTTATTGCTACAAATGACTAACAAAAGTTGCTAGTGGTAAGGCCTCATGAACAGTGCTTATCCTTCACTACGTGACGATTTGAGCTAAGTGCTGGTGTCATTAGCAGACGTTGGCTCATAGCTGGGAGGCACTGGTGATGCTTAACGGTTAGCATTAAACTGCTAACGAAGCGCATGTGAAGCCATGCATACATGACATTTATTACATTAAACAACAACACCGGGTGCTGCTTGGAGCAAGACACTGATCCCTTGTTGGATAATGCATAATTACTCCAGACGTTGTAAAACTGGTACATGCAGGAGGAGTGACCTTAACACAAGCACAGAGACACATACATAGCCAATGACTGACTAAGACAATTAAACATACTGCATTTTAATCATTTATAAAAAAAAAAACATAGGACACATTGTCTCACACACAGACTCACAGAGACGACGCTTTGATCTAACGCACATTTCCTACATTGTAGAAGTATTTACAATACAGTCACACACACAGTTAGTTTTTTAGTATATATATTCAGTAAAGCATTTTTAGTGAATTGCCTTGGAAAATATGTATAATTATTGTACTGTTTGCAGTTTTTGTAAAAGGCCAGGTTTACTGTATTAATAAATGTATGACTAGACATTAATTTGACCCATACGTTATTTAGCCACACAAATACATTACTATTAATTGTAAAGGTCGTATTTGCTCTAACTTTTCAAAAGACAATGTAAATAACTTTAAAGATAGTGATAAAGTCAAATAGTGTGTCTGATTGAGACGATAGGTGGTTGAGATACATTTTTTATTGTTTTATAAGTTGGGAAGTTTATAATTGCTTTACACGAAAAGTGTTGGCAACTTTAAATGATGTTGTTTTTATGTTCTCAACTTTTTATTGTCCTCATTCTAACTCCAGAAGAGCATTTGAGATGTAGATAGACTTGCATGTTGCTAAGTGGCAAACATTGTTTGGTTATCAAAAGGATCCAAACCCAGCAGTCACGCTAGGAGTTAAAGAGATCCCTCTTTCTTTGTATGCCTTTGGGCTACAGTGATAGTGATCGCCTGCTGAGATGGAATTAACCATAAACTCATTTGCAGTGCCATGACCTGGATTATGGGAAAGGTGGGTCATGACAGATATGACATTGTCCTTATTAATATTCAATAAAACAATGGAGGATGATATGCTAGAAAATCAAAGGCTCAGCAGGTGGGCACTCATCTAAGTTCTGTTAGTATTGAAAAAGATAAAGGATTACCGTGGTGATTATCACTTTGTCCACCACAAACACTACTGAAAAAACAACGCAAGTTAAACAACGTCAACCCGTCAATGTATTTATAAAAATATAGACAGTAAAAGTTGGTTGCAGAAATAAGTCACTTGTAGAGCAGTAAATAATATATTCATGGTATGAGTTTCTTCCATCCTAAGAGAAAATGCTACGTGTTTTTTGCTAGGGAGAAAGGAAAATGGTCTCCTTTTTATATTTACTGTTCCATCTCACATGCACAACAACAAATCTAAATACGTAGCCCTATAGCTTTTGAAACCGACAGTTACATGTGCCACCTCTTAAATGAGACAGCTTAAATGACTCTGAGCAGCAGATTGCTTCCAGTCAAGTGCTGCCTAAAATATGTTTGCGATGCTGCATATTCTTTATTAAAGAATCACCAGATGTTTTCGCGAGACAGAGGATGGAAAATGAAGAGAGAGGTATGGAAACAGAGAAAGAGTGTGCACAGCACGTGGAGGCCATTATTTTTGGCATGCTCCAAGGCTGGGAGAATTAGAAAATATCATTCTGTCAGGGTGATTTGATAGTGCGATGAAAAATGTCAGAAGTGGAGATGACAAATCATGGTGCTGAGGAGAGGGGACTGGGAGACAGGGGATGTCATTTGTCATGAGTGCCATTTGACTGCACCCCTCTCCTCCTCCCTCCCATCTGCCTCCTCTTCCACATCTCACCCTTTCTCTCGCGCCCCTCACTCCTCAACTTCCTCTTCTTTTACCTCCTTCGTTGTCTGCCTGTCTCTCCAGTTTTTTCTCTTTTCATTGTAATGATCTATTTGAACACATTCTACCGTCTCTCATCTTTCTTCATCCTCCCTCTCATGCGCCCTTACTTTGCCTGCTCTCCTCAATCTTGCCTCAGTTTTCCACCTACTTACATTAACAGCAGTACGGTATTTCTAACTTTGTAAAAAATTCACCCATTTCTGACTCAGCGCACAAGAAAAAATATTTATTTATGTTTTGTTTTCTCCTCCTTGTCTCCACATCATCTTTCCCTCTCTCCTCCCACTTGTCCCACCCCCCCCTCCTCCTCCCAGAAATCTCTGTTCTCTGTGAATGGAAAGGATCAGGCTGACATTCAGTACAAAACCCACACACGCACAAATGCACAGACAGACATGAAGGGCACACCCACACACTTCATATAAATACATACATACACACATGCACGGTCAAAATGTCAATGCTGGGGACATTTCAGTATTTTATCTTGAGTGCAGTTTCTGATCATAGGCTAGTAATGCAAGTTGCACCATAAACACTGCAAACAAATCATTTCAATTTAGAATTTTTTCCATTGTTTTTAGACAGCAAAGAAAATTGCAAAAAAAAGTGACATGTAGTGACTAAAAAACCCTTTTTGAATTGATCAGAACATACAAATCCAAAACTCTGCTGTATACATTCTGCCATTCTCTGCAACTTAATTTGCAGTGATTAGGAAAACACTCATACTCTACAGCTGATTGTCTCTGTGTTGCCCTCATTGCCCTCAATTCGCCCTTGCTCTCAGTATGTAACAATATCTCCTGGCCTCCTTACCCTCACCAGTCCTTCCCCCCTCTTTCCTCTCCTCGTCCCCTTTCAAACCCCTCCTTCCACTGTAGCCTCAAGGTGCTATGTATATCTGTGTATGTATACGTTGTGTATGTGTTTGTGCATTTGTACCCAGGGAAGGGGGGGGGGGGGGGAGAGAGAGAGCGAGAGAGAGAGCGAAAACATACATGCATGCATTATTTTGCGTAGTCTTGGGTGCGTGCGTGTGTATGTGTGTGTGTGCCTATATGTACGTATGTACTGTATATCTGTGTGCATATTTGCATCTGATGCAGGGAAGCAGGGGGTGCAGGAGGGGTGGGGGGGGGTCATTGCTTTGTTAGGTCTGGCCATCCTCAGTGTAGCGTGCTCTGTAGCACCGTCCAGGGCCTTAATGCTGGGGTAATTAAGGAACAGCTTCAAGGTTGCATGGACACAAGACAATCCAGGCCTAATGAAGTATCGATCTGGCGCATTGGGGCCCATGCTTGGACTAAGGCAAGCTGACATTCATTTAGAGCAGGGCCACTGCGGGGAGAGCAAACGCACACACACGTACGTACACAGCACACACACACACATCACAAAAGCAGGCTGACGACAATATAAGAGACTCAACGGCACTTGGTTTTAATCACATAGGAAACAATGAAGAGCGTCGTTTAGAGCCGCTGGGTTTATCTATGTGTGTGTGCATGCATGTGTGTGTCCCTCCGTCTCCCTATCACACTCTGAACAACCAATAGGAGGCTCAAAGCAATCTCCCACTGAAAACAGTACTGATTATACCAATGATGATTATGGTGATAATGATCGTCCTGCCATCAGCCCGGTCATTACTGTCTGTTGCATATAAAGAAAATGTGTCACACCTTACAATCAATGTCATCACCGTTTTTTTGGGGGGGGTTTTTTGTTTTTGTTTTTTTAACAGGAGGGTAATAACCCAATTCACATTATCTCAACCTATTATATTTACATTTTAATTTTCTCACATTTAGCACCCTGCCTGACAACCCCATCCAATGGGCTGCACAACATGATACCCATATAGATTTTTTTATATTAATATAGCTGTGGGCAGATATAGATCCGTCAGTGGGACACTTCCTTGATGTCATCATAATGAGTGTTATCATTTCTTTAGTCAAGTCAAAACTAAGCCAAAAACAATAAGTACATTCTTTAACTTGTGTTCTGGGCATTTAGTCGACAGTGTTAGTGAATCACTCAGTGAGCAGGTACATTTGAGGTTTCCTGAGGAGTCCTGCTCAGGGACACTTTGACCCGACATGTGGCAGCTGCCAGCACAGTGCCTAGAAATCACACTTTTTCTTTTTTAACGTTGTGAAATGGTCTCCATTCATATATGCCATTTCAAAGGTATGACAACTGCTCTTGAAACTTTTCACATGAAAGCTTAATGTGTGCAGCAGCAGGACTCGGCTGGGGTAACGTACACTGTGTTCTTTGGACTGGACCTTTCTTTCACTGCTGCATACTGTCTACTTAAAGGCCTACATATTATATTCCATTCAAAAGGTTGTAGCTGTAAAATGTGCCTTCACCCTGGTTTAACATTGACTGTCAATCAGATATTTGTATATAGTAAGTGTATAGAAACTTTGCACCACAGAAAAACACAAACACAAGTAATCAGAAATCTATCGTCACACATGAGGCTGTCTGACCCTAACTGAGTCCGGCTGTGGGCACGTGCTTGCTTTTGTGGACGTGAATGCATATATGAATGGGTGCATTTGTGTGTGTGTGCATCCATAGGGTCCACTGTTACAGTTCCCACCTAAGCCAGAGGCTTGGTGATTATGTCGCTGATTGACATATGCTTGGATTCACATCTATTGGCCTACTTCTGCACTGATTGAAGACTTGACTTCTCATCTCCAGACAACTTTATCAAGGCAGTAATGGTCAGACAATCAGACTGACAGACAGAGACACAAGAATAAAGAGGAGAGAGAGACACAGAAAGGATGGGTTGAACATGAATGATCTTGATTGTAATGGGTGTAAGTGCTGTTTTTCTTGAAAACTATGATGCAAAGAACCTAAATCTCCCGCTCTCTCTCTCCCACTCTCTGTTTTTCACACACACACGTTCGTAAACCATGCCCAAAAAAAAATCTGAGCATAACTTTGCCATTAAAACATTCATAATTGCGCAAAAACTGCACTGCTTGCACTCTTTACTCCCACGACAATAGAGCTACATGTTCAGTGCCTATTATTTCTCGTCCTTGTATTCAAATGTATTTAAATGAGAGGTGTTTAGATCCACTCTGCGCTGGCAAAACAGTCTAATGCTGAGAGCTGCGCAAAGATGGAGCACTGCTGCCCAACTTATATCTATAACCATGATTTTGAGGACGTAACCCCACTCTCACCCCCGCAGTCCAAGCAACTTTTAAACCTGCAGTTAAAGCGCTGACTTCACATTACTATGCCTCCCCCCATCCCTTGATCTGGCGGCGTACTGTGAATTTTTGAGCAGCGCCAAAATGCTCTCATTTTAACTGATCGCTCCAATCATATGCAAATGTGGCAGGCAGGTGGGGGGATATCTTTCAGCGGTAATTGGCGGTTTTCTAATGGAGACTTCGGGTGTCAGTTGGAAATATGTTTTAAGCCTTAATGAGTTTTGACGGGTCAGATCAGAAAGCGTGTGGCGCGCAACTGTGTGTATGCATGTGTATGTGCATGCTTGTGTGTCTGTGCATGTGTCTATGCTGCCACACCAAACCTGATGCATTTTTAAACAGAACCAATTACCCCACATAGTGAGTTTTACAGAAACATTTTTATTGTGTAATACCCGTCACGTATAGAGACATCAGCATTCATTAAACTCACAGTCACAGCCAGGTGATATCCAAGGTAATCCAGAACAAAAGGGGAGTGCGACTCAAAATCGATGCTAAATGCAACTGACTCAGGAGGGTCAAATATAACCTTTCATATGATAATCACATGGACTCACACCAACTTCATAAAAGTCATTTCAAGTGTTCCATAAAAATGTAAAATAAAAAAACAGGACACTGGATCAGAAAAGTGAGCAGTAGTTTTATGTTTCAAAGAAAAAAGACATAATGTTACACAGCTACACATATAATAGGAATGCTAGCATATGTGAGCATATCAAAAATATTGGACAAATAAACTGCATGTCATGGATGCATAAATACTAAACATTGCTGGTAATCATTAATTCAAATCTGTTTCTGTCCATAAAGTTAAGTAGCTATAGTCTAACGGTTATTCAAGTTTTGCCACAAAACATTCAGCAATTATTCATTTTGCATTGGTCAAAATACACGGACATCTGTAATCTCCTATTAATATGCATGTGTCGCTATCCCAGCAATTTACAAAGCAACTTATCATTTTGCCCCGCAATAAAAGTGCAGCAGAGGCAACAGATTGCTTTGACACTCCAAGTGGTTTTAGATTTATTGTGCATAATAAACACATGAGCAGGTTTTGAATGAAATCATCCAATGCATCTACATCTAGTTTTACTTTATCTGTAGTGGGTGCATGTATAAACGAATGGCTGAGTAGATGGCGGTACTTCAGCACTCTGATAGATCATAAATCATGTGAATTATAAATCACAGCTTGTTTGGACGTACAGGAGGGGGTTGAGGAGTGAAACTGCTGTCCAGTTTATAAAAGTGTGCATTAAAGCTCTCCTGGGTGGTCGTAAATACAGAAACACGAGGTGGCAGCTGATGATTTGGGTTTGGAGAATCAGATGATGACGGATTCTGCAGAGGGAATGGCTGCTAAAGTTTCTTCTACTGGCACCACTTAAAATAAAAATCTAAAACGTTATAGTCTTAGATGCCAAATCAGTATTTGTGAGCGCTTTCACAAAGCTGTACTCCAGGAAGACGAGAGAACGACAAGGTGACTTGTGGACTCGAATGCTGTGAAGTCCAGTGTCACTGTATTGCCATATGACGTGTTCAGTGTGCTCACGTCACATTGACCATCTCTCAGTTCACTGTCAGTAGGACAGGATTTGTTTTCTTGTCAATGCAAGTGTCTCATATTCCTATCTTAGAGATGGACCTGTTTGCATAATACAGTAAAATGTTTTATCTAAACACCTGTAGACTTTACTGCGCTCTACAGTGCCAACACACAAAACAGCAAGAGAAATTTCACACTTCAAAGAGCTTTAGCTTGGTTAATTTAATTCAACCTTCATGACTTTTGGATTTCTTTCAAACTACGGGTACAGCACTGCCTGTAAATTAATAACTGTTAAAGATGATCCTGAAATTTGAAGAGGAATGCAATTTCACTGCAATCAAGGCTCTCTGTGCATTTAAAGAGTTAAAAAGAATGTATTTAGCTGTACTTTGCTAAACAAACCTCCATGTCAATTTATGCCATGTGAAAAAGTAGGACAGCATAATCCTTTAGCACAAACCCAATCTGGGAGATCTGAAGAGTACGTGATTAATTCTTTGGTATTAATCATGTAATTCTTTCATATAAAACAAAGCTTAAGCCTTATTTGCTAAGATATTTGACCTTGGCGGAGAGTTAAGACATTACAGCTTGGATTTAAAATGCATCTAAAGATTAAAAATGATGGTTGACTATTACTGAAGATTATAAACCCAAGGAAAATTGCTTTTTCATTTTGAAACAAAACTGATTTTAGAAGGGAGCTAAAGGGTCAGGTGGTATGAGGTGACAACTTGAACTAGGATACAGCATATTTTCTGATGATAGCAAGGTTAGACGGAAGAAATTTTACCTTCCTGTGTGTTTTTTTTTTTTATTTCTTTTTTCATAATTTGCCCCCCACATTTCCCTTTTTTTGCCCAAGCATAGAAATTAAAGTAATACCCTTGTAAGAGAAACAAGATTTGTTCTAAATTTATGCTTCACTGCTTGAGGCTACGCGGCACCTCAGACACACAGAGTTTATTTGATCTCCGCTCGTTGAGGGGAAAAAATCCTTTATGACTATCAAATGTGTCTCACTCTTTCCCCGTGAATCTTGTTTACCGATGCTGCCGTGTGTTTATCTGTGAATGAAAATGACTCTGGAGACACCATGCACTCCTTTGCCCCAACAACAACACATATTTCTTTCATTTCATGGTCTTTACAGAGAGTGGGAAAAAAGTAAAGTGAAAGTACAAGGTCGTGTTCAAAGACTTCGGTTTCATAATTCATGCTGAAGTTAGATGCGGGTCTTCAACTTGAACCAGGGGCCTCTCCAAATGTTTTATTTAAATTTATTGGACAAACAGTTCACGTCTTGGGAGCCCTTCAATAGAAACTGCTTTCTATGCATACAAGTACAATAATCAAACTAATCATCAAATAAGTATACAACTTCCCTCAGTACAAGAAATACAAAAGCTTTTGTGCAGGTTATGCAACAGTCAATAATTTCATTGCTGTTGAACGCCCACACACTGCACTACGCACTCGTTTGCCTGTGATCAGTCCTATGTTGCATAATCTACATGCACAATCCATTTTGTGTCAATAACATCTTCCCTGATACTTTTAGAAAATGGCCGCCAGCAGCCTGGTTTTTAGAAAATGTTCTCATTTTTCCAACACTTTGAAAACTTTAATACATTTTAGACATTTTTTCTTGCAAATAAATTCAGAATCGATGTGTCCTTAACATTATCATACATATATTTTTAGTGTGTCAGTAACTACACAAAACAGCCACAAGTTCAAGGTTAAGTTAAGAAAATTCAAACATTCTGCATCTAAACAATCAATATAACTTAGTCTTGCCCTGAAATGACTAAAATAGAGCCAGAATTATGCAATAACAATATGTTGTCCTGAGAGGGTTACTGTTTGATTATTAAATTAAAGCGGCCTATACAATAATTGAAGGTCTATTTATGTGTTTTGGGTGTCGTTCAACATACAAGATAGATTTACTGACCATTTTACAACACAGGTTTGTATAATGAGATCTTGTTTTATAGTTCCCTTTATGCTACTCCAAAATTATTATATACTGTAGATCAGTGAATAAATAATAAGTCCTAGAAATAGAAGATACATAGGGGAGAATGGTGGACAAAAAGATCATTTACCACTTTAATTATCTTTAACAGTGTGCATCGGCCTGGTCCTCAGTCAGCATAAGCATATAAAATAATTGTTAGGTTAGTGTAGTAAAGAATTGTTATTTTTAGTTATTATTTAGATTAAAGATTAAATAACTGCATCTTAACATGAAGATGTTAAATTTAGCTCTGCATTCAGCTGATGAGTTTGATAATGACAGGGATAAAGATAAGCCATAGAATATCATCATTTTTATAGTGGACTACATGTTCCTCCATCTCTTAGGAAAACAGTACTGTAAACAGCGGGATTAAAGATTATGTCAGCTGATAATAGGGATCCACTTTAAGATATCACTGTGAAATATCACATAACCTAGAAATCCATTCAGATAATAGAATCTTGTTTCTGCTTAAATTAAAGTTATTCCTTTAATTTCTGCTGATTGTAACTTTAGCTCTCAAAGTCCTGTTTCTCTCAGATGTTGGGGGTTGACTTTGAAGGATGGGGCATTTGTGGTGCAAAAAAGCGGGGCCCGGCCTCTGAAGCAGATGAGCCCAGGGGACAGCTCAACACGACATGCACAAACAACTTGTGTTGACCTTGGGGCTCTGGGCAAAAGGCCTTTAAGGTGTATGCAAAAGCCGCGCAGACAGCTCAAAAGAAGGGCCTGCTTTTGAAGTGTATGAGTGTGTGTGTATTAGTGTGTTTGGTGGGGGTGAGGAGGGCAGCGTGCATTTTTCAAAAGCAACCAAGGATACCCATAGGCCTGAATTCTATGAAGCTCTTTGATATGGGCATCTCAGAGTGTTTATAATTACAAACAAACCCGATCATGATTAAAACATTGCTACACAGCACAGAGGTGGCCAGGGAGAACTGCTCTGACCCAGTGCGAACATGTGTGTGTGTGTTTGTGTATGGATATGTACCTACAGCGTGTGCGAGTATGAGCTTGAGCTTGACATCGCAGCAGCAACAGGGGTGGCCTTAAATCTCACGTTGACATCATCAACTGTCGCCAACGTGAAGGCGAGCCATAATGACACACGATCAGCGTGTCACACCTGGAGGGCTGACAGCCAACAGCGCTCATGTCTCTCAGCATGTATATTAAATGTGTGTGTGCGTGTGTGTCTATATGTGTTTTCATCATGGCCATGTTTCAAACAGAGCATGTTTCAAAGGGAAGACTAATCCTCAGAAATGAGGCATGAGATCAATATTCTCATGTTTAATTGGATACCAACTGATTTGGTTCAGAAATAGTCGGCACGACATCCCTCTGTCATGGCAATATAGGGCCACATGTCTGCCAATTTGACTTGAGGAAAGCGTGTAAGAAACAGGGAGACAGACAGACGGGCAGACGGACAGACAGACGTAGAAAGTAAAAAGAGTGGAATTGGGACTTGACTTCAAAGTGTTAGGACGTTATGATTGCTCCAGCCATTTAAGGAGTGGTTGGGGAGAGAGGAAAACCTCAGGGGGTCGTCCCATCATCATATGCCCCACTTGCCGCTGTGATTTGGTGATTTTTGTCCGGAAGCCATGTTTTGAGAGGAGCAAGAGGGAGTTTGAGAGGTGGGGAGGGGAAGGGAGGGGGGTTGAAAGGGCTGAAGAGAAAAGAGGGGAGGAAGACAAGGACAGAAGGAAAGAAGGAGTCAGGAAAAAAAGATGGGTGGGTGGGGAGGAGTGTCCGGGACCACTGTCAAATGGTTGAGGTGTTACCATAGCGACAGTAATGAAGGGTCTCAGGACACCCTGGGGGGATGGGGGAGGAGGGGTCTGGGCAGGGGTGGAGGAGGGAGAAGGGAGAGTAATGGTGAAGAGGATGGGGGGGGTCAGAAATTGAAAGCAGGAGAGGGAGAAAAATGCCTGCAGGCTTTTTTTTTTTTTTTTTACGCTCAGACAAACTGACTATGTTGACACACATTATGCTACAATGCTGTCATGGAAATGTACTCTATGATGTGTTGTTAACATTCACACATCGCATAATTCTGTGTAAACTGTTCAGAAAAAGCCCAACTCTGGTGTGCTTGCAGGGATGTCTATATTGCATTTGCCACAGCAAACTGAATTAAATCTACTGAATACAAGTGTTATTTTGATTAAAATGTGTACATGTCAATATGTTTGCACAACCAAACCTCTGCAGATGATCCAGAACACGGCGGCAAGAGTGGTCTTCAATGAACCGAAGAGAGGGCACGTAACCCCCTCTCTTCATTAGGTTACACTGGCTCCCTGTTGTCGCCCGTAAGTTCAAAGTGATGCTCCTGGCCTACAAGACCACCACTGGTTCTGCACCATCATGTCTTCACTCGCTAATACAGACCTATGTTCCTGCCAGATCCCTGCGCTCTGCAAACCAACAACGTCTGGTGGTACCATGCCAAAAAGGAAAGAAATCACTTTCGCACACCTTCTCTGGATCCGTTCCACACTGGTGGAATGATCTGCCTGCGCCTACAAGATCAGCAGATTCTGTAGCCGCCTTTAAAAAGCACCTGAAAGCGCATCTCTTCCATCAACACCTAACTGACAGTCACTAACTTCTACTTCCTTTCTATCTCTCTTCATGAAAAAAATGAATAAATAACCTTCCTATCCTTAGCTTTGTATACTGTGCTGGGCTTTAACAGACTAGTTTCTGATGCACTTATGCATTTTGTTGCCTTGTGTTGTTATAATTGCTTCTTCCTCATATGTAAGGCGCTTTGGATAAAAGCATCTGCTAAATGACTAAATGTAAATGTATGTTTGGATTAAAACTGGATGTCTAAGATGGTACATTTATATAAACTATCATCCCACAATATATTTCCAGTATATAATAAACATCAGAGGTAAAAGACAACAAATACTCAGCCATTTTTGCTATTTAAAATCTCAGCAATACATGTTTCCATCATAGCCAGCTCCCATGACTGGACTTAAACTTCATTTTTAATAGCCAACCACCATTTGAAGTGGAAATGTACTTCCTGCAATTAAGACCACATTTTAGTCTCAAAGAATTCTAAGACTTTATTTTCAGGAACCCTTCTCCCTCCACTACCCCCCCCCCCAACAACATATCATTTAACACCCTCCTCCTGTTCTCACAGCTGTTCCTGTTATAATCTTACATTGCTTACAAGCCTCTAACCTTCACACTACACTAGTTCTTGCTTGTAATTTTGAATTCAAACTGATTCTACTTTCACAATAATTATTGGTTGTTGACTAAATATCTAAAACGCAAAAGAAAGTTTGTATGATAAACAATTGCATTACCAATTAACAACCAGAATATCTAATCATTAAAAAAAGTCTCATTGTGTTTCACATGTTGTTAGCTTTGATTTTATATGATAAAATGTCCAAAAAGGCAGGTCAAAACTAATATCTGAACTAAAATATAATGTGTTCTTGCATAAAGCATTGCAACAATGGGTGTGTTGTCCTGCATGTTTACATGACAGCTCTCTTTTAGAGCTTGCGTCGATAGGCACCAAGAGATACAGTAGAAAATATACAGTACAAACTTAAATCACACAGCTCACATTATCAAGCTTAGCAGAAGGCAGATCTTAAAAAGATCCAGATACAGTATGTTCAGTATGTTAATTATGCATGGAAACTGTCTATTGGTTCCATGAACTCTGGCTCTGGAGTTAAATGGGCCGTGGTCCTGCTGCTGGTGAGTTCCCACATGTCAAGAGTAGTAATATGTTTTAATGAGTTTCTCAGGGTGAGAGACTAAACTTCTAATTTTGGCGTGGGCTGAAAAAGACGAACCTCTGGCTTAAAATAAGCATGACTTCTCCAGTCCCGTTTGGCCCTCAAATGAAATTTTTAGAGCAGCACATGTTGTGAAAATTGACCCTTTGTTAATATACTGTATATAGTATGCTTGTTAGATCAGCCAGCGCAAAATTTAACAGCCATTGTTACTTTACCATGTGGTTTGTTATTGTGGGCAACAAAAACCAATGATTTAAAATGGAAATGTTGTTATTTCATCCATTAATCTCTTGATATAAAGAATTAAATTACATTCCTTTGTTAGTCAACTAAAAGTAAAAGAAAACTCTGACCGCAGTGATGATCCATAAAGATGATTCAACAGAAGAAAAAAAAAAAAAAAGACTAACTAAGCCAAGATAGACAGGCTCTGGTTTTATAACGAATGCATAAAACTCAAATTTATAATTTACACTTTGAACTGCAACAAACTTTTGATCCACATGCCTGTAGAGGGAGCTTAAACCCTCTATCTTACAAAAATTAGTCTACATCTAAGTAATGTGTTCAAGTATCTCTGTCCAGAGGATAAATCTAACAAATAGATGTTAAAAAAACAGATTTTCTTTTGAAAAAAAAAAAAAAAATGTACATACAATAATATGCATCATTTTTTTTTCATATATTTGAGATACTTTGCGTAGATTTGCATTTAATGCTGCCTGTAAAGCCGTCTAAGAGCCAGTAATCTTGCCCTGGAGGTGATCTTTTGCTGAAGTTGAGCTGATCTCGCTGTGTAGTCTCAGTAAAAGTCTAAACAGATCCACAAGGCTCTCTGCAGTCTGAGACCCCTCATCGCTCATTGATACAGTGATCAATATGTGGACATGTGGGTATTGACTAGGGTAATGATGATAGCTACACAACCGCACAGTCACACACACACACATATGGAAATGTATTATGTACACACACACATAACATATATGTCCAGTGGCTCACACAAATTCGCATGCAGTCTTACCAAACTGATCTCAAAAGGCAACTTGGAAGGAGAGGTGGATTTAAGCTGAATAAAGGTACTTAGTGTGTGTGTTTGTCAGTGTTTATGAACTGTGCATGTACAGGTACAGTGTGTGTGCGCTTGTCCATGTATGTGTCATAACAAATAAACAGCACTCCTCTTGTAAATGGTTATTATGGACTTTCCAAGGCATCGCTTTGCTTGCTCTACAGTGACCCTGAAATGGCAGTGAGTGACATTCATTGACTAGCTGACCCAGACTGACTCAGACCAGAAGACAGACAATTTGACTCCATCAGTCATTTTCTTCCTGCTTTGATTTACTTCAATTGCAATTATGACAGTAGAACAGAAAAAAACTAATTCCAGCATTTTAAGAGTCTATTTTAAAAAGTTGGCTTCGACTACGAGTTTGGACCAACAAAAATAGGTCACGGGTCTGTTTTTGGCAGGTCCGCACTGGACAAAAGGAGCAATATATTTTAATGAGCCCTATGCCCGTGATAAAAGATTAAATTATTCATTTGTGTTCTGAAAAAAAGTTTAGAGACCTTTGCTCTGACTTGGGTTAGATAGGATTGAGTTTTACAGCATTGGTTTCAATTCTTGGCGCATGGGACTAAAAGGACCTAAGCTTCTAGCACTATCCAGTGAGGAAGTAACTGTTCTCCTTCAACGGCGGAATAGAATTAAATATTTAGCTGAGCTCTTTCTTCACTACTCCTCCAAGAAATAGACTTTTGTTGGGACTGGTAGGACTTTAATGAAGAAAAGGAATCCAAATCACTTTTCCATTCAGGTTTAAACAAGCCCTAAAAATGATTTGAAAACAGTGTTTGACCTAGCTGTGAAAAATCTAATTTAGAGAAAAAATAGAGATCAGAAGACCTGGCAAAACGAAACATATTTGTGAGTTGCAAAAGGTGAGCATCGATCACCAATCAGAAAATGCCTCACAGCAAAGAGGAAGTCACTTTAATTCATTAAAATAATCTCAGCATGTCTTGATGTTGGTTTGAGCCGTGACACACATCAAGGCATTGTTCAGGGAGGCCCAATAAAAGCAACATTGACTTAACAGGCAATTGTGTCTGTCTTGCTGTGAGCGCACTCTTAGTCACGGACAGTGAGTTTATTGGGCGGATCACTGTCAGGAGCACATGCACGCACGCACGCACGCGCGCACACACACACACACACACACACACACACACCGGCTTTAATAAGCCCACACTTTAATTTAGGTCCCGTCACTACAATGAGGCCTCCAACATCAGACAGCAAATTGTTCTTGTTCAATGAAAAAAAAACATCCTGTCTTCTTGTCTGGAAAGAAAGACTGGCGGACAAAACAAAAGGAGGAGGAGTGCGGGGGGTTAGTGTGCAGCCATGTGTGTGTGCGCATGTGGGCATGTATTTGGATGTGTGTGCGAGCTTGTCTACAGTGTGTGTAAGCAGAGCAGGGACAAGGAGCTGTGTGTGCATCCACCACCTTGCACACCTGGTGCTTCTACATATTCATGTACGCAAGTGAGTTTCTGTGTGCAAATTCATATGTGTGTACTTGTGCATGTTTCAAACTATCAGGTGGATGTGTAAGAGTACTCCATGCAGGAGTATGTGTGGGTGAGAGTGTGGGGGGGTGTTCAGTGTCTCTACAGCCTCTTGAATATGTTCAGTTAAATAAGCCGATTGTTCTTTAAAAGCTTAATCAAACCCTAATTAGCATAGCTGTAATTGCACTTGCCTCGTGCCTGTGGCCCATTGACATGGATTCCCATGTTAATTATTGTAATTGCCTCGCTAATGCTATGAATACTTCAAAGTTATGCAAATTGTGATGATGAGTAATCCACCAAGTGTTTGAAATCGCTGTCATTATACCCACGTGCACACACACACACACACACACACGCCATGGACAAGCTGATTGTGAGTTTTTGGATACATTTCTTTCTGATGGTAACACTCACATCGACACACAGGTCATGGTAGGTCATGATACAACACACACACACAGACATATTCATCCACAGTCATTGAACACAAGTACACTAACACACACGTTAATACAAAAGAGACACACATAGGCACTAACATTAACTAACATCCCCCCCCGCCCACACACAATCCAACTCTCAGATCAAAGTGTTAAATCATAAAGATGAGAAGCTCTCAAAGAGTCTAACACTTCAAGCATGGTGGTGGTTGTATTAGTACAAAGAATTAATGAGGGCGCACAAATACACTCGCCCTCTCACTCGCAGTCACACACACAAACACAGATTCAAACACACTCTTCATGGCAGAGACGCTGCATGTCGGACTTTTCTATGGACTAATTACCCTTGGTTCATCTCTCTCATCTCTCTTACTCACTCACTCCCTCCCCCTCCCCCCC
>CM022493.1:18159296-18264214 GCA_011952105.1 Coreoperca whiteheadi
CCCACACACACACACACACACACACACATCAATGAAGGCCTGTTGACTGCTGTAATCCCATGCTAATACTCCAGGGAGTCAAATCAATGTGACCCCACAGTCTTTGTGCATAAAGCGACGCTATGATGAGGTTGGTGTTGGAACGCATATGCACACACACACACACACACACACACAAACACTAGTTTTTGTATAAAGGTTGATCTCTCTCTCGAAGTGAAGATTCATGACTCAGTAAATGAAGGGTCTCTATAAAAGTGTGTGTTCACCTAGTGCAAAGAGAAAAGGTCTATTTGCAAAATACAACAAATGTCAAGATGTGAAGCTACAGTCATGGTGTCTGCGCATCAAACACAGACATTATCATACCTATTTAGGTAGGTAGGGGTTGTAGAGGGGTAACGGTGATCAAACATGTTATTTTGAACATTTTGAAATAACATTTGCTACATATCACATAATGCAAGATCGGTATTGCACAAGAAAACATACACTCTATCTCCATCTCCAATTGTTACGGTTTTGAGTTATGTTCTTTTATTTCCTGTTTTATTTTGTAATATTCTCCCTCCCTCATGTGTCTGTTAGTTTTACTTCCTGTCTGAGTGCTTTGATTGTTTCCACCTGTGACCATTAGTTACACCTGTGTCTCATTGTCTCCCTCTGTGGTAATTTAAGTCAAATTAAGCTCTTTATTCTCTGTCAGATCGTTGTACATGTGTCAAGCTTCCCACCTGATGACAAGCGTCGCGGCTTTTACGCCCTGTTCATGGATTTAATCTGTCTATTGTGAACTCTACATTGGGATATTTTGGACCACCGTTTCTACCCCGTGGACTTTTTCCTTGTTGGACTACCTCTCCTGATTTCACTGTCATTTAACTTTAGCTGCTCTGCCTCTGAGTCTGGATTTTGGGTCTATAAAACCTTGTATACCTGTTTATGTGACACCAGTTTACTCAATAGCTGCATTTTCTCACTTTAATAGCTAACACCAAAGATTTTTAACACATACTTGTTCCACAGAAAACAACAAAGTTGTACAAGGAATAAAAATGTAAAGGGGCAGGTGAGAAACAAGACTGACATATCTTTACATAAGACAGTGTGAGCTATTTCTGTTTCAAATGTATTCCTATTTGAAATTGAAATGCATACGCATATAATCAAAAGCTCCATTTACATTCAAGTTCAAATGTGGATTTTCTCACATGTGATTTTAATAAGAACGCATTCAAGTATAGCCAAGCATTTAGCATAATGTGAGCTGTACATTGCTGTAGCCACTTGGGCACTTGCGAGTGCAATAACCCAGACATGCTTAGACTGAAAGGTTAAATTAGGAACCATAGTTACAGTTTTCCCTTCCAGTTAAACTACTTCCAATACTGGTATCAACATCATGTCAAGGAACTTCCATCTAGAAGTGATGATTATACCAGTGAGGTGTTAATCTTCCTCATCTGAAGTTCAGTGTGTGTTCGTTTTTGACATGCTTCAGGTAAATAAAGGCAGATGTCTGTACATCCACACTAGAATGTCCACAGGCATTCCTCAAAATAAGGTCTCATGCCGTAAGGGGTGGTCTCTATAAGCAGTCCATAGTTAACCGGTAAGATCCCCAAAGGTGGGCCCTTGCCTGGGAGACAGGATAGAGGTAGCATGGAGTTTAACGTGGGATCCACATTCATGAAGCTTTGCATCTGTGTATTCATTGTTCACATAGCAATCAATGTAAATGAACTCATGGCCAAGGTATGTGCAAGTAATCAGCACTACAGTTACACCAACAGCACCTTTTGCCATTGTTGCTGAAGCGCTAACCAAAAACAAACTTTCAAACCAGTTTCCCAGGGAAAGCTATAAAGGCAATACTACCAGTTACCAGTCAACAGTATTATCTGCCAAACACCTTTTTTTTTTTTTTTTTTTTAATCAAACTTAAGCCTTCATTGTATGACTAAATGCACACTACTCAATTAATGTTATGTATAACTAGCTTTAATTAAATTTGCTTATATGCTGATCTCCCACCGTTTTCCCAGTCCTACCCAGGCTTCACCGCGCCTACGGACCAAAAGGCAATGCATTTGATTCTTTTGTATGCGTTAATTAAATAAAACATGGATAAGAACAGAGTTTGTGCCCATAATCACATCCCCAGCTTTCGTAGCCTCTCTCTTTCACACTTGTAAAATCAGTGTTTGAAACACTACTATCCTCTGCTGAAATATGACTTGCTGAAACCACATTCAGTAACTGACAGTAATACTGACAGGGAAGTGTTTACTGACATTACTAAAAAAGAAATAGTTAACATTATGTTTAGTCTAAATCTTGGTTAATGTCTCATACACTCTTCAGTATAGGTAAAAGTATACAGTATATCAGTGTACTGATCACTGTAGGACACAGTGTAATAACAATATCATGCTTTTAAAGCTAATTTGTTATTTTTCTTTTACTGAACTTGTTTTTATACTCTAGATGAAAAATACATTGCAAAAGCACGTTATCACTACACTTCATGCAAGCTTGGTGATTCCCCAATCGTCTGGGCTAGCCTACTGTCATTGTTGGAAGTTGCTCTGAACAGCAACAGCAAAAGCTCTAAAATGTGTTCTAACAGGGAGGGATGGTCACTGTGGTGTTGATGGGGACAGCAAAGAAAGAGGGCACACATATACAGTATATCCACTACACACAGAATCATATACATGCATCGACACATGGGTCACACACACACACACACACACACACACACACACACAGTGACACAGTCCACATGGACAGCTCCCAGGAGAGTGCCACTACAACTTCCACCACTTTATTATTGGTCAATTTGGAGGCTTCTTTCACAGGGGTGACATGGCTTAGGAGATGTCACAGCCCAACCAATCAATACCACTCTGAAAGCTCAAGACCCACAGCCAGTGTGTGTGGTTGTGCGTGCATGTGTATGTGTGTGAGTTGCTGAAAGCTGCAGCAGCTGCGGCTGGACTCTACCCTTCTGACCTGTTTACCGGACAGTAATTACATGGGAAGAGACGTCCGTCCAGCCCCTGCTGACCAGCTCGCCTAATGAAGTAAAACACAGACAGATAGGCAAAGATAAGGGAAGACAGGATAGACAGATGGACAGATACATGGCTAGATAAATACATAGCTATGTGATATTGATGTGGTGTATTTATTTGTGTGCTTGCGTATGTGCATGCAGGCCTGTGTGAACGTGGGTGTATGCGTTCATGTACATCCTGCCCATATCTACAGTGCATGCGTGTTTTGCCATTGACTGTAGCAGGATAGGCCTGACTAGTGGATGAACAAGCCTCACAGCATGTAAGCAATCCCAGGCGTGAGTTTCCCTGACAAACCTATTGATTCTATGGATTTCCACCCAAAGTTGTGATAATGATACATCATGGGCGGATTTGGCAGGACAGACTGCTGGGGGAAGAGGTGGCAAAGCAATTTGCAGCTGTAAAGACTAAGGAGGGACTCTGATTACTAATACCCCCAACAAAACAAAAAGAGAAGGAGAAATATATCCCTCCATCTCTCTGTCCATCCCTCTATCCCTTTCTCCTTGGGTGTCTTGTTTCCTGGTGTGTCGATATGGATGTATGAATTTGTTACAGATGGATCCGGCACAATGGATTGGATTTGCTGCTTTGTTAAGGATAAGGGGTGCGCAGGCATCATAGACTTTGCTGTGTTTAGCGTGTGAGCAGCAAGAATGGAGCTCATAGATAAACCCATTGTACGTATGTGTGCCGTTTTTCTTTTCCAGGCTCAGATCATCTTATCTTAGAGGCTGAATCCCGAGGTGTTTTGTAATATTAAAACTATCTTTTACTTTCTGGCTGAAAGGTATTTTAAATAAATGTATGAGTTCTTCTTTTCACACTACACTGCTGTACAGTACCATACATCAGCTGTAAGATTTAACAGCACATACTTTTATGAGTTGTAGATTCTACAGTGATGCAATACGCTCAGTGTAGCAAAGCACACTCCTTTAGGATATTAAGATGAAGGTTTCCAGGTATTACACAATGTGAGCTGCAAGTTAAAGGTCCATGTCATGTATTTTATGTTTGCATCTCAGTTGGCTGCCATGTATGAAACACAGGCAGTTGTGCTGCAGCGAGGGCAGGTTATAATGTAATTCTAAGAAAAACCTTACAATATGGAACATAATCCCCATGAGTGAAGGTATACCCAAACGACTTTTAATTCAGAGTTCCTGAACAAAAATAACTATCTTTTAAGCCTCTTAAAAATGCTGAAAAATTAGATTTGTGAAGCGCTGGTACAAAAACACAAGTCTGCATGAAAGGCAATAATTTATGGCCCATATTTCACTCTGATTAAAAACCTAAGCAGCGATTATAGTGACTACTCAGCAATCTTCTCTGACATCAAGGCATGTTTTTTCCTCATTCTAATCCACTACATTATAATTATTCAGTCATTTCAACTTTCATAGGGGAAAAAATAATCATCTTTTGGTTATGCAAATGATTGGGCCGCTGAAAAGGCCCTCCTTGGCAGATGGTTGGTATTTAAAATGGGGTATGTGGTCATTTGGGTATTTCTGCCATGAGGTAGATCTTTGATTTAATGAAATAGGGGCTTAGACTCATTTAGAAGAATATACAATACAATTACTTTATAACCACCATCTCTGATTATAGTAAGTATATTGTCTCTGTGTGGGTGTGTGTGTGTATCCATGTGGTTTTAATGTTCGTGTATGTGGAAACTCTTCAGTTCTGCTGCATTTTATTCAACACTTGGTGACCCACATACACATGCTTAATCACAATTTGCTTAGTATCTGATTTAAATTATTGATGTACCTTGTTGTTCATTAATCCTAAATTACTTCTGCAGTGTCATCTGCAATTTACTGCAAAACCGATTGTATAGACCAATACTGCAGTTATATCTTTTAAAATGGTCTTCTACCACGAAACTGACATTTTCATATTCCTTCCAAATTATGGAACAAAATGGTCATGGACATTAAAATAAGGTGTGTTAGATTTCTGTGGGGTGCAAATATTTTGACCGTTTTTTTTAGTATATGTCTGATAGATACTCCTGTCTACCTTTTTTATTTATTCCTCAGTCATAAAATAATGCGCAGTCTCCAGCCCCTTTGTCTTTAAAGGAGAGTGTCTAGCTGCCAGTTGGGTATCCAATCCCCAGCCGTTACGGCCAAATCAGGATAATAACACCTCCCTTTAAACCAAATGACCGCAGCGTGGGACTGCCAGCTAAAATTAATTCCACCTCTGACCAGAGGCGAGAATACCCCACTGCTTAACCCCCTCTACACACTCACACACCCACAAACACACACTTAAGCTCTTACACACACAAACACACACACTTAAGCACTTACACGCACACGCAGGCTGATGCATGCATGCATGCACACAAGTACACACACTGAATATGGAGTAGTCCTTATTTGCTCTCGCTGCTCACTATTCAGTCTTGATCACAAGCCTGTCAGCAGACAGCAAAGCTGCAACATTTGGCTAAACTATTGTGCATTTAAGCAGAGCATTTTCTTTTTCTTATCTGGCTATGTAATCTAACACTGAACTTTGAAATTACAAAATAACTGTTTGTGCAAAAATGTACAAATCGCATGCAAATTAGGGAGACAAGCCAAATTTGGTCCTCTTTTGTCTTTTAAGAGAAACATCAAATGATCAAGGTAGTTTGTCATCCCAGGCCTTGATTTGCCTTTAAAGACTCTTTTAAAGTGACATAACTTCCCTAGAATCGAAACTTTTAGTTGTCCAAAAACTTACACATTTGAAAACTCTTTATGCCACATACTATTCTATGAGGAGGTATGCTGCTGCTGCTCAGCACATAGCCTGTTAAAATGTGTAAGTTTTGCATGGAACACTTGATACCACAGCATTAGCTCCCCTCTCCAGCAATATTGATTTACAACATCGATATAGGCTGGCTCCCTCTTAATACATTTAAACTCTAAAAACAGCAATATGTCACAGCTGCTTGACTGGGATTCTTCAAAATAAACACTATGTTCTAAAAACACTACATGATGCATGTCTGTTAGGACCCTTGGGTTTTGTTTTATTCTGCCTGGTTGTTAAGTGACCTTTTGTTAACTCATATTTAAGTGACATTCGTTCTCTTGTCTCAGGGCGCACTTTGTCTTTGTTACCAAGAGTTGCAACTATTCAAATTTCCATGTTCTTCATGGTTCACACAATCATCGAACCAACAGAGGTTCTGCATTCTGCGGCCTTTAAGGTGTTTATGCACAGGCAGAGGTAGCAAATGATCAAGATTCATTGCCGCTCATTTGTCTTCACAAAACCTGAGGAAAGAAGTCCAGCTGCTGCCAAATTTGAGTCTGGGTTCAGGGATTTTCTGATAAAGATATACGGTGATGTTGCTTGGTACACGTCCTGCATCTCTGACGTATTAAAATCCAAAAAGAAGCAGTAAACTCATTATAGGCAAGTCCAGGGGACGCGCCCTAATTTTTCCCTTATAATGCTACATTGTGAACAACAAATCCGTGTTGAAATCATAGAAATAAACAAAAGAAACCTCGCTGTCAAAAACATTGGTGTAATTTATTATCACGTTGCAGCCTCTCCCCTGCTCTCTGTGTCAGGGCTGAGTTCCTGTATACACACACAACTACGGCCGTTACTGTAAGGAAGTGCAATGAAACCTACGCAAATAAAAAGCCAAAACTTTATCAATACACCTGTTCAACGAGCATAAACAAGTAAACATGTAGACGGTGATATTTTAATCTGCTTTGTCCGCAGTCTCTCATCCACTGACACGGACACAAGCACAGCACGCTAGCTCGGCTAATAGCGAATTGTTACAAAGAAGCTAAAATGAAAGCTGTCTAACTGTTCAGCTTAGTTTGCCACGAATCTTAACATTTGGCACATTTTGTTAACTTACTGCTGGCTGAGATGAACCAGCCCCTCCTCTACCAGCCGTACCTGCAGGCAGTGAATCACATCAGCAGCAGAGGGAGGAGGACAGAGGACAGAAGAAGGAGTGATACTGACTGATGTCGGTGTTCTTCATTCATTCTAAACCTCACTCTGTACTTTGATGTCAGGAATATGATTTAGTTTATCAACATCTTAGATTTGTTTCCAGCGAAATATTGAGTTTATATACTGATTTTGCTGTTGTAAACATTACTGCTGCTGCTCTAGAAACAGCATTTAGTTATAATTAAAATTAATGATAAAAGAACCGATAAGAGTAGTAGTATCAATAAAATCCTAATGATAGCCATCCTTAAACACTCTGGGCCCCCGGGTACTCTCTACATTGAAAGCCGATCAACATCACTGGATATAGAGGATGTGAGTGGTGTGAGGTGGTTTTTAAGATTCAAAGTCGTTTTGCATACAGAGGTGTGTATAATTAGACGCAGGAAGCCGCAAACTTAATTATAGTCCTGTACATTGTGTGACACTAAACTAAGGGTGAGTGTTCTCTCAGTCAGGTCGCGAGCATGCGCATGTGCGTGTATGTCAACATGGATGTGTGTGTGTGTTGTTTCTAGGGCAAGTCTAAACTCTGTCATGTTGATTAGCTCTAGGTGTTAACACACTAGATACTGCCTCATCTCATTCTCTTCCTGACTGATCAATGTCACTCTGTCTCACTTCCTTTTTCTCTTCATCACTCCCTCCACTCTCTCTTTGTCTCTCCAGTTTGCATTTTATACATGAAGCCTTTCGTTATCTTTTTTACTCAGAAAACATGTTATCCAAAATACATTTTGTAAGTGCCTTAAGACATGAAAAAGCAGCATCCCAAGCGTATGCTGTATGTATAAATATTTTTGGGCACGGTTTTGTGATGAGATTTCAGCTTGTTGCTAATTGTTCCTTTTCAGCTGACAGAGGGTTGTTACCAGGCTGGCATCAACAGATTGTAGGCTCTCAGCTGCCAGCCTCCCACCAACTGCCTTTGTGCCTCTGCCACTTGACATCTCCATTCGCTGTGTGTGATGATGTAAATAATTACACTCAATTAGCACTTAATTACCAATGTTGAAACAAAAGGACAAGTCCCTGGGCGCAGCTTGTCTCCTCTCTCTGTACATTTCTCTCTCTCTCCACACACACACACACACACACATCAGGGAAAACAAAACATGTCAGCTTTTGACAATGTGCCATCTGTCCTCGAGCCAACAGATAGGCTTAGACACACGCACACACAGATACAGCCCCTCAGCGCCCATAAGACATGCAGAAACACTAATCGGGTCCTTAGGCGAACATAATTACAGCTTGCCATGTTAATTACCTAACAATTAGCAGCCGTCTCTTTCAAGGGGCAATCAATGAATTAGCTTGTGATTCCCATGTTGAGTTGCCAGACGAGCCCTGCCATTCACGCTCTCCTCACTTCTTCTCCCACTTATCCTTTGACACTTTTTCTGCACGCACACACATACTGTACATGTCTAATACATATAGAATAATCACCTACATGGCACAGAAAACAAGAATTAATTCACACTTCACCCAATTAGCTTATTTTATATCCCAAGACAGATTGTAAAACCGTTTTGCACCTTCAGTAAGCAAAGTGGTCAAGAATTTCATTTCTCTGTCTCTATACGCACCTAATGCCTGGGGGCAGCAGTTTAAAATTCAATGTAAAATAAGCTGAGGTAGAAAAAACATTAAAAAATAATCACAATAGAGGAAATTGAACAAATTGGGTGTCTTGTATTGCTCTTTGTCTTTGTAATTCCCCTCGTTATCAAATGAATAATGAGAAAATGTTGCTGCTGTGATGCCAAATATGAATCTTAATGCCAATTTTGATTGGAAACAAATTGGTGAAGCAGGTGCAGTCCTGAGACTAATGATCAATAAAAAAAACTCATATTTCATCATTTTTAGAGGGCCCAAAAAGCTATCAGTATGAAAAATGTGCACCCTTTACCAGAGAAATCATCCATCACTGCGCCTATTGAATTTCCCATATTAAAACTCCAATATGGAAGTCATATAGGCTGATAACACAATCAGATTGAAAATTGAGAAAAATTCACCTCCTGCCGATAAATGTATATCACGGATTAGTGCACTTGGATGGTTGCTTCCTTGGGGGAAAAAAATTGAAACTGTTGGTGAACAAACCTTGTGCTTTCTCAAGCCAAGTCAAGCAGTAACAGTACAACTAAAAACACTTGCAACGCGCCACCAAGCTCAAATATAAATAAATACATTTTATATATATATATATATATATATATATACTGCATATAATGTGTGCAAAGAAACAGCACATTTATACAACCTTACATTATTTGATGTATATAATTGAAATGCACCCCTTTCTCGGGCCCTTTTTATTCCTCTCATTACTCTTCATATTGCAGTGGATGTTAGAGCAGTACAGATTGGCCTTTAGCTTCTTTTATTACTGAAATCTGAGGTTGGCCACATACGTAGGTAATTCATTCATCCTGATTGCCTTGTGTTAAATTTATACGTCAGTACAACATGCCTCTGCCTGCCTGCTCTGGCAGCTGTTGGTGACATATTTTATACCATGAAATCAAGAGATGAGTGGCATATACTTGTATATCCTGCTAAGTAACCTAATTAGATAACAGTCCAAAATGGATACACATTCTTTCTTTCTCTCTGTCTTTCAGCATCAGCATCACAGACCACAGTGGCCATGCTAGTCCAAGCCACAGACAGCTCTCTAATAGGCCCGGTTGTCTCCTTCTTAATTTGCTGAAATTGCAAAATCAATAGGTGTAGTCGTAGCCGCCCGCTCCCTGTTTTAGTGGGTAAAGATAAAGTCTATGGGAAGGCAATCTTCACTTTCAATTTGCTCCCTGTTCAGCATCGAGGCCGAAGTGCTTATCACAAAGAGACCGTATGCCTGTCTCATGGTGGGTAGTACTGGTGGACAGGCAAGGGTTTCATTCAGTGTACTGGAAAGCTTGGAAAACACACATAGACACAACATTTTTCTTAGCCATAGTACAGCCCAAATAATATCAGCATAATTAATTATTGTCTGCTATCCAAACTTGCTTCATTTTCTAAACTGGACCAAAATTACCTTGGAAGTAAAATAATTATGTTTTCTTTTGTTTTAGTCTCATTTATCTTGTCAGGAGATTTTGGATTTGTGGATTAAACTCCTTCTTTCCAATCGATACAACTGCTCCACCTACAAGTATTGCTCTCTGGATGTGAAAACTTTAATGCTTAGTATCTCAAGACTGAACTCTGAACTTCTGAAATCTGTGGGGGGATTGAAAATAAAAAATCTCCAAACTCAGAGATTATGCCACAACATCTTGGCTAAATCCTTTACTGTTGAATCTGTAAGTCGCTATGTGTCACTGAAATTGTAGTTTTCCTTAAGAGAGCAATGCCAAAACTCAGAGACACAGTCACCACCTGCACATCTGGCCTGACTTCTGTGCATTTCCATACATTAGAGCGTGCTTTCATGCATGTGTTTGTAGACATGGCTCTGTGGATACATGCACGTGAATGCATATTTTCAAGACTGTGTAGATGGTGTGTATTTGTTTGTTTTGAGATATGTGTGCTCTAAGCAGCTCTTGTCAGAAGGATCTTTTGTCTCAGCGAGCCTGGTCGTCCTTTCCTAATCTCCCCTTGATGCTGCGTCTACCCATAATCCTTTCTTTCATTAACTGCCCTCCTCGTACAGCGCCACCTTTATTGCAGTCTTTCACTTTCTAATTGCAGAGAGACAAGAGCAGGGGGAGGTTAGTGTGTGTGCGCTGTAGAGAGAGTCTGGGTGGGTGGTGGGTGCATTCAGAGCATCTGCCTAAGAAGTTGTGTTTGTGGAGGCCAGGCCATAATCGACGGTGAAGGGGGGATGGGGGGGGGGGGCTTTGTGGTTGATTGCAGAAATAATTTCACATGTTGTAGGAAAGAGCTTAACCAAACAATTTTAATCTGAATATTAAGAACATTATATGTCCGAGTTAAAGGGGGTCATCGCCGTGGCTGCTCTTGGCAGGAAATCCATAGAAATTACAAACAGGATTTTGATGATGAAGATGAAACAGAGAGAGAGGGAGGGAGAGCGAGACAGTAGTTAATGTGTGTACATGTAGTATCTCCATTATAAAGTACAATTGTACCAATTCGTGGAAATTTCTAATTACTTTGTGACTTCAAAACATTTTTCAAATCGTTCCACATTATAATACAATAAGCAGATTTACCGGAAGAGAGGAGGAGAAAGACAGAGAAAGAGCAGCTACAAGAGAGTGGCGGAGAGGGGAGGGAATAGGAAATGTTTCCAAAACATCCACTGGTGGGTTGCATTTTAAAAATGTTGTTTTTGTGTTGTTAGCACGAAGCAAAAAAAAAGGAGGGAGGGTGGAAGGGAGAAAGGGGGAGGGAGGCGAATAAGAGAGGGGAGAGGTTCAATTTTTGAAAACACTCATACTGATGCATATTTATGGCAGTACGTCATAAATGCACTTTATGATAAGGCAAATAATTCACAGAGCGCATCACAGACATCACTTTAACATATTCTATAAGCAGAGTTAAAGACCGCCTTGTTTGCTGTTTCCTATTTCACAATAACCCCACCAACAATAGCCCCCCCTTCTCCATCCTCCCCACCTGCTCCCCCTGAGCCTGTCTCTCTCTTCCGCCAATGATTGCCGGCCTCAGTGAGGCCCTATACTTGGTTACACACTGGCCCCTATTGGCAGTCTTACCATTACAAATCTAAAGTGATGCATGCAAATAGGCAGAATTGCTTTTCTACAAATGGTCAAACTATTTTTATTTGTATTTTATAGATTAAAATGAGCTTTCCTGAAATGTACTTATGTGTCATGGTGTTACTTTTATTATGTTGTGATTTTTTTTAAATAATTATATTAAAAAGTATATTTATTATACATTAACACCTATGTATGTTTTGTTACGTGGTATGTTTGCTTCTTTTTTACGGCTGCAGCATGGGTGAAAGCCCAAGCCAAATTTTCCACTTTGTGGGACAATAAAGTTAATCTTGAAAGGATAAAAAGAAAGGAAATGTCATAAATTTGACGAAAAAAATTCACCCTCAAATTCTTGAATTTACAGTATATGTAATCAAAATGACAATGATCTAATTTACAAGTATTTTAAAAATCTGTCTGAAATGATGGAATAGTTTTCATATAGATTTTTTTTTTCCTGGTACTGTAATTTACTCTTTTTTTCACCAAGACATAAATATTTGTTCAGGTCTGAGGGAATGAATATCACTGTCAGAAACATGGAAATTGATCTCAACAGTAATATCCCTCAATTAATGTTGGGAGTTCTCTTTTTCCAGGGAGGAACAGTGCGTCAGTACATTTCTGCAGCTAAATACATGATTATACTTAAGCCCCTGTAGTTAGGTGTGCCCAATTTCCACACACTAACACTGAAGGAACACAAGGTCACACATTGAGAGAGTCAGAGAGAAATGGGCAGAAATGGAGGACAGAGTGAGGGACGACAAAATGAAGACACAGGGAAGGTGTAGCATGACCACATTTCTTGTTACACAAAGACATTCTAGAGACTGGGGAAAAGCCATTTTACAAACTGGATAATGGATAACCTCCGTGCAGCCCATGTCAGTTATTATGTGTCAATGATGAAGAGTGATCGTGAAATGAAGAACTCGTTCTCTTTTCCTCAAAGTGATGGACTCATATTAGCATACACCCTAAACTTCTGGATTTAGGGGTTACCCATGAAAAGAAGCAAGACTAACTGGGAGAAACAAACATTTTCTGGTTCCAGCTTCTCAAATGAGAGGATCCATTGCTTTTCTTCCTCCTATAGCATTGTAAATTGATATTTTTGTGTTTTGGACTTTTATTTGAACAAAACAAGACATTTGAAGACACCATCTTGGGGTCTGGGATGTTGTGATGGGCATTTTTTCACAGTTTGTTGACATTTTAAAGACTATCGCAACTTGCTGCTTTAAACTGAAACAGCAGGGGTGAGAACTATGACAACATATAGTGCGAGATGATTTAAATGTGTCAACTGTCATACATTTTGTTCAGATTCACAGGATTTTTGAATCAGTGTGATGAAACACCTTGATTTTCCACGCATTTAACTCACTGGATTAAACAAAAACTATTCCCATCAAACTATTTCAATTCTGAATGGTTTCTTAATTGAATTTAAAAAATGTATTACGCCACAATATATATCAACATCATTATATGAAATGATATAGCCTTAGTACACTTAATTCAGCTTTTAACTGTTTTTTTATCATAGAAATAGAAGTACTCCCAAGATAATCTAAAACGATCCTGAACAATTTCTTAGTCAAATTTTTCATTTTAGAGATCTGTTAGGAAACTGTTCATACATTACAATACAGAAATCTGACTGTGGAAGGCACTAAGAAATGCAACAAAGGTAATGCAGAAGTATTCAAAATGGCCTTTTTTTCATGCATGCACGGTAGTGAGATTGCACCTGTCACCACACACACGCAAACGGCACACACACATTTATCCTCAGCTCCTCACACTGAACAAAAACACCAAATGTATACATCAATACAGCCATATATTTTGTTTGCTCTGACAGCTTTTCAACAGTTACTCTTCCCTATGCAAATGAGCCGACTCTCTCCCACTCCCAATCGTGGTGAAGTGATATGAGCCGCTGAATATAAATGATTGGGAATGATTGATAGACCCTCCCACTCGCCGCCCTCCACAGACAGATAGAAATTCAGACAGACATATGCATCTCTCTTGCTCCTTCCTCACATTTCTCTCACTCTCTCTGTCTCACCCACTCAACTTGCTAATCCACTCAGTCACACAGTTATACACATAAAAACATGCTAATTGTCAACAAGTTATATCTACCAATAGTGCTTTAATTCACCACAGTGAGCCAGGATAATGAAACAATATTGAAACTCAATTTACACCTCAGCTTAGTTCTCAAAATCTACTATACATGTGCAATCTTTGCTATAATGAGTATATTATTAAAATATTTCCCCTGTCCTAATTCATAACACAAGCTGCCAGAAAGAACAATGATATTTTGACAACTAGCTCCCTGAGAAGTTGAACGTCAACTCTGTAGACTACAGGATATGACCAGTATACATGAATAAATCAACTCAATGGACCATGAGAGTTTTCAATAAGTCACAGCAGCCATTTTAAATCCCTCAGGGTGTCAACTTTCCTCCAAGTCGAGCCTTAACGTGTGACAAGTAACTGCTGAAAAATCCATCTAACTGGTGCTGCAACATCCCGATTGACAGCACAACTCACCTCACTGTTCAGTACATTAAATTTGACTGCAGCTCTACTGTACCTGTGCACTTACTGGGCTCTTTCCCTGACAAAGCAGCACGCTATGAAGAAACAAGACCCGTACTCAAGATGGCCAAACTCGAGCAGGGGCCTCTTTAAACATACAAGAATGAGAGTGCGTTAACAATCAGAAACTAACAAAACCACACAGCTAACACTGAAAATATACAACGCTGTGGACAATAAAGAGTGAAAAAAAGAGATAAGGCTATATGGTACACGGCATGCCGACGCAGACAAACACCAAATATCTACAAAACAATGTATTTACCCGACTGTTTCCATCCGTTCCCTTTCCCCAATGCCCGACTGGCCAGGTGTGTGTATGCTGAGTGTGTGTGTGAGCTACTGTTGGAGGGTCTGTGTGTGATTTCTTTCAGGCAGGAGACTGGAAATGGGGTAGAAGCCATTACACTAGGAGAATCACCCAGAGCACCCCGAAATGAGGGGCAGGGGCCTGTCAGCATGCATGGATGTGTGTGTGTGTGTGTGTGTGTGTGTGGGTGTGTGTGTGCAGGCAGGGTCCAGCCGGTGACCTTCTTCCAATGAGCCCCCCATGATTTATTTACTGTGCCCTTATCCAACCTCTCCCTGCACACACACGCACACACACACACACGCACACAAACACATGATTTCTAGTATTTCAGTGATAAGGTAGAATCTGCAAATGTGGCTTTTTTTCCCCCACTCGGGACAGGACAGGACAGGCAGGAGAAAATGGTGTTTGGTGGAGAACAGATCTGTCACCCTATCTCTGACTGCAGTAGCATCTTATTTTCCCCTCCATTTCTCTGCTCTCTCTGTCCTCTTCTCATTTTAGCTCCTTCTCCAGAGCCAATGTCTGCCTCTCACCCTTATTCTCCCACCCTCGCCCTCCCTGCACCTTCCCCTCTCACATTTTGTACCACCCAGACTGGCGAGTCCAGATGCCATCTCCCGCTTTCACTCCCTGTTTCATTCTTTCCTTCTTCTTTTCTCTCTCATTCATTCGTTTCCTGTCTCCCTCACTTTCCCTCGCTCTGTCTCTCTCTGTGAGGGGGGTGGGGTTTAGCTGTCGTGGAGCGAGATGAATTTCTGATTGCTGTCGGGCAGCACAGAGCACTCTCATTGGTCAGAATAAGCCAGGGAGGAGAGGCAAAGGCTGCAGAAAAGGAAAAAAAGAAAAACAACAATTTTTTTTTTCATTGGCTGCATATGACCATAATTGCACCCCTCCCTTTTTCTCCCCCTCTCTTTCCCTCTCTCAGCACAGCAGCAGCAGGCTATAATTTGAACCACCGGAGCCAATTATGCAGATTAGCTTGCCCCAGGTTGACCAATGACCTTCTCCTCCGTTTACATTTGTTTACAATATGCAAATTACCTCTGGGTTCAAAAACGCACTGGAGGGTGTCAAAACACCTTTAGACTAACATTGTACTGCCACAAAAACTGCCTCACCCACCTTGCTAGCTCCCCCACACTCACACACGAGAGTGAACATGTGCAAATGAAACCGAAGCAACTTAGCAGGAGATGTTGTTTGATTAAGTGATTGGGCTGTTTTGTGCAATGAGGACTTAATATCGCAGGGGTTTTCTCTTAACTTCTGACACTGAGCTTACACTCAAATGTAATGAGGACACTTGTAATCTTGCTTTTTCTGCTTTGCTTGCCTTTTTTTTTCCTAACATCTTTCTTTCTTTGTCTCTCTACCTTCTCCACTTCTCTAGCCTTCTCTCCCTTTCAACCAGCCTTCTCTTTCTTCCTCTCTCCATCCATGTCTTCCTCTCTCCATTCTTGCCCCTCCCTCCTCTGGCAACCCACCCCCCACCCACCTCCCCCATTGGTACAGAGATGGAAGCTGGTCTGTCTAATTAGCTGTATGGTTTACCTTGGCTCAGTGGGGCCTGGCTGCCTTAGCCGGGTTTAAACAGGGAGATGGACGGGCTGAAACGCTGAAACCCTAGACTGTAATTAGAGACAAGCTCACTGAGGGCACACCACTGCTGACACAGAGCCTCTGTTCCACCACGCGCACACACACACACACACACACACACACAAGGGGAAAGCTTGGGAGGCAGACAAACACACAAAATGCATGAAAACAAAAGGTGTGGCCATTAAATGCATCCGTCCATCCAGGCATGGTCACTGGCATAAAAACACACATACATATGCAAAGAGTTGGCATGCACTCGTGCCAACACACACAATAAGTCCCTGAAGCACACACAAACACACACTCTGTACTGTAGTCCGAAATATACATGAGTGATCTCAATTTGGATCCATTTCTCTTATTCCAACTCATATTTTTGCGGTTTATTTTACTGTGTTGCAGCAAGATGTCCCCAAACACAGTACCAATTATGTCTTTTCCCCTCACCTCATCTATTCTAGCCTGCCCCCCGCCACTCGTTCCTTTTTTTTTTAACACTGCCCCCCCCCCATCTCATCCCATGATTTATTACTTCTTTCTTCTGATTTCAATTCTCCCTCTCTCTGTTACGATTGTATGCTTTGTGGTAGGGCCTATTTCTATTTTCTCCTGTTGGACAGATTAAAAAAGACACACCACCGCAAAATCGGCCAAAGACAACACACACAGCCGATGCCACACACATGAGCGCACGTCCGCAGCTGGTCTGATTGCACTGTAAGTGTTGTGTTTATTGCCCTCAAAGTTAACTTCATCAAAACAAGGAACAAAGAGACAGAGCCAATCAATGAAATTCATTAATAAAAACTGAAATGCATTTTATTCTTTTCTAATTACACGCATTGTAGCTCATAATTGAGCAGGGTGTATCAGACTTGAGATTACTTCACACTTGTGTGTGTGGCGCTCTGTGTGTGTATGTATATGTGTGTGAATACATTATTGTACTGTGTGTGTGTGTGTAAGCAAAATGAGTCAGAGAAAGACAGGCATACAGAGAGAAAGAGATGGAGCTGAATGTGTGGAAAAAAACTGATATCAAGAGAGGACAGAGGGAGAGGGAAAAATGAGAGGCAGACCGAGAGAAATATGAAGCAATGGCTTGCATCAATTCTATTTTTCTCTGGTATTATACTGCCCCCTTCTGTTCATGCACAGAATAACATTTGTTGTCAGTCAGCTGTGCCAGTGTGTGTGATGAGACCTTGTGTCCCACGTCTTTTCAACAAACAGCATTCACACAAACTAAACAGGCACACTGCATCAAGGCGACATGTATAACTTTGATTTGAGTTCATAGTTTGACAGTATAAACTAGATTTGGTTGAGTTTATTGACTTCCCAAGGGAAAGATCTTGGCAGAGAGCTCAACAGCGAAGACAGAGTCATCACTGATGAAAAATGTGTGAAGCCAAAGCAAAATTGATTAGATTTTATTTTTCTCTATACTTATTCCCTTTTTATCTGTCTGAAAATGTGGTGTTTTGTCATAAATTCATGTCAGCACAACAACCCTGCTGTTATGTTTCATTGCTAAATTGTGATTGTTGTTCTTGAGATTAAAGTGGAGCGATATAAAGAGAGCATGTACTTACAGGTGTCAGTGTTTTAATGTGTTGTGACAACTGCAAGGCACAGTCATCAACGTCATGCATACCGAAAGTACAGACACCTCGTATTCTTTTAGGCATTGTTCACCCCCAATCAAACAAACGATGATTAAAGAAAGGTAGATGCTGTGTGCATGTGTGTGTACTTTTTGCCATCTGGTCCTAACTGCCCCACAATAGCAAATGTTCCAGCTCTCTGATTGGGCAATTAAAAGCAGCAGGGGCACTGTGTTGACGGGTGAGAGTGTGACATCCATCATCTGAAACAATCGGCCCCCACCAAGTAGAGGTGGGTAGGTGGGTGTGTGTGCGTGAGTGTGCGCGCGGATGCACGTGCGCATGCTATAGGCTCCTCAAACTACCCCAAGCCCCCTGTGTCTCTATAATAACTCCATGAAATCAAACACACAACTCCTTATTCCCAGATGATGCACGGTAGCCAGTGGCATCAAAAAACAGAGGAAAAAAATAAAATCAATCAATAATGACCATGTGACCAAACCAGGAAATGCCTGGACCAAGGGCCAAGCTGAGTGGAAAACACACAACCTCATTGAAACACATGACTGGGGAGGAGTCTGCTAGTCAGTGAAGTTTTGTTTGCAAACATGATGATATTTGGTCGCCAAATAGGAAGCTTGGTCAGCAATTAGGATTTTGTACTGCAAAATCTTACTGACACGATCTGACGAGCTAAAATCCCAAAAAATCAGAAGAAACTGCCTTCGGAAAAGTTTTTATTTCTGATGTAATTATTACAATGGATTAAACTACTAAAACTATGTAAAAAAAAAAAAAAAATTACATTATTTTAGTTTTATTGATCACTGTCATGTTTGCAGTAACTGATAGAACTACTGGGTATTTTCAAGGATATTTCTGAGGACATGAGCAGAAATGAGATTTCTTGTTGCCAGCAACTAGTAGCCATTAAAGGAACTGCAGCTTGAGGCACCATACTGAGAGTAGGCCTGTACCGAATAGTTCGAAGCTTCGTTCATAACGTTGACATTTGAATTCTAAGTCAATATTTCAATGCTGCACTGCTTCTTTTTTCATGTCTATTCATTCTACAGCGCGCACTGTGTGAGGTTTGGACTCTCTCCTGTAGACTTTCTTCCTGAAGGATTTTGCAGTGGTGTGAACGTGTATATTTATATTAACATTTAGTCATTCAGCAGACGCTTTTATCCAAAGCGACTTACATATGAGGAAGACAATGGAAGCAATATAACAACACAAGGTAACAAAAAGCATAAGTGCATCAAAAAACGAGTCTGATTAAAGCCCAGCACAGCATACAAAGCAAAGGATAGGAAGGGGGGTTTTTTTGTTTTGTTTTTTGAGCAGAGGTAGAAAGGAAGAATTTGTGCTATAGAACGTAAGAGCCGTGAAACATTATTTTATTTCTCTGATTCACTGCTTTTTTTCTCGCTAATGCCAGTCGCTCTCCTCATTCACTCTCAAACTAGCTCTCTCTGTCTGCTTGTGGCCAACTTTGAACTGCAGGTTTACGAACAGGACCTGACAAATTCTGCCTGTACTTAACAAAAAACCCTAAATAATTTAATATGATGAATCACTTTATTCAAACTGAGGATTTTGCCCAAGGATTTTTATTTTTGTTAGGATGATAGCGTCTCTAACTGTCCATTAAATCATAGCTTATTACTGGTATGAATGACATGATAAATGTGCATTAGGTAAGTATAAATGTGTAGCTTACTTCTCAAAGCAAATGTGCAGACTAAATATAATATTCATTTGTTTATCACTCTATATCAGAGTTTTGAACTTTAAACTTAGTCACTGAAATGTAAAATCAAAAGTGTGTATGGCTTGCCGTTGCAAGTTTCAGATAAACTTGGCTGGAAGTTGAGAAAGAAACACTGTAAGGTGGAATTTTTTTCTGTTCATTTTTTTTTAATGATTCTGTGTATAAGATTTTTATGTTGACTAGCTGGCAATGGAGTTTCCTCGTTCAATCAAACATTGTAAAAGAACACTCCCTCCACCCCTGTATACTGAAGCATGCTGTCAGAATCTGCCAATAATTAAGTCTGGTTTCTATCAATGGTAAACTGAAGTGAGCTACTCATGTGTCACACTGGATCCCATGAGGAATGAGTGACAATCATTACTCAGCAATCTGACAGAAAGGAACTGAATGATGTATAACCAATGACTGACAATCTACAGCGGCAAAAACAAAACTTGCTCACTAGCATTAGTTGAAATTTGCTTGGCTATCAAGTTGAAAAGTAGCCAACTCTGAGTTTGAGTAATTTAACACGTGGCTGAAAAGCAGTGTTTCACTGCTGTGACGGCCCCTGCCCCTCCCTGCCAATCTGTCGGTTGTCTGCCTGTTTTTCAGATATGTGGAATTCAGCAAAATAACCCTTTTTCTTGCAGTTAAATCACAAACGCTGCACAACATCTCTTTCTGGACTGGGCATGGTCACAATATTTAAACTGTCAAAGCATGTATTTTTCTTTTGGATTTTGTGTGACTGTTTGCTTACTGGTGAGTTTATTCATTAAATAAATAAACCACATATTGAACCCGAGATGGGGAATAAATTGAGTAATCAAAAGAAAGAAATGGTCATCAATGTGTTTTTGGAAATGCAACACTTTGAATCAGTATTTCTATGCAATACCTGCAGATGCCATCATTATTTTAGTGTAAATCTTACAAATAGGTAATTATATAAATCTGTTTGTTTGAAGATATAGAATCACAAATTAGTACACTTGTTTACCCCACCAACTGTCATCTAAAAAAACAAACCATCACTGAGAGCTGATGTGTACTTATTATAGAAATTGTGTGAAGAAAAGTGCTCCCAAAAAATAAACAGAAATAAGTCATATAAGCCAATATTACTAATTTGACAAGTTTTATGTGTCTCTTTGGTATGCAAAAGATGTACTATATTTAAAAAGAAAAAAAAAAATTCTGGTTCAGCACATATCCAAGCAGGACTTATACTTTCTGCAATGCAGAAATGAGGCTCAGTATCAAAGTGGAGCCTTAGTCTTAGCTGTTGATTGTCTAAGAGCATAATTAATGCAGCAACTAATCCAACATGCCATCTAGCCAACCCAGAAATGTCCAATCACATTTAGTGTTTCGGCTGCGGTTTGAAGCCGCTCAAAGCCTGAGTCCACAGCTGAAGAGCTTTGAGACCACTGAGTGAGGCACTAATCATGACACCATTAACTAAGAAAACACTAGGAATTAGTCAGATGAGGAAAAGTTGTGATTTTCCACAGAGCTTTTGTTTAGTTAATTCCCTGTTGACAGCCAAGTGCTCGACTTGCCTGGAGAAAACTTCCTTGAGAGGGAAAGATTACTTTTTATCCCTAATTAAGGCAGCTTATTTGCATAGCTCACCAAGTCATAATATATGCTAATGTGCATTTACAGAGTGCTGCGTAGGCAGTTAATGTGGCCTAAATATGTCCATAAATATTATTTTATGTTATTTTAAGCCTTATCATGCATCTTTCGTATATATTTTATGTTTACTTTTTGCCCTCATGGTGTTCTTAGTCTCTTAGGTCTTGCTCAATTACACTTAAGTATAGATTACTTACAGCACGTCACATGACATCTGCAATCATAACCTAACTAAAACATAATAATTGATGTTTTAGGTCTGTGGTGGATATGCTTTAGGCAAAATGTAAATGATGTTGAGTGTTTGGGATGAGGACAAGATTGTCAGGCCAATATGATTTGTGTGTGTGTGTGTGTGTGTGTGCGCATGTTTACTTTGCCAGCAGACCATCCTGCAGACCAATCAACCACTGAAGAGGAAAGTTCCAAATGATACCATGAAATGAGAGGGCGAATATCATAACTGTGTTTTCGGTGTATTTTTCAAGGACTGCCAAAGGAAATGAACACATCCAAATGCTTAACGAATGCAGCAGTAGAGTGATGTAAGACCTGCTCATCAGTAGGAGGACCTGCCTTGTGTCAGCATGTATCAGGTGTGGTTTTTGGAAGAAACACTTAAACCCGACTAGCTGACAAGGACAAAAATCAAGCTTTTTATTAATGGAAATTATTATTAATATCATAGAGAGTTAAGGTGAATGAATACAACTAGGTATCCAGTAAACTTCGAAGTAGAGGTCTGACCTCTACTTCGATCCACAGACCTGTGGAAAACCTACCTGAACCTGACGTGCATAAATACATTTTTTTTTTTTTTAAAAGGAGACCTGGTCCAAAAGGGACCTGATGACAGTCAGACTGGATCTGAATAGACCCGAGGATAATTAGACCAAATTCAAAATGCTGTCAACCTGTAGATCTAAATAGAGCGTAAAGACCAACACTGGCAGCAGCACAATAAGGCATAAATTAATGGACAGCTGTGGTTGTCATTTAGTAGTCATTTAACCTACACTTCACACACTCTCCACCTTGCATGCAGTAGGTGATCTTTTTCTAGGACCATGTCCTGAATGGTGCTACAACTCTGTTTGACAACCCTTGTGTTCACACTTTGTGTAGAGGTTTAAGACCATTTGGCAGAGGTAGGTAGAGTAGCCTAAAATTGTAAGTAAGAGTAGCGTTACTTCAAAATAATTTGACTAAAGTAGAAGTAAAAACCATTTAATGAAATGTTTAACACTAAAAGGGTCTATATGAAAGACTATTTTTTAAGAATGGAATTCTGTAAACTAATAAGACTAACATTTGCCTAACCACAGCAAAAAATGTATTTAGCTAAAACTTACCGGGAAATGTTTCCTTAGGTTTGACGTTGAGTTTTTTTATGCCGAAATGTCTGTTTGTTTTGGGAGACACAGAAGACACCGCATAATATAACTGTTGTTTTGCACTCCGTTTAAACAAAACAGGCCTTTTATTTGAGACCAGGGGTGTTCATCCTTTTCCTTTTGAACATTGGAGACAGTTGCCTTTGCCGTTTTTCATATATTTGGATTCCCTGAGAGTTTGAGAGATTGTTACGTGATAATTGTTGCTAAATCTGTTGGTGTAATGGAGTCATGTGGTAGATGTACTGACGGCATCTCTCTAGCAAAAATAAAGCCTAGAATATGTAGAATAAATGTGATTAAAAAAAAGTAACGAGTCGAGTGTAGCCCAAAGTAGAGTAGCGTTTCTTCTTCACAAATCTACTCAAGTACGAGTAAAAAGTATGGTGCAGTAAAACTACTTCTAAAATGAGTTACATTTACTCCGTTACATGTACTTAAGTCACTTTTTGAGTAAACTTGGAGTAGTTTTAATGCAGCATACGTTTTATGAACAGAAGTGAACACCTGTATTTAATAGGAAATTAATGATGAAACGTCGCCTAAATGAGTTATATGATATGAGACATTTCAAGAAAGAGACTGATTTGGCCCCTTCAATTGTATTTATATAGCGCCAATTCATAACAGAAGTTATCTTATTGCACTTTTCCTGTAGAGCAGGTCGACCCCGTACGCTTTTTAATATTATTTACAGTGACCCAACAAATCCCACCATGAGCAAGCACTTGGCAACAGTGGCAGGGAAAAACTTCCTTTTTTAAAGGCAAAAACCTCGAGCAGAACGGGCCATCAGACGCTGCCAGTTGAGTGAGTGAGTGAGGGGGAGAGAAGGGAGGGGGTGAAGGAAGCACAATGCAAAATCCACATAGAATTTTAAAATAATAATAATGTAATGGTAGTGATAATATTAATAATCAATCATCATAATAATAATAATAATAATATTAGTAGCAGCGGTCGTTGAGCAGGGGGGCAGCAGGTGGCCCACAATCATAGATCCAGACTCTACAGCTCCGAAGACAGAAGTACCTGCTGAAAGCGACAGAAGGAGAGAGAGCACAAAACTACGGAAGAGAGAAGACGTCGATGTCCGTGCATCAATGGGATGTGAATGCATACAGATGGAGGGAGAGGAGGAAAGGGGAGCTCAGTGCATCATGGGAAGTCTCCTGACAGTCTAGGCCTATAGCAGCACAACTAAGGGATGGTTCAGGACTGACTATAAACATTAGTTAGGGCTCTTATTGGCTTCATGTGGCTGTCTGTGATGGAAAATAGGGACTTCTGTACAAGAATTATCAAAGTTTAAAGGACTCTGTAACATGTTGACATAACAGCCACAGTCTATAATGGACATGCATACGATTTGCTGATTTATCTGCCAGGTCATAATATAATATAGGAGACAACAAGGAAAAAAAATCTTTACTTATTGGTGGTGTACTTAATAGAGTATAATATCAATGTGATATTTTGTGATCACACTTGAGAGACAGAGACTTGGAATATTATAATATTAAGGAGGGTTATATAACCAGGAGATGATGACTTGTCCTTTAATCACAAATAAATACAGGTGTATGTTCACTTATTTACCTTTACCTGAGGAAGTGAAATAATTCCAGTCATATCCACATGAAAGACACAAATAAAAGACAGTACGGTGCTGGTGTTTTTGTATATATTTTTTTTATTTCTTCAAAAGCTGTAAGTGACATTCACTGCCACTGAAGGTCGCACTAGAGCATCAGCATCTCAGGCCAAAACAAATGGGTGCTACAGCACACCAGACTCCATTGAGAAAAACAGTAATTTTACCTTGCAGCTCATCATAAAATATATTTCATTTAAAATGGATAGAAACGAAACAAAACTCACCAGAACCATCTTTGTTAGTCGTGGCACTGTTCCAACAATCACCAATTCTGGTTTGGTCAAATTAAACCCTTAATTCGCCGAAATATTCTGGCTCTACACCACAGCCAGCAGCTGCAAAACGGGCTACAATTGCTGCTGTGGATAAATGTGCTCGTCAAATACGTCCACTAAAAGTGCTTGTGTTTGTCAGATTTTTATTTTAAGTGTCTGACAACATTATGGAAAGGATCGGCTACAGAGCTAGACCTTTTGTTAAAACAGTAAGTCGTTTTATCGCGCTCGCTCGTAAACTGACTCCATTGAAATAAACAATAATTTTACCTTGCAGACCATCGTTAAACACACTTCATTCAAACTCTACAGAAACAAAATAAAACTTACCCAAACCGTCTGTTAGTCTTTCCACTGTTCCAACAATCACTAACTCTGTTTTAGTCAAAATAAATCCTTAATTCACCACGTTAGATGAGGAAAAAAAAGCAGTTCTCCTCACAGACAAACAGTTTCTCACTAAGGATTCACATCCACTAACCTACACGCTCGGCTGTACAAACAAAGCACAGAGTGGCTGATACAACAACACAGGCAGACGTCATCCTCTGCTCAGAAAGCCATTACTCCACTATATCTTTATTTAGCAAATAGTTGTTTGCTGCTATACTAATGTTCAGAATCTCATTTATAGAACCATTAAGTTAATTACTATTCAAGTCATTGTTTTAGTAAATTGTGTACTCTAACTGATGACTACTTTTACTTTAACTTGAGTACTTCTTTTTGCAAAGTAACAGTAGGCTACTTTTACTTGAGTACAGCTTTTGGCTACTGGGAATAACCCATCCATATCCGATTTTAAAATGTCAGTCAGTCGTTCCATTGTCCAATCAACACCGTACAATACCTGTAAGTCAAAATGTCAGAGCTTAAGAAAATATCACAGAAATTACAGTAAAACAAATCATTATTACTAAGAGTACTGGCACGTAAACTGCAAAATTGTGTTAATGTAAGTGACATTTTAGGTTAAACGCTTGTTTCTTGTAAACATTAAGCAGGAATTTCAAGTCAAAAGGTTTCCCTAGTTATGTATAAAAATTATAATATTCTAAGCAGAAACTTCAGATCATGAGTGCGTGTACATCTTCTCTTTATTCTTCTAATCCCTCTTGCTTAATATTAAAGGTATAAAAAAAAAATTATCAAGTACCTTAACACTTCCAATTGGCATGTTTTCAATCACTCAGATCCTTCACGGTTCTTCTCACAGGGACATAAGAGTCTACTACTTTAAAAACACAACAGGGTAACATAGATGGTGCAGGGTTAAAGTTCCCCTGACCACCACCTCAGAGACCTGTGCTTTGGTTCCCAGTATTAGTAATTTCAACACATCACGTAGTTAACACATGGCTGTCTGCACGCTTCCAGAACTGACGGTCGAGTTAGCATTAATACAGACAGCAATGCACAGTACACTGGGTAACCAGATTTGAAGAAAAAGGTTGAAACACATACAAATTGATACAGTTTTACAAGAAATAAGGTGGAAGCACAGAATTGCAGATAAACTCATCCTATTCATTTCTGGCTAAAGAAGTAGATGCAAGGTCTATGATCTTTCCCTTCTCTCTGGTCATTTGCAAGCCTCACTTATCTTTCCCTGACTGATTTCATTTAGCTTCAAGTGGTTTTGAGAGGAGAATAATACCAGATGAGGCCAACTTAAAAACCAGGAATCTCAGAATTTCCTCTGCCTTCTTATGGATATTAAGTGTAGTGATCTCAAACGAGTGTGGCCCTCCTCAGCCATTGAAAATGGTAAAAAGCTGGGGCCTACATTTCTGTTTTTACATAAAGAAAGAAAAAAAAAAATCAGAGACAGGGAGAGCAGCAAATGCGATACATGAAAACAAAAAGCACTTTCCTTTCAATCTGAGGTAGTATTAGAGCAGTTTTGGTAATTGGGTTTGCCTAAAAGATGGGGAGATTGAAGAATGCAGCAAAGACGATGGAGAGAGAAGAAGAACAGGCCTTCATTTTATAGAAGATGGGGACAGCAGCACTAGAACAATAGCCTTTCTCCTCAAGTGCTCTCTCGTTTGATTACCCCTTCTGTCCTCATCCACTTCTATTCTTTCATAGGAGCAGTGATTTGTGTGCCTTCTTGTAGCTTTTTTGTTTCAACACCAGGAAGTCTTACCCACAGAGGGCAATGTGCATGCATGCGTGTGTACGCGCATGTCCATATCTACAACAAAGAGCATATGCGTGCACTCATACCTGTGCATGCCTACACAGAAGCATGACCGTGTGTCTATAAACTTTTCTGTTTTCACCCATGTGGCTGAGTTAGAGACCATATTCCATCTTCAAAACACACGGCCGCACCATCGAATGAGTCACCCCTTTCATCTGCTTCCACTGCTTTCGGTTACTCCAGCTTCCACGCCTTGCCTAATGGATTTTCAAATGCAGGTACATGATTTCTTTCAAGACTTGACAGGCATTTTCCTTTGTGTTTCGAGATGGGGATCAGGTACTGAGTGGTTTGCTGGCGATGGTGTTGTTGAAAGATTCTGCATACAGAGTAGAAACATTTTCCTGAACTTGTTTGAAAAGGCCAAATGTGAGACTTCATGCCCATTTTCACATCTGGCCAAACAAAGGTAATAAAAGTAACTGAAATACTTCTCTCTCGCTTATGTGCAGTTTTTGTTTTGGGGTGTATTCTTATATTGAACAGAATACTACATATGAAAAAGGTGTCTCAGCCAGGACTGGAAGAGGACTGTTTAGGATCTTAGGACGGTTCTGAGAAGTCACCTCAAAACGTCTTTTCTCAAAATGTAAATTATAAAGAAACCTGGAAAAGCACAAAACAAATTACTAATGGATAAAAATCAGAGTTTCACAATGTGGGTTCTTCTAAACATTCCAAAATATTGCTGCTGCCGTCCAGATTTTAAGCAAGATCTGCCGTAATTATATTGAAATTAAAGATTTAAAACTGAAGTGTATGAAATATGAGATGTTGTATAAAATAATCATTCTTCAGATTTTTGACATTTAGCAATTTGCTTTTTTTTTTTTTTATAAACGGTTTCAGAAGATTTGACTGACTTATTAGCATTGGAAATTAACGGGGGGAAAAGGACAAAAATGCCCCAAGAATCTTTGAATGCCCCCAAAAACCATGACCGAGGGGCAAAAATTGCCCCCAAGAGTTAAAAAATAATGTGTATATTTACCAACATCCTAATCCTACATTAAGCCGTCATTTTATTTTATTTAATTCTTTTAATTTCAATTTCCACTCTCACACAAACATCGCTGTTGCGCACACGGCGTTACGGCGCTGCCGTTACAATGCCTGGCAGAGACCACAGGCAATCCTGCACCTGCAGTAAAGTTGGCTGCTGTGATGGTTCGGTACCTCATTGAAAAAGTGCCTCCAACTGTTGTCAAAGAAAGGAACCCAAATCCTGGGCCATGACCAACGCCACCCCCAGTAAATAAGACAACAAATAAAGTTGCTGCTTCTACGATCAAAAAATGAAAAATTGACTGGTTTGATGTAGAAAAGGTAAAAAAGTCGACTCGCCGCTTCTAAAAAGTGTGCAGGGCTCGCCCACCCAAACACGGCCTTGGAATGACTTTGTTAAAGAGGGCGAACAGGTCAGAAAAAGTTCACCGTCACCAAACAAAGCAAAGAACGTTAAATTGCTTAGGGTATGCGGGTAAATTTAAAGTCCCTCACACACCAGAGAGCCTCTCAGAGCCGCTAATGTTAGCTCAGCTACAACACAGGTACCACACAGAAACTTTACCAAAAGGGCCACAAATGTGCTTCTGACTGTCAACGTTCCAGACAGACTCCCCAGACTGTCTGTGTCTGTTTAGGGCTCTGACTACCAGCTCGACCTGGCTGTTCCTCCTGGTACACTGAGCGGTGGTCAGTCTTTCACACTGGACACTAGATAGTCAAGTCTATTTTATTTCATCCATGCCAAAAATGTCAGCAGAATATTTTTTGGAATGAAATAAAGCATGCTAATCCTCTCACACATGTAGATGGTATTCTACATACAAAAGATTGCACGCTTCTCTTTAGAAGAGCAATAGTATGCTTCTTATTTACTCATGTTGGCACAAGGTGGTGATTACTTTTAATCTGGGCTCATTTCACATTAAAAACAGCACCTTGTACCAATTACGATTTTTTAAAAGTGCCCCCAAAATTTTGTAAATGACCCCATTTGTTTTTAGACAGTGGGGGGGCAACATTTGCCCCCCAAATATGTTTTAAATTTCCTACACTGCTTATCATAATCAAAAATCATTCATGCAGTAGACTCAGTAGTAGACCGCTAATGAAAGCCGTAGACAGACACGCATTGACTGTAAATGTATAGTATGAAGCCATTATGGTCAGTATCAGATAAGCCGTGACAAGCTGACTTCCGGTGCCAAACTCTTGTTATAACCTGGATGTAATTGACTGTGATTTCCAACTGCCCTCTGTGAGCCAGAACGGCAATGTCTTCTAATTAACATGAGAGCACTGACAGCCTGGTGCCACCTCCATTTGGTCCCCACTTGAAATGAGTGCCATGTCCTGAGGGTTCCTGTCAGACCTAGTGCTCTGTGAACAGTATGACATGTCCCTTCATGTCTCCATTCATCTCTCTCTCTCTCCCTCTCTCTCTCACTCCCTGACAACTATTTTCTTCTAATCATGCTCAGGAAGGAAACAAGAGTGTGTTTGGCTGGAAGGACCAATAAGACTGCATCTATTGTACGTGAGTGTGTGTGATGAGAGAGACAGAGAAAGCAAGAGAAACGAAGTGAGCAAATATATATTATATATATATGAAAGAGAGAGAAGGAGAGAGACAGACAGAAAGAATTCTGTCATCTTATCTGTCTACACTGTGCTTCATTATCTGCCTGGCCTGGAGACTGATGTCTTCCTAAACCAGCACCTGAGGGCTGCCACTGCCACCACCGCTTTCACACTTGCAGCACACATCAGCTACATCATTTATTACTCAGACACACATAGCCTACATTGAGACATTTAAAACCTTCAGATGACAAAACAACCAAACTACAATATACATTAGGTACATAATATGCACAATGTACATTTGGCGAACACATACAGACTACTAAAGGACAAAAGGGAGGGAGCTGTCGCCTTGATGCAAGGCTCGTGAGGGAGCAAGAAAAAGGAAATTGTACAGTATGTATAGTGGAGCAGCCATGAACCTGTCACTATTGAAATAACTAGATTGGTAAAACCCCATTAATTGTGCTGAGGGCGATGGGGTTTAATTGAGAACAAGGCCCAGGTCACTAAGAGAAAGCCTGCTCAACATTTTTATGAAGCTGGAGAGAGAAGGAGATTACCGTGAGATAGACAGTAATGTTTTGGCTCATTTAAAGGGCAAGAGAAGTGTATTGCTATCATTCAACGCCATTCCCCAGATATCCCATTCCTGTGCACCTCTGCATCATGACAAGTTTGCATTGATCAAATAACAACCCCTTTGTATTTTTCCAAGTTTTCCTGAAGACGAGTTAAGAAAATATGAAAAAAGGTGATTGTGACAGAAGGCAATATTTTTATAGTCGCATTGTGTGGTTAAAAAAGAAACTACAACATATGGTCCATATCAGCCAATATGGATATAAAATGCTGGGCTTAGCATGGCTGTCAAAAACCTAATGTATGAACACAATTTTAAATTCAGTGATCATCTGTTACCGAATACTCCACTGTCTAAAATGTCAGTCACTTCTTATCTTGTCACCTCTCCTTTTGCCACTTTTTAATAAAAAACACAAAAAACCTTTAAGCCAGTGCAGCACTTTTAAGTTTAGACATATTTGAATTCAACTGTAAAATGTTTATTTTAAAACCCTCCCATAAACTGTGGACAACCTATAATTCTCATCATTTTTGTGACACAGAGCAAACTGACGTTGGAACTTAAATTCAGTGGAAAGACTTTTGTCCTTTTCTGACAACTGACTCTTGAAGTCCCCTCAATTACCCTTCACTAAACCTGGATTTACAGAAAGACATTTGTCACAAAACTGCAAAAACATCCCTTTGGAGCAGAAGTATTTAGTGTGTTTTTCTAAATCTCTGTGCCACACCGCAGGATCCGTCTAGTAGTTTGAGGTGCAACACAATCAGCCTAATTGGACAGGTGTTTGCAAGCCATTATGATAATAAACCGTTGTGGCAGTAGAAGAGCCCCAAAACAGCACGATACCCCCAAAAACCTGCTGAAGGATTAGCTCCATGGTTAAGATGGGAGGGAAGGCTTTTACGTGTCAGGGTTGGGAGAAATTAAGATGGGGGAGAGCGAAAAACAGAAAGAAAGAGAGGGAGAGAGATTAAAGAAGAGCAGCACTCTCAGTGTGTGGTAAGCCACAGTCATCTCTTGTCAGCCACCCCTGGTGGGAGTATGTACCACACACAGAGAAACAGAGACAGACATTAACACTCTACTCAACCTCAAACGACTCTCATTTACCCAAAGAAAAAAAAAATATACAGAAAACAGCAGTCAAATGACCTTTTTCCAAGTGTATCCCATCAAAATATGTGATCGATAGGTAGGTAAACATAATTGTTAGTTGCATCTGTACAGATATATTTACTAAAGTCTTGACATATTTTGTATTGTTTAATAATTTAATTGTTGTAAAAAATAATAATATATATATATAAATAAAAGAGGTTCCCAGAGCCAAAGGTGGTGTCTTCAAATTGCTTGTTTTCTCTGCCCAACAGTCCAAACCCAAAGATATTTAATTTGAAATTATATAAAAACAGACAAAAGCAGCAAATCGTCACATTTGATAAACTGGAACCAGAGAATGTTTGGAATTTTTGCTTGACAAATGACTTAAAGAATTAATCAGTTCTAAAACCTCTCTGTTGAGCGACTAATTGATTAGCCAACTAGTCGCTTTAGTACTACTTGACTGTTTTGCAGAACAAATTATTTGAGGGTCCATCAACCATTATAAACGATTTAATAATAAACAGAATTATGAATCACGTCAGCATTTAGAAACTATGGGTCTCATGCAAGAACCACTCGTAACAGATTTGTTCGTAACAGAAAAATGTGTTATTACCATCCAGCCAAATATAAATGATTAAAAATTTATTATTTTTTTTAAATCGCCAAGTAAATAAAATAAATTATCAAAAGCTTGAAAAAAATATTGTGGCGTTACTGTGGACTACCTACTATAATTATATCACATAAGCGCACAAGGCAACTTCGACTCATTGGTGGGCACGTACTACCAGATGTCGGTGGGACGGGAGGATGAAGGCCGGGACGGGAGATAGTCAGTCCGGCCCCATTCACCAGTAACAGCAGATTATCAGTGAATCCCAGTTGTTGCCGAAGGTTTGAAAAACTACCTGGTGTAAAGTGTTCACTGGAGGGTGTTGGTGGTCCTCAGCTCTCCATCAAGGTGGCCCTTCACAAAACCAATTCACCTCTTGATCTTGGTGTGCACGCTACCAGCGGAGCTACCCACACCCCAATTCTCACCACTTTTGTAAACTGATGTTGGAACTTAAATTCAGCAGAAATACTTTTTTTCTGACAACTGACTCTTGAAGTCCCCTCAATTACCCTTCACTAAATCTGAATTTACAGAAAGACGTTTGTCACAAAACTGCAAAAATATCCCTCTGGAGCAGAAGTATTTAGTGGGTTTGGCTAAATCTCATTTAATTCTCATGTTTACACGGGTTGTGCGAGCCCACCGTACGAAAAAGAGTAAGACAAAGTTAAGATAAGAATATGAAAAAGAAATGCACCCATACAGTACATACTGATACACAATAACACCTATCTCCACCTGTGATTGGATGAGGCACGCAAGCCTGGAGTGAGGCACTCCATGAATAGATCCCTATTGATTTCACCTAAACGACATGTACTGTAGGGCCAATTGAGCCTCTCAGCAACTCACTTATGCTATATCTCCCCTACAAACAACTAATCCCTACCAGGAACAAACACAAAGCTTCAATCTTCAATGCACCACGTGCACATATACACACAGTGCAAACTCTCTCCCCACCATTCAAAGCTCTCCTAAATGACCTCATGAAATAGGGTGAGGCTCTTCACACATCTAGCAACAGCGGTGGAAACAGAGCAAAATATCCCCTCATTGATCGGTTGACGGCACCCAAAGGTCAACAAGGCAGCGTTCTCAGCAGGCTGAATGGCCCACATTAGGTCCTGCTGGCAGCCGATGAGGTAGTGAGAAACTCCCAGTACTTGAATGAGATGAGCTGTAGATGCTTAGCAATTTCAAGCATTGGTGAGAGGGTATTTCCCTCTTTCCATTTTGTCTAACTTGTGTGTCCAGTTTGTTAAACTACTCTAAGCTTGGGTTTTTCATTTGTTGAGTTTTACTCAGCTGAGTGATCTTTTGTAATTTGATGCATTTACTATCAATTTGACTGGTTTTTATTCAGTTATTGATCAGATAATATATACAGTATTATCCTCAAATTGCATGCCCTTTTCCTGTTCATGTCCTGTCCTACAATGGTATAATGGGTTGGGGTTTTTTTTTACACTAATGTATGGTCAATGTATGGGCTTTAACCATAAAACCAATGTTTGACTATGGCTGACTAAAGTAAGTTAAGGGAAAGGCTCACGTTCACAATAGCACCACTGGTTACCCACTAGGTCACCTTCCTTAAAGGGGAAGGCTCAGCCGGTAATGCAGGTGCAGGGAGGCTGTGAGTGTGCTAACCAGAGGTGGAATAAGTATTCAGGTCCATTACTTAAGCAAAAGTACTAATGCCAACCCCACTACAAGTAACATTTCTGCAAGTACTCGTGCGCAGTAAAATGGTCCCTGTCAGTGATTTACTAATATGTTTTTGGATTAATATTACTGCTGCATTAATGTGTGTTTCATTTTATTGCTGTAGAGGAGCTAATTTTAACTGCTTTATGTACTGTTGGGTAGTTTAATCAACAGCAGTGAATCATATTCTACATGATCAGCTATGCTTGCACTACTTTACGGTATGTTGTTTTAGAGAAAATATGTATATCGAGATATATATTGTATGTCGTGGCATAGCCTAAAAAGAGATATTATTTATAAGCCATATCACCAAAGCCCTACCCAGTATGCAGAAGTATTCAAATATACCATTTTTAGAATAGGCAAATATAACACATGCTCTTTGATAATGGCCATGCCAGTTAAAATTTGGAGTGTTATTTGCCTGACACCCCATCTAGTTTCATAGGATACCAGTATCTTTGTTCTAGCTTCAAAACTGAGCCCGCTACAGCCTCTGAAAGACAGTAATGTCAGCCAAGGACATAGGTTCCCTAGCTGGGTCTGAAATGAACGCAGGCCAAGAGCCAAATCCAGGTAGATTTTCCATTTGCCGAGTAAATCTCGGAAGGCTTTCTGCCACACTGCCGGATAACTGTTTGTACCAAAATTGTCATGCAATAACAAACTATGTTGAGAGTCTCTACCGCGTGTCATTGGTGTCATATATAAGGGCACGCTGCTTCTGCCCTCTGCTGCCTGTGTCGGAGTTAGACACACATACGCGTGTTTAAACAGTGCCGCGAAACTGACCCTCTCGAGCACGCCTAGTTTCGAGGCACTGTTTACCATACATCTGATACTCCGCTAAACCATCACTTGCCGTCAGTCTGCTGCTGCAACCCAGGTATCACGCCAAAGCGAGTAATACACTATTCCCCTTGGCCAGGGAGTCAAAAAGTAAATTTCGGTCACTGTGTCCTAGTGGAGTTTAAGAGGTTAACTTGAGATATACGCACATTAACGCGTCCCAGAGCATATTTTTTATGCTTCAAGTCTATTTTCTTCCGTATAACTATAGGGATTGTGTATTGGGCCTGTAAAAGCGTCCATCTTTAAAACTATGTGAAACTTAATAGGAGTCCAGACTATCCAATTTTAGTCAGAGCATGCACTACTTGGTTTTGTGTTTTTACATATGCATGCATGTACACAATGTTTGGTCACACATGTGTGTCTTGTGTAATAAATATTTTATATAATTTGATGTATAACAAAGCTTTCGTATCTACTCAAACCAAAGACACAAAAACAAAAAGTAATATTAGTGCAGGAGTGTTTACAAAGTGAGTAAAACTATTTGGCTCATGTTTTGGGTATGAGTGATGTTGGAAATTTTTCATAGTAATTACGTGTTTGGGTATTGGCAGAGTAACAGGGATGCCATCATAGAATTTTCTACATGGATTGCATGCAACAGTCACTGCTTTGCTATTTTGTAATTTTTCGTGGAAACTTCTGATGTGTTTGCTTTTCAGACTTCACAAAATAGTAAAATGTAAAACGTAAACACCAGTTGATTTTGTAAGGCTATGACAATTATGTTTTACACATAAAACTAATTTAAATGTGACACAAACTGAGGGAAGACACCTCTGATGGTTACCACTGTGTTCGAGCATTGAGCACTGATAATTAAAATTACCCACCCTGTAATATTTGAAGCAAAGATGTCAAATTCTTATTGATTGTGTCAATGGAACTTCTAGTCATTTCCTACATGCTGTCTACTGCTGAAAATAAATGGTATACCAAATATCTACCAGGGAAAGAACAATATAATTTGTAGCTGATACCAAAGAGGTTGTACACGACTTCACTGAGTGTCTGAGAGAAAAAAACAAAAGAGGCTGGGAGCTATGGATATCTTATAGCGCTATCAGCTCATGATTTTCTGCATATTTAGTGAAGGTAGTTGTAATACGGCCATCTTTTCCAAACGAGTAATGTGTAATGACGCGCCCGGCAAGGTGCCTTTGTTCAGGTTTTGGCAGATGAACATTTGACATATAATTCATCATTTTTTCATGGAATTAGATTTCATGGATTCCCAGGATGAATTCATTTCTTTGTGTGCATGTGTGTGCACATGCTAGGGCATCGGTGCATTGTGTGTGTTTGCATGTATGTGTGTCACTGGGGTAATTAGGAATAGGAGAGAGGGAGAGATCAAAAGGAGGCACTTTACACTCTCAGTTCTGATATGAGTGAGTGTGTGTGTGTGTGTGTGTGTGTGTGCTTGTGTGATGATCTCCTCCAAGCTTTGATGCTGTAAGCTCTGCCGGTTAATGTACTACGGATAAAAATACTACACCATGTAATCTGGCATTTATCCCTGGAGAGCAGAAGCCCAAAATGTGACACATGTCAAGAGGAAGGAGGTAGGGAAAGGAGAGAAGAAGAACGGGGGGGGGGGGGTAATGTCGGTAAGAGATCCAGTGACTGCATTTCTTCTTCTGCTCTGAGATAATTCAAAGTTTGTCAGAGATTCTTAACTGTGCAGAACATCTTCCATTAATTATTTGAATTAATTCAGCACAGTAAAATACAAAAGGGAAGACAGACATGCATTACGAGTTTGCTTGTAGAGTCTGTGGAGTTACTGCAAGACATCACAGGCAGCAAAGAAGGAGCCTGGCCCCAAATTTTGTGACATTAACATTATGTTTTAAAAGAAGCGATCCAAATTTAATTTTTATTTTTACATTTTCCATCTCTCAAGGTTTTATATGCATAGACCCATGGCGCAAGTAAGTTATGGCACTGGTTTTCCATGCACCTCCATTCAGTTCAAAACAGCACAGAAAACCATTCCAAAACCTTCCCATTTAGTCAGAAAAAGGTTAACACTGATTGAATAACGAGCCTACAAACATTTTCAACGTTGCATGAGACCACAAAAATTAGACAATGAAACTTTTGCATTTTCAAAACACATTACTGTCTTATAATAACGCTTGCATTCAGAAGCACAAAGATGAAAGTATCTTAATTCTATTTTCTGCTTCCCTATTGTCCTCCCAAAATCACATTTACAAGCAACACTGGTCGTCAGATACTGTTTGCACGATTTTGGGTCTTAATGCAGCCTGATAAAACTCTCTCTCTCTCTCAGGGGGGGAAGCAGCCCTACTGGAACAACTAAGTGTGAAGCCATCACAAAGACAAACTGTTGTACTACTAGAGCGTAGGCTGCTGAACAGATGCATACTGCTGTGTAGTGTAGACCACATCCTATCGCTGCCCATGGCAATGGACATGAGTGTTTTTGCAAAAATATGCAGATGTATCATGCATCCCAAAATGCTGCAGTTGTTTGAAAACTGCTGTTGAAATTCTACATTTTAGTGACACTGGTCATGATGAAAAGCTCTCCAAATCCTGTCCGGATGTGCCAAAGCAGTTCAGACAGACGCTCTTTTTCTTTATAAATATTACACAAAGTCCTACAGAACAATACACAAACACTGGGAAACCTTTAACAAAAAGCAGTGCTGCAGGCTATACCAGCTCTCAAACATCTACAGTGTGTTGGCTTTGTTCATTTAATCATAGGTTTCCCCGAAGTAGGCTATCCCACAGCTGTATTATGAAGGAAAATATAAATATCTGATATTTTAGCAGATGGGCATTAATTAATGACTTATCTGAATAAGGAGAAGAAAAACTAAGTTGCACCAAACAGTTCAAAACAGAAATGTCACTCCACAAAGATCATCAACAGGCCATGCTAACTTATGCCAACGCTTCAGAGTACCCTGTAGTTCAACACAAAAGAAGTGGTCACTGAGCAGAAAGAGAGAGAAAGAGTAACGTCACTTACAGTAGAAACAGCACCTGAGATGGCAAAGAAGCTCACTGCACTTGCACTTAATGGCCATCACAGCACAACACAAGAAGGCAAATTGTGATCGAACAACCCTCCAGCCAAGAGTAGCCAATACACGGTATTGTGACAGCCTGGCCCTCCGACCAACCATTTTCAAAGAGTGAACGATAACCAGAGAGACGGTGAGCCAACTGAATAGAGAGAGAGCGTGTTGACATCCTCAGAGAGAGAGAGGAATAGGGAATCAGGAAGAGGGCCGTGACAAGCCAAGAAAACAGCAAGTCTGACAAACAACACAATACAATACAATACACACCATCTGACACAGAGTCCAAATAGTCCACCGACACCTCGGTACTAGTTAGCAACCCATCAAGAGTCCAAATGAAACCCATAAAATCATTTCTACAGGGAGTTTCATACCTTTAAGAAGTGATGTGAAGTTATTCCGGATGCTCCTTGCCGCAGGATATTCTTGTAGTCGGTAAAATCCACTTCTCGAGGCTTGTCACCTCAAAAATCCAACGGCGTTGGTAGGCTAACATTGATGTTTTGTAGTCGGTCTTCTCCTCACTAATCGCACCAGCTGAAGCGTCACAAATCCTGTCAGTTTTAGAAATGTTCGCATGTGTCCCTTTTAGTTTCCTCCTTTTCGTTGTGCTGTGTCCTTTTCTTCGCTCCCCTAACGTTACAACATCTCCCATAACCCTCCATGACGCCCCAACTCTGACCCCGGCATGACCTTCACCCTCACGGCAAAACTAAACCGAAAAGTTGTTTTTTATTGTTGTTGTAGTGGAAAGAAACGCAGTTGTAGCCTAATTTAACATTAATTTTAAATTAATCACGGCTGCTGGGCATTAAATCATGCAAGTGGAGAATGAAGGATAGAATGGAGACTTAATTAACTACTTACTTACACCTGTGCTGTTTTTTGTGCAGTGAAATCAGAGCAATCGCCCCATGCACTCAGTGTTTCATAATTTGCGCTAATTGTATTTATGAATTTTTATTGATACATTTTGATTCATTTGCTTGGAGTCAATTAATTAAAACATTAGCAATTATGATAAGTAAAGTTCAAATTCTACTTTTGTTCATCTCAAAAGGGAAATGTATTGTAGGCTAATTTAACTATAAATATGCTCATTCGCTTTCTTGCTGAAAGCTAGTCATGTCTGTATGATAAGCTAATTATGAAGCTACTACCAGCATTCTCCTAACTTAGCTTAGCACGAAGACTGGAAACAGGGGGAAACAAAATTTGGCTGCTGGCACCTCTAAAGCTTGATAATTAACACATTCGTAGTGTAAAAATTTAAAAGCGACAATTCACCCTTTTTTGGGGGGTTATGTTCCAGACTATTTCTGGCCAAGAAATCATGCTACGGTAAGTTAGCTCGCTGCTAGTGGTAGCTTCATACTTAGCATTCAAAAATGTAAGGGTTTTTTTTCATCTAACTCCCAGAAAAAAGCATATTTATTTATCCTAGCAAAATTCAATTCATGCTTTTTTTATTATTATATTTAGGATTGCTTTCAAGTTCAGTTTTTGCCTACAATGAAACTTTTACTCTAATCCGTAAAGAGAAAAACTATTACGTCAAATTCACAGTGAATGACTATGTTGCTCAATTGATATTCTCATTTAGCAGGGCACAATATGGGGGGAGGTCGCACGTTTTAAAAGGGTGGCATGCGAATAGATAAGCAATGAAGTCTATCTACCTGAGATAGAAACGGCCTGCGTTAATGAAGAGGGAAATGAATGAACGCGCGCGTGAGTGAGGGAGACAGCTAGTGTGTGGGTGTTCGCGGTAGCAAGTGTGTGAGTGAGCGAACACGTGAGGGAGAGTGAGCCTCTGCAGAGCTACCTATCACGGATGGGAGAATAAGACAGTTAGGCGTGACGACCATACGTCAGTGGGCCCTAATTGAGCGCTTCTCCTTCGTTCTCCACTTGCTACTGACACATCGCCCCAGGGCCTATTGGGAGAACGCAGGCTTCACGTCACGTAGAAAACCAGACCGATGGATGATAGGGGGAGCAGAGGACGGTGCTTGTCGGTTTTCCTTTCCTGGGTTTTCGCCCCCAGCCCTGTGACTTAGTGCTGATGTTTCTCCAACTTTTGAAGAACTGAAGTTGCCAGCTCAGCTTTCTCTTAAACACTGCAAATGGCCGTAGCCTGGAGGCTAGACTGGCAGACTTGTGACCAGGAAACATGCTTGATCAAATACCTGGAGAGGCTGTGTAAACCTGGGCGCAGGAAATGCTGCTCTTGTGCAAGGCACGTACCCTGAAATGCTAGTAGAGTTGGTAACGGCAAAGATAGACCTGAGGTTGTGTCTCTGCTCGAATGTGTACCCCGCATAACGAAGGGAAAAATCAAAAACTGTAAACCAGATCCAACCCCAAAGTGCTTTCATTATTTTGGGTTGATTTATATGAATGTGATGCACCTGTATGATTTCAGAACCTAAGCTTGACATATTTACCTGATTCACCCTCTAATAAGAGTTGTCATTTCCCCACTTGTGGTATGTATCCTCCACTTGTGTTTCAAGTGGCCATCTTTGCTGTTATAAAGGGATGAGGTCCAACGTTCATGTCCAAATATTTCTATGCTAGCTCTCGACTGGTCAGACCACCAGTGAAGATAAATACAGCCTTTGAGCCCAGTAATGTGGTATGACTTGTATAAGGTCACCTAAATAGACTTTATTTGGATTCTCCCACTTGGGGCCATGCAGCATGAACCTACCAAGTACCAAGGGGTTGTTTTGACCCAGTGTTAGTTATTTTCTATATAACTGTTGGGTTATTTACCCAGTGTAGGACACAACAAGTTCAAGTTTTATCTTAAAACTGCCACAAATGTATTGTTAGTTGCTCCAAATTGAAAGGCTAGATACATCACCAACAATCAGTAACAAATATTGATATGTAAGTTTAAAAAGTGAATTATAGCAGGTTGCAATCATGTTAGTGTGGGTATAAAAAGATAACTGTCATTAACACTGGGACAAAACAATCCATTATGTTGGTTTTCTACCCATGGCTACTTTAAGTACTGTAGTGTAATGTACACATATACGTTTATGCTAATGTTTAGACCAAATGAACCACAGTGCAGATGTGAACATCCCCCAAGATGGCCTTTGGATAAAACTGCATGCTGTGACACCAACTTCCCTTGGTTTTAGAAATAGAGTGAAAGGAAAGGGATAAATGGAAGAGGATATTAGGTGTTGGAAGGCTCTCTTCAATTCAGTCAAAAAATATTCCGCGCTGGGTCTGGGATTCAGGGTTAATTTAAACAACATTAAACTCAGCTGATCATGATCGATAGAACTTTAAGGGGAAATTTCACATTTAAACTGATAGCTGACAACTCTTATTTGTTGTAAACATGAGAAAGTGGATTAGTAAGCACCAAAGGCTTCTCAAAAATGAGACAGAGTGCTTTTTTAATTGATTTATTTGATTAATTTCAAATTCAAATAGCTTTCATAGATTTATATCATTTTGTGCCTATGGAATAAAAGCTTTGGAATACAAATGCTGAATGTATCAAAAAAAAACTGATTTTGTCAGACCATTTGGGCAATGAGAAGCAGGTGGAGTGCAGAGTAAGGTTGAGAGGTGTGCGCACGTACACACTCACACACTCACATACACACACAAACTGCTTTGTTCCCCCGGGTAGACCATGGAGCCGTCAAAACCACTCTGATTCTGAATTAGCTCTGATTGGCTGTCATTGCAGTGTGTCCCACACAGCTGAGACCACTCAAAACCGCACACACACACACACACACACAAACACACTTGTATGGTCGGGGCATCATGTTTCACTAAACTGCTGAGTTCTTTAGGCAGTAACTAGGGCTGTTTTAAGAGCTGTGGTTGAGTATAAATGTGCATGTGTGTGTGTTCACATCTGTCTATATGACTGCAGCAAATGCATGTATACAATGTATTCAGATTTTCAGATGGTGGGGGAGTATGTTGTCCTTCCTCTTGCAAGTTTTGGATATTCTCTGAGGGTCTACACAGGGCCAAAAAATACTTTTTAAGCTACAAAAATCTACAAAAACTTGTGGCCATGTCTGACTGAAAAGACCAGAGCTATTTATAATTATTTCAGTATCAAATAGATTGAGTGTGACCCATATGATAACAAATAGAGCGTGAGAAACTCCTGGTATTGGCAGAAACAAACAGTATCTGCATGTACGTGGTGTACTCTGTTATTAAGATAATTATCACACTATCCTGTACTGATTCACTAAATCCCACTCATATAGCACTAGAGAACTACTGTTCAACAAAAACCTGATTAAAACTGGGGAAATGATTCTGTATCACTGCCACAGAAGTCTTACAAAAAATCTTTGATCAGTTGGATAAACTTCTCAACACGGAGTAAATGGAAGGACTTGCTTTAACATTCTACTCATCTATTTAAATAGGAAATTAGACAGGTTTTGCATAAATGCTGCTCTGACACAACAAGCATGCATGCTTAAATAAAACGTGGGTCAAAAAAAAAGCACACCCGCCCACCTCCAAAGGGATGCCACAGTGCCAGCAAAGACTCGTGTGGCTAAATCAGCAGGGGTTTACCAGTCTTGCTAGCTCAGTTTGGGTTGGATGTCCATCCAACAAGCCTACGTTTCTGGTCACAAATGTGTCTCGGTAAGCATCATTCTTGTTCTGAAACTCGAGTTAGTGGGAACAGCAAAAATAAGCAAAAGCGGGAGGAGGTGTAAAAAAAAAAAAAAAAAAAAGAGAAAGAGAGAGAGAAAAAATAAGAATTCTATTGAAATTTTCAAACCAAAGCTGGATTCCATCTATAGAGGCCTCGGGATCAGGTTTCTCTACAAACAGCAGCACATTAATCTATCCAAAAGTGTGTGGTTAAAAACAGAAAGCTGAATTCTCTCAGAGAGAGACACACATGTGGAGTAACATGCATAAATACAGACATTAATGCACATGGACTTGCATATTACATGTGTGTATGTGTGTGTGTGTGTATTGGGGGATGTACAGGATCCTACACATAGGCACTGTAATCTTAGAAAGACAATTCCCTTCTAGAACAGTGTGGCTTACATGCCCATTCTTTATTGGTGATACATGAGCAGTCCCTAGTGGTGATACATAAGACTGCACTCATGAGCTCTATCAGTACGCTTAACAATGAACAACGTCCTCCGGACAAATAACCCAAATAACAAGTGAAAATATTTGCCTACAGGTAGTTTGGTCACTGGAGTTCTCAATACATCTCTGTTTGCACCAAACGTCTCACACAGATTTTTTAAAGTAATGAACTGAGCACCTTACATTTACTCCCCATGAGTAATCTCCAAAATTCTAAAATAGTTTGTCCTCACTATCCTGTCTTTCAAAGATCTACCACAAACTGGTGATAAAATGTCTGAGGCTGGAAAAGTATGCATATATTATTCTAGTTTTTGAGGAGTCAAAAAGTTCAGCTTTTATGGTTGCTATCAGAACACTTTTAGACACTTTTATGATTTAAGCAAACATTTAACGTCTTGGTTGGCACTTCAGGCTATTTTTCAGCCCTGAGAACTCAAGTTCAGTCGAGTGCCAACATCAACATACTAACCATGTATATCACATAACTGAAGCAGCAATGAAAACAAAATGGAATCCCCATGGTGAACATGATGAACCATAGTAAATGATTTAAACAGGCAAACAGGGGACGGAGGAACATCTCCATCAAAGTTGTGGGAAAATGTTAGGGAATGCGGGAATGTTTGCTTATTTCTTAACCTTTCCTTCCACAGCAGTGTCAGTAACACTACTTAAAGCCATGGCTTACATAATATATTAACTGTAGCATGGGAACACATTGTAAGCGCCCCTTAACCTCAGCCAACCTTAATTTGGAAAGGACACAATGTGTACCGATAAGAACAGTTAGGAATGATACGTGAGGGCAAACTAGTTTTGTCTTTATGCCTTTAGGACGTGAAGAAGACAATCATCAGGGTTTCTCCTTTGTCAACTGTATTTGTTTTTATTCCATTGCAGTTACTCAAGCAGAAAGCATAGTCAGTAGGCCCAGTGGTAGTAAGCTCGCACAGATGACACCGGGCTGCTTTAGTTTCAGCTGTCTTTCCACCACACAAGCAACCCTCACTAAATTGAACACAGAGCTCTTTTAAGAAGCACTTTTTTGAGCAAAGTCTACCCAAGGCGGTAATTTTAGTTCAAACAGCTGGTGTTTTCCATGTCAACCAGGACAACACTTGCATTTATATGACAAGTTGGTTAAAAAATAAAAAATAAAATCCACACTTAAAAACCATCTTGCTTCGTGGTATGCACGGAGCAGTATGGCCTCCAGGGGTAACTAGCAGAGATTTCCATACTAAACAGGTTCCTCCTATCCAGACTAACAGTGTCAGTTAAGTCCCGTCCAAACAGTAGCATTTCATTTGTTAACGTTTGATTATCAGTTGAAGTTTTTTTGTGCTTTGAAATGAACATCATCTCTGTTTGGTATTGTCACATGACTTTAACACTGGCTACTTTGTTTTCAGACCGATGTTTGTGTACTGATGTCATGTGAACGCCATGTATCTCCATACTGTATATGCTGTGTTCATTTTTGTGACCCTAAAAACAGAACACTATGTATTTTGTATATTACTCAATTGAGTAATTATGAATTGAGACATTAAAGATGATTCCCCATTATTTATTTGTAATATGATTTTTTATTCAAATTCAAACATATTGAAATTCTTGGTACTGGCATATTAGTTTGTTGGTTCTATAAATGTGTGTGGATGCACAAGAAGATAAAAAAAAAGTGTGTAAATATGATAAGATATGAACTCAAAAGATAGCAATCATCATATCTCCCGGTTCAGTACTGTGACCAATAGCTAGCTCATCTGCCCCAGTTGCCTGCAGGGAAGGTGGTCCTTTTATTAACAATGACATTGAAATACTTATTTCACTTCAAACCACACCCTTCAGCTGAATCTCAGGTGCTGAATGTGCGAAACCTGCAGGCTGTTCCAGTTTTCAATCACCCTATCTGTATATTTGTTAACCCTTGTGAGACATACACCACCCACTGTTACATTAATGCATTGCTAAAGAGGAACAACTGTTGATCTGTTATTGCATTGTTCCTGCTGTGAACAAAGTAAAGCTGGGTGTGACAAGTGGAGCCAATACCTTTCCCATTTGTCCGCATTTACATACTCCCCCTACTTAGAGTGTTGGGTTCGTCTGCACATAAATAGGAAGTCAACTGCAGTGTAGAATACTTATCAGTGACATTCCAGGGAAGAAGTTTACTGCAGGTGGAAATACCCTCAATCTTGTTTCTCTCAGAGTGGGACAACCCTGTCCCGCAAGCTGCAGTGTTGTAAAGGTTTAGCCCTCCTAGGAAATACGATTTCTACAAGAATAGTGGCAACAGACAGACTCACAGGGACGTCTACACATTTCAGGGGGCAGGTGTGGACAAGTTTCAGCACTTGGAACGTACCTCAGATTTACTCTGAAGGGTCTGGCTGAGGACGTCTTTCAGGGTTGAGCGCTTGTACCAGGTTCTTTGAGGACGTCTTTAAGGGTTGTGGATAACCTGCTGGTCTGTCAGATATTACACAGGACACTCAGGAAATTCAGCAAGCACAATCACACACCAGAAGAGGGCCCCGTTGGACAACATACAGGAAGTATCTATTATTTATAATAGTGATTTTGTATCTTTCAAAGAATGTTTAGCCAGTAACTAAATAATTTTTCTCATAGTGCTTTACTTTTCTTTCTTTTTATTGTCATTTAATAGAAATTAAAATCAGCCTAAAAGTACTTGGATATAATATACAAATTAAATAAACTAATATAATTGTATTGAAGACATACTCAGAGACACAGCAATACACTTTCAGCTGAACACGTCACTAGATTCTGGGTATCTTAAGAGGAAACAAATGGGGAAAAAAAGCATGATTTAATTATTAACAACAGGTGTGAGGCCCAACCTGATCAGCTGACTTGAACTAGGAAGTTGCTCAAAAACCTGTCTGGTTGCTCTTGTGTTTGGAACACTTTTGACTTGATAAGAGAAATGCAGCTAGCAGAGCTGTAGAGACCTGTTGTGTTTGCGCTACTCAATTTCAGAGGTAGCAAAAATGCTGAAAAAACTCTTTAACATCCTGACCCTTTTTGCTTTGCTCAGTCTGGCGTGTTTTGTTGTGCTTACATTCTTCAGCAAAAAACACAATTTAACTTTTTTTACTAAGCAATATTATGTGGCAAATGGAAACGACACCCTTTCCTCTGTGAAAATTGAACTTGTGCGCCAGATGTGGGAAATGAAGAGTGAAGCCCCAAAAGCCAGCCAAGAGGAGAGAACGGTGCCAGCCCCTATGGACAAGACTTTGGGGCCCTGTCCTGACACCCCTCCAAACCTTCTGGGTCCTCTCCGTGTGGAGTTTAATTACAAACGGACATTGGATGAGGTGAGAAAGGAGGTCAGTTCTCCTCTTCATGAGGGAGGACGGTACAAACCACCAGACTGCATCTCCAAACAGAAGGTAAGTGGAGGAATGGAGAGACAAATTAATGAATGAACAGAATAAACAATGAAAGTGTAGATAAAACAATAACTGAGAGATTTGGAACAGTTTACCATGGCTTTAGATACTTGGAAAATCATTTTAAAAAGACCTGTCAGAACCTGAGTGAATAGTAAATACTGTACTATTTGTACAATGTGTATAAGCAAGGAAAACTAAACTTGCATTTAAGTCTCTAATGTAGCACAGGCAAAACATAGAGTTATCCATATTTTGGTCAGTGTCTGGAAATAAGTAATGTTAGCTTTAGTGAGGTTTATATGTGTATTTATCATTCAATTTGATGTGTAATGCATTTTTACATGTTATGTAAAACTATGTTTGCATGTAATCCCCTCTCTCTCTCTCTCTCTCTCTCTCTCTCTCTTCCTTCAGCCTTTCCTGTCTGTCTAAGCAGCTGTCACTATCAAATAAAGGCAAACATGCCCAAAGAATAATCAAAACATCTGAATTATATCAAAATTAGTTTTTTTTAAATAGTACCTTGGGAACTTACTTAAAAAATGCTTGTGCTCAAAACATAACTATAACAATTCACTGCTAAAAGACTTACTGATACTATAAGGTTTTTTGGAGGGGGAAAAAAAACCAGCAAGGTTTAAATGATTATACAGTTATGTTAAAGCAAATTTACTTATTTCACTTGTTTAGGTGGCGATCATCATCCCATTCCGAAATCGACATGAGCACCTGAAGCATTGGCTGTATTACCTCCATCCTATATTGATTCGACAGCAGTTGGACTACAGTGTGTACGTTATCAACCAGGATGGAGAGGGCGTGTTTAACCGGGCTAAACTGATGAATGCAGGATATGCTGAAGCACTGAAGGAATATGAGTATGAGTGCTTTGTCTTCTCTGATGTAGATCTGGTTCCTATAGATGACCGTAACCTCTATAGATGTTTTGACAATCCCCGACACTTGGCTGTGGCTATGGACAAATTTAACTTCCATTTACCCTATAACACCTACTTTGGTGGGGTTTCTGCATTGTCCAAGAACCAATACTTGAAGATTAATGGCTTCCCAAACACTTACTGGGGCTGGGGTGGTGAGGACGACGATATCTATAGCCGAATTATCTTCAGTGGAATGTCCATTTCTCGACCTGACTCGGTGATTGGAAAGTACAAAATGATCAAACATGAAAGGGACTTGCACAATGAGCCTAATCCAAAGAATCCTGATAAACTGGCCCAAACCCAGTTATCCATGTATAAAGATGGAATTAATTCCCTCAATTACACAGTGAAGGAGATTGCGAGGGATAGACTGTACACTTTTATCAGTGTAGATATTCAGGCTCCACCAAGCAAATGAGGGTGGAACCTGTGGATCTGGGACTGCTGACTGTTGATTCATTGAGGTTTCAGTCTCAAGACTCGAACAAAAGCTGGTTGAACTCAACTGATTCAGTCTTGGGTGTGTCCGGTATGTGTCTTGGTGTAGGGTTACGCATGAAAGCCTTTGCGCATGCGTGCGCTTGTGTGTGTGTGTGTGTGTCCAGGTGTCCAGGTGAATGCAAACGTTCTGAATATGAAGTACAGAGATTCTTTCCAGTTTTTCTCAGTTTCCTTGGCACAATCCTCAAGTGACAATTATTGTTCTCAAAATAGAACGTGAAATTCATATTTTCTCGTTGCTTTCACGCATAATTCAAATGTAAACAACAAAGTACAACTGTCTTTAAATGAACCAGTGATGCATTGAGCTACTGCTGGTGATGGATTCAGACACAAGAGTCAACAGTCTGCTCTTAGAGAAGGAAAGATGGCCAAGAATATGTGCAGAGCAGAGACATTTTTGCAAGTGTTGCATCCAGTAGATTTCTGTATATTGCAAGAGCAAATATCACATGTGAAGTGGATGCCATAGAGACCATAAGGAGTGTTTGGTTGGTCAGTGAGGTGGTGCAGGATTTTTATGTTTTGTTTTGTTTATTTATACAAAAGTTTCTATTTTGCATGGTTTTGTTGGATTGAGACATCTTTACTGTACAATGCAATATCAACTTTTATTTTTTGTACTTGACAATACCGTTACTGTAGGTGCTCACTGTGAATATGGAAAATACTGGAAAGTTGAACACTGGCAGTGATAAACCTGTGAATATACGTTTAGTTTAAACTTTTGGTGGCAGTGATGCACTGCTGATGAATCTCTTTCTTTTTGACAGATGGTTTTACTGTTTCTTTTTGGCAGATGGTTTTACTGTTTTGAGTTATCTGTGGCCTTTTGCAATGAAGTAGTGTTCCAAACAATTTGAACTGATGTGATTATTGTACCTTTTTTTGAGCTGTAGCAATGTTTAACAAAACTGAAATTTAAGTAAGCAAACTGTGAATGAGTGATTACTTTAAGTTGTACATTTCTGTCCTGGCTCATATCAGATAACTTGTCTTAGAAACCTATCACTTGCTGTACTCCAAAAATGAGATTAGCTTAATCCTATCTGAGAGCAAAATGTTTCCAATTATTGTTTTTTAAATTTTGACTTTTACATTTAGATCCAGTTTAGTTTTCTGAGTCAGTTTGGAATTTACATGCGTGAGAAAATTTAGACTGCTTTAAGAATAAAGATGTATAAATACATTAAAGTCACTCTCAATGAGAGATTAAACAAACTCACCATCTCTACCATGTGAGAATTAAGGGATAGTCAACTCTTCTCCCTCAGGGCCTCAAATATCTGGAGTGAACTGTTTTACCTGAAGCTTTCCAATCACTTTTGAAAACTACAGATTGTTTTACTGGTTTTGTTTCTCTTTCCGTGCAGGTAAATTTTTTTGGTAACAGGTAAAGTTGGAGGCCTCAGGGATCAGAGACATAAGACCTGAAAGACCAGTCACGCAGAAGACGCTTTTGAAATAGTTTTCTATAGCCCTCTGCCCAGAATACACACACTCACAAACACAACCATGCGTATGTAGTGTATCCTCCAGCCTGCCCTACCTCCTAATGACATTTTCAGCATAGTTGCTCTAGGGAATCTGAGGCAGCACGCCACACTTTGAAGTTAAACTTATTTCTATCTGGTAAATGCGCTCAAGTGTTCAACAGGTGAGTTAATTTAGGGAAGACCAGTTATGCATCGCACAAATTCAGCTAAGTGAAAATGTTGATTCAATATTGAGTGCTAAATTCAAGCCATTGTACCGTGTATCAGACCATTAACTCCCTTCCCTGGACTTGAATCCTTAAAAGAAATTTCAAGAATCTTGTGATTCATAATTCAATCCATATTCTGTTTTGCTCCTCACAAGCACCCATTCAGTTTGGAACTTAATTAAATATCTTGTTTCCTGTCATTTTATCATTTAAAAGTCAGAATGTGTGCTTGTTCATTCTTTATACTGGTGAACTAGTATAAACCAGATTTATTTCTTTATGTTTCATTTACTTTCTGCGCGATTAAAGCTTCACTCAGCATCATACTGTACTGCATGCCCCTGTGTTCACGTTGTGCACCAAACAGATCTGCTCATTCACAGAATCAGAAGCCTGTCTGTTGCTGAATTATTGACAAGTGGGAGGATTGCACAACATTGCCCTGAGAAGAACTGTGGCATCACACGAGAGAGTGAGAGAAGTGAGGGAGGACAGAGGACGAAGCAAAAACAACAGCGAGAGGGAAATTGGTGGCGGCAGGGGCTTCCCATGAGGTTGCAGAGGTGAAGACCAGTGGTACAGAGTGGAACCTATACATATGAAATGTATGCGTTTATGGGATTTGTGTTGAAGGTCCGTCTCCTTCTTGATGCTCCTGTTTATCCGATTTATTAAGGGATGTTTACACTCTGACAAGACGGATAAAGCGTGAGGCCTTCAGTGTGTGTACATAAGCAAAAACAATTGAATTTGTGTTTTTATCTGTATAAATGTTTTACTGCACCAGTTCAACCCCAATCACGTCTCACACACTATGTCAGTAACCACCACCACTCCCCAAACTCTCTCCCATCCTCCTTCCTGCCCAGCCCCCTCTTTTCATTGGTTGACCTAGTGGAGTTACTATGGGAACGAGTGTAGAGAGGCTGCCATGCAGAATGTGGGGTACGGCTTTTGAATGGTGCTTAGGGCTCCATCACACGCGCACACACACAAACACGTGTATGAGGGCAAGGAAAAAGTGAGATCATCAGGATATCACTTTTTATCAAGAAATCACTAGCTAGTGGCCAATGTTAGCAAACATTAGACAAATATTGCTGCAAATTACATTACTGAGTCAGTTGACTGTAATGACTCTTGTTCTTGTTACTATTGCACTACATTTTAGCATATTATTATCCCATTATTGCTACTTGTGCCTGATGTTTATCAAAAGTTACATAGGCTAGCTAAAAGCTTTATTCAAGAGCACTGAAGCCAGACGAACCCTTACTCAGCCTTCACAATACATCAGCCACTTTTTCTTCATGCACGTCTTCCTCACTCCCTCCCTGTTTGTCTTCTCTTCAGTGGTTTGTATAAGAACTCCATTGTTCAGCACAAACTAAATCCTCCCTGTCATGCACTTATACCAGATTCGTGCACCAAAACAAGCATGCACACACAGGCACACACATGGCTCACAATGAGGACGAGTGTCCACATCCAGCATCCATGCAGCAGCAGATCAGTGATGAGATCAGCCGACACACACACACACACACACACACACACACCAGCACGCACCATTCTCACTGTCAGCATCTGTAGCTTTGATCTGGTGGGCTGGTACAAGCGAGTGTTATGGTCTTACGTAAGGCTTTTACATAAACCTCGGCGTGCAGAAAACGGAGCGAGAGAGCTGGATAGAGAGGGGGGGGTTTGCTGCACCATTACAAAGGGGATTCGCACTGCACCAAATCCTCCTTCTACCACACATGCATACGCACCCACACCACAACAACATATAAGATTTCTCTAGCAACATGTGTCTTCCTCGAAACAATGAGACCCCTCCCTTTCATCTATATTCATGACACACAGGCGCACACACAGGTTCCATAGCCACATCAGCTGTGCAATGCTACCTGTCTTTGTCATCATTCTGGCTGTCTGTCCCTGTCTCTACGTATCGTTTCCCACTAGAGACCAACAGCAGACAATGACACATCCATCAGGCTTTCATCTTAGCGATCAATAAAATGTATTGACGACCCATTACTCCCAAGCCAAGCAGACCTCTCTCCAAGTGCGACGCCACAACAAAAATGCCACACGCTGCACATCGACAAAAGCATCTCTGTTTCTCACCCTCTCTACCACCCAACCTTCCCCTTGGGGATTTAAGCCACCAGAATGTGGGGGTGGAAAGATGGAGGCGGGGAGTTGCGGGGAGAAAGGCTCTATCTAGTGTTGCTCTATTTATACAAGTACGCAAAGCCTCTGACATTAAAGTGTATGGATTCTTATATAAATGTGGTTACAAAGAGTCAGGAGCTCATCTATCAGCGCAAACAGTTTTATTCATTAAATATGAAAAGTGGAAAGACTTCACACTGTGAACAGACAGACGGTAACAAAAATAAGGGAAACATAATGTGCTTTTCATCGCAGCGAATGATCACATGAAGGCCCAGATTTGTAATCAGAAAGAAAAGAGAGAAGCATCAGTCTGGAAAGAAAATACAAGGAATTGAGCCCGGTGGCAATATGGTGACCTCTGTGGTTCATGTCATTACTGTGTACATGCCCGTGCAACGTATCAAGGTGCCCAAAGGTTCAGCCTACTCATGTTTGGAAGAAGCGGAGAAACTACTTCTATTTACACGCCCAACTGTGGCAGGTGGGATCTCAACCGAGGAGGACGCCATATTTAAACAAAAAAAATGACGAATAATGATCACATCTTGTTTGGTTCATAGTTCCCTGCTCTCTCCTAAGCTTAAATAATCTTAACATTAACATAATTTGATTGGTGACAGTCTGAATTCCCATTCATAGAGTAAAATCATTATTTTTGGAGTCTTTGGGCAATTTGTTTTATCAATAATCCACAAGAATCACCACTGCTGTTAGGAGAAAATATTATTTTTTTAATTGTAATTCTTGATGGTTAGATTGCTGCCCATCTCAATCACCCAAAAGGTTCCCTTATGCCACCATCCTTTTACATCGAATCACTCTTATGTCAGTCAGCACTCCAAGGAAGGGAGAATGAAAGTGATTGCTTAATAAATCAAAAGAGCAAAGAGCACAGTGTAGGCAGAAAAAAACATGGACGGACATGATCATTCTCTGCTCCCCAAGTGACCTTTAGCCAGCCCTTTTTATCGGCCGAGAAACCCACTTAATGCAGACCTGGGATCAGGTTACCCCATGGCCTGTCCTACACTGCACCATCAGGAAACTGAAAAGATATCTGAACCTGGAGCAGTGTTGCGGATCAATCATTCCATTCTAAATGAGATAGAAAGCTATCATGAACTAGAATGACCCTCAAGTGTCATTGGTACCCTTGTGGTTAGGATTAGAGAAAACTTGCATCATCTCGAATGTCTTTTCCTATGAAAACCCCTCTCTTTAACTGAAGGGTAGGGAACACTCTGCTCCCTGTAACTGAATCACTGACAAAGGCCTTTTAGGGCTGCAATACACCCCCTCATTCGTAAAACAAGTGGTGCTTTGCAAGGCTGCAACACTGTGCAGTAGTTTGTCTTCATTTATCAGAGCACGGGGGACTTATAAAAGAGTAAACTCCACCATTTGTCTTGCCCCCACAAAAGAGGGACAAAGAGGAAAAGAGACCAACACAGGGAAATATACAGTGTGCTGACCAATACAATGATGTCAAGCTACATTCATATTCACACACAGCTGCGGTGGTTCCTAGAAGGAAGTTGTACAATGTTTATTAGTACAACAGCCAGGAGGATAAGGGTGAAGGACTCTAAACTGATATAGCGTTAGTCCCCAAATGTTGCTTTGTATTTTAAGCTGAGATCCAGTTAATTTACGTGACTCTTTTCTTTATCTGAAACCCTGACAGAATGTCTTTGTCTTTCTTTTTTTGTGTGTGGGGGGGGGGGTCACAGCCTATTTAAAAAACACTTGCAGGCATGTTCTGGCTCTCAGCAACTGGCTGACAGCAAGGATGCCTTCCTGTCATCCAGTCACATCAGCCTGTAGAGTATATTAGTATAGAAGAACAGAAAGAACAGAAAGCAGAGTATTAAGAAGCTGGTGCGATCACAGTTTAAGATCCGTGCAGTTGGCTTAGGAAGGAGGACCCTATAAAAACAGTATGAAATCCAGCGAAGAAGAAAGTACTAACTAGAAAAAACTGGTTGTTTATGCATGTGTCCTTGGAGAAGAAAGTCATCCAGTGTAGCTACAAAGACAGTGCCAAAGGTTGAACAGTGTGTGTAACTAAGATCATTCAGTATTAGATGATGTTCCCTGACCTTTGTGCCTTGTATGTGTGGCACTGCATGCGGAGAGGGAGAGAAATGTTTGTATGCATGTGTGTTGTGTGTGTGTGTATTTGTGTGTTTTGAAGTGTCAGTGGAATGGATCTCTCCAGGTTGAGTATTGCGATAGGTTTGCAGGTTTCCATTGGTAATTCAACAGTTGTAAATCCCAGAGATTGAAATCCTATGGATTGTGGATTTCCATCCACAATAAAAAAATAACCAGTCAAAACAGAGGAGTTCTCCCCCTTCGAAAAAAAAAAAAGATATTGTGTGGCCTTCTGCAGGGCAGCTTTGCCACATTTGTGGCTTCTAAGTGGGTAAGTAATAAAACATATTCAGATCTCAGTGTTCATTTGTATATTTGCACATACCATTCCAGAAGAAGAACATCTTCAAAAACCAAAAAACACATACAACAGCCAAACGAAAAATGTTGGGTTATTCCAAGTTGCGGATATCGTTGAGTCTGTTCAAGATTATTAGAGGCTGTGAAATGAAGACTGGGTTGTTGTTGTTTTTTTTACTTTGGCTCTAAAATCAAAGGATTAGGAGGTAATTTGTTACAAATAAACTGACAAAAAAAACTTTGATTAGATTAGGTCCTTATGAGCAAATCGTGTTATGCCATGTAGAATTCCATAAGAAAATGTAAAAGATAAAAAGGTGCTCTGCTTTTTTTTTTTGCAGTGTGCAGTCATGAGCAATCAAACTCTCAGCAGGTCAGGAGCCTTTCCAGGAAGTTACAAGGCAAATGTGTCTATTGCGAGTCCATGGATTGTCAAGGGGTCAACCTCCAAAGTTCCAGTGAGGGCAGTGAAGTGTTAACCCAGCTTTTTGGAGTCTCCTTGTGACTTTCTCAAGTGAACAAAACCACTTATTCTATTCTAGCCTGTCATAAGCCAAAACACTTAAGGAATGAGAGCTTTTAAGATTTGAGAGGAATTTATAGGCTGTTAACTCTACAGTTCAACATTTTTCTCGGTCTGGGAAAACTTTTGGCTCTGCGTAAACAGCACTGAAGTGATGTGCACTCAAGTCCATACGTTAGTAGGAGAGAACCACCCATTTGACAGAAACTACTTCTTGTGGGCAGTTCCTCTGGTTGTGCTGCCAGGTTTGTTTCCAGAACGACGGACGGGCACCTTGGATACAGGGATTCTGGTGCGAACCGGGGGAGGCGCTTGGCTCTTTGGCGGAGGGGATTCGGCCTCTAGAACAGAGGAGAGGGCTGACTGGCTTACAGAGTGGGGAGGTGGGGTTTGTCTGGTGCTTACTGGGATCTTGGATTCCCGAGGAAGGCTGGCGCTGCCTTTCATTGATCGGAAGGAGGAACAAGAGGAGGAAGAAGGAGGAGATGTTTGAGAGGTGGGGCTCAGTTTGTATTCAGTTGATGGAGAAGGAGTACTGTTTAAATCGTCATCTCCCTCCTGCTCTTCATCCTCTCCTTCCTCTTCAGGGTCATTGTAGAGGTCGTACAGGTGGTCTCCAGAGCAACTGTCGCGTAATAGGGCCATCTTCTGGTTACGCTGCAGCCCGCTCTCATCAGGTGTTGCTGTGGGCGTTGCAGAGGGTGTGTCCCAGTAGCCCTCATCACTAAGTGGTTCCTTTTCACCAGGTGATGTGGGATGACGGCCATGTGTGTGAGGGAGGGGGGGTTTAGCTGCTCGGCTTCCTGCTCCACCAACTACTGGAATCTTACTGAGCCCCAATGCCTTCACCTGTGGTACCTTTCGGTCTGCATTCCTGGGGACTGAGGGCAGGTGGCTGCTGGCAAGGCTGGAGGTGGCACGAGGGGTATAAGTGGAAGTGGGGGTAGTAGAGGAAGGTTGGTGGGATCGGGGCAAAGCAGGGGAGTTGTCCCCTGTAGAGGGCAGCATGTGCCAGAGCCCCTGCATGTCTGCATCATCCACTCCTTCTGGACTTGCCATTTCTTCCCCTCCGCCCATATAGGCCACCACACCACTACCGGCCGGGTGCTGCTGAGGTGGAGGCGGTGCCCGGGCCCGGGCTGGGAGGGAGATAGGCACTGAGCTTGGGGAAACAGAGAACATGGGCTGGGTCAGCTGGGATGGTAGAGGGGTTTTGGATGGGGAGCCACGAGATGTGGCACTAGTAATACCAACAGCTCTCCCAACACCCGCTCCCACACTCCCCCCTCCTCCTCCACTGCTGCTGCTGCTAGTGCCACTGCCCCCATTACCTGCTGGCCCCTCCTCGTCTGCATCAGCAATAATGTCTCCACAACCTGTCAGTGAATCAAAGCTCTTGAGGGATGTGACGTCAGTGAAGAGGAGAGAGCAGAGGCGGTCCACCGAAGGCTCTGAGGGTGGGTCACCCGTACTGCAGCGATCCAAAGGGGGTGTAGACAGGGAGGGGGTGAGGCTTGAAATTGAGGCTTTGGCTTTTTGGATGAGAGGGCGCAGTGGCGAGTCAGTGGGTGTATAAGGAAAGGGGGAGTCTGGCTCACCAGATGGCCCTGGCATGGATACACAGTGTGGGGGTGTCATGGTAACACTAGTAGTGGGAGTCTCTAGGTTAGGCTCTGCCTCTGCATTCCCACAATCCTCTTGGTGATCATGCGGAGGCGGTTCAAGGGTTAGCGTAATATCCTTTACATTTTCAGAGTCAGCAATATCCCCATCCTTCTCCTTTTTGCCTTCCACCTCTTCCCCATCTCCCTCATTTGTTTTTTCCTTGCGTCTCCATCGCATGCTGCTAAAAAAGCCCTTTAGGCCCCTCCCTCTTCTGACAAGCCCCGCCCCTCCATTTTCACTCGACCTAAAACTCCCACGTCGGAGTAGAGAGAAGAAACTCAGCGATTTGCTTAGAGACCTCACCGGTCCCGCCTCCAGGCTAGCAAGCCCCTCCGCTCTCTGTCCATCAGTGTCGTTGTTAGAGCCTGTTAGTCCATCATGGGTTTTGCTTCTAACGAGCTCCACTGATGCCGCTGAGCCATTTCCATTCAAAGAATTCCCATTGTCAGAATTCCCGTTGTTCCCACTGTTTGTAGCCCCTTTGTTCCTGAAGGAGAAGAAACTGGCCATTCCAGAGCCGGTGCGCCGCTTTCCGAAGAGTTTGAAGGCAGCTTTGTTGATCTTCCCTGTAGGCTGAGGGTCACACTGAGGGGCCACAGGAGGCTCCACACACTCCGACTGCACCTCCATTATCTAGCACTCTATCGCTCCCACTCTATCGTCTCCCTCGAGCTCTCAAGCTGCCTTTCTGTCCTCTCTCTCTCTTTGGCCACACATACACTCGCCTCTCTCTCTCTCCACTCTGCTGTCTGGTGCTCTTTCACTCCCACTCTGACTTGCTCTAACGCCTGCCTGCTGGTTTTCTCTCTCAGGCTCCCTCCCTCCCCTCCCTCTCTTTTTCTCTCTCTCCCACAGGCACACACACACACACACACACACACACACACACGCATGCTGGGAGCTGCTCCTTACTGTATCCATGGCAACTGGGTGGGCTAAGCAGCTTTCATCAACATTGGCGGGGCGCCAGTGTCTATCCTCAGCTCCCTCCCCCATCCTCTTCCTCATCTCTTCCTACCTTTACTGTCACCAGTGCCCTGTTTGCTCTTTTCGTTTAACTGTTCATCAATGTATAAGTGTTCAGAATTTATATTTATATGTGTGTTTGTACTATGTTTGGTACTTTACATGTCTCATGGCAATTAAGTTGAAATAGGCCTACACACCCACTGATGAATTATGACGGATTAGACGTGAGTTTAACATGTTTATGTGAGCTTTCTCAGTGGGTCATGAGACAGGGTGGAGTGGCTGATTATAAAGACTGCTCGCATACTTGTTTGGATTTGATGTTGTTTATACATGTCTGTGGAACATGGGCGATGAAGGTGGGAGCCAACTACTTAATAGCACAAGTTTTACATATGAATATTTTCTTTTAGATGTGTATTACTGTATCATCCTGTGAGATAAGCCAAGTCAGAGCTTCATGCAAAAAGTAGCTTGAAATTACAAATGTATCCGAGTGTATGGCTGTACATGTGTGTTTGTGTGTGCGCGTGCGTTTGTGCGTTTGTGAGCATGGAAAAGCTCAAAATAAACAAAAATAAGCATTTCAGATGCCTGACTTAGAGGACTCAAATACGAGACCTGCTGATCAACAGTGAGAGTGGGCTTAAGTCAGGATATGGATTTAGATGATGATAGAACGATGATGTATTACTGTCATAGAATGAGCTACAGGCCGCAGCATCTGCAAGCGCAGCCATTGCCATAGTCAAAATCTTCAAATGCAGTCGATTTGAGCAATTTCGATTTAGCCCGTTAAATCAAATCCAATCAGACATCATTCAGTGATGGTTCAGCAATAAAGCGGAAAAAAATTACAGATGCAAACAAAAATGTTGCGAAGTTTGAAGGAGCTAACGGCCGCTTCCATAGCAACACACACACACAACCACACAGCTCAGACATGCCGCTAATACAATTTGGGCCAGACATATAGGCCATATGGCCTCAAACCCTCTTCCATATGGACAAACAAGAACAGGTGTCTGAGAGCTATGACAATACGTCTCACTGTCATCCTATCATTCTAAGTGTGTGTGTGTGTGTGTGTGTGTTTGTAACCACTCACGTAATCAACAGTACAATCTTTCTTTTTAGATTAGCTATACTGTTAGCGCCGCCTACCTTGGCAACCAGCAGAGTTTTTGTGGGAATTCAAAACAATTAACTCTTGTTAAGCAGTGTATAGCCTTAACTTGTTGCCTTGTTGTAATTGTCCTTTTTTTCTTATTCTATTGAATGCCCATAGGACATAATGTATATGGAAAATGGTATAAGTCTTACAGTATATTGATGAAACAAATGATTTTTGAAATGTGCAAAGATAAAACCTCCATCCATTGAGGTGTTATAACATGTGCTGAAAATAACACAGAAGAGATTTTAAATGATGAACTGCATCCCTCCTGCTGAGCCACTGTTTTGGAGGTATCTCTCCCGAAATATATGTCATCATCGCCTGCAGTGGATTCCCCCGTTTTTTGTGCTGAGCGTGAGCTACTGTGGGTGCTCTTTTAACTGCCTATTCTATTCTCCCAACCCCCCATGAATCTCCCTGATACCCCGACCCACTTACAAACCTCCTCTCCCCTCCTCCCCTGCTACTTTTCGCTCTCCTTCTCCTACTCCTCCTCCTCAGTTGCAGTGGGCACAGGCTCTCCTCTTCCAGCCCGCTGCTATCAAACAATGTCTGCATTCATCCGCCCAAGGCAACACACACACACACACACACACCCACAGAGCCACAGACATACTCACACCCACACAAACACTTTTTAAGGGCTTCCCCAGAGTGAAGCACTGAAGCATATCTTCCTTATGCTCTCCCCCAATAGGAAAGATAATTTGTCTGCTCAGCCCACCAGTCAGTGGCCCAGTTCTATCTGCTTGCCAGTCAGTCAGTCAGTCAGTCAGTCGCCCAGCATGCAGGTTTTCAGGTACATCGGATACTCAAGCAGAATGCTTCACAGCCATGCTAGCAGGTCAGCTGGCTATTGGATGGACTTGAAGCTAACTCTGAGCAGCAGATGGCTAGCAATCAGTGGAGGCTGATGAGTGGATTCAGTTATCACATGATGAGACAAAGGATTTTGCTGAGTTCTGAGGGTGGAAATGCATATTGTTATTCAGCTTGTATTTGTGTGTTTCCTAATCTAAAAAGGATTTAGAGGATAATACCTTTTACTAAAAACAATTAATGCTTGCTTTGACATTAACTATACATTTGGAGGTAAATATTAGGCTATTGGACTATCTATTAGGCGAAATAATAGCCCCCTCCCCCCCCCCGCCATGTAATAAGCACTGTGGGTCACAAGCTTTTTGTGGATATTTCTGGGTGGTTTTAGTCAGTTTTGTATTTTGTAAAATGCAACTGATTAATTTCTTTCTCTGTTTAGTGCGAACAAGAAGATAGACCCAAGCAAACGAGCATGTTTGCGTGTGTGCAAACCCCCCCATCTGTCTATATAGGGTTCTCATTTCAGCCCCCGGAGTGAAGCTCAACACTAAGTGGGACAGTTAGAGGACATTTTCTTTCTCTTTCTATCTTTCTTTTTTTTCTAATAATATGGCTTGCCTGAGTGTGCATGGATGCGCAGTGTGTGTAGCCCTTGCACTGTGCCTTCATGTAGCTGTTAAATTTGCTTTTAAACTCTCCCTGCTCCGCTAGTAAAGAGCCTCAGGATGCTATTGATGCTATTTTAACAGTGTATGGGTGTGTGTGTGTGTGTGTGTGTGTGTGTGTGTGTGCGAATGGCGGGTGGAGTAATATGCCATTTGCTAACATGATAAGAATTTAGTCACCTTAAAATTGAAACAACCCTTTGGAACTTGCCTGTTTGTCAGTCTTTGCAATGCACAGCCCCTCCCATGCAACCTTTTCCAGAGATGCAAATTATTCGACATGCATTTGTCTAATTAGCTTCACTGCTGCTAGGAGTGGCCTTACAGTAGCTGCTCACTCTGTAAACCCTTCCACAAGTATTCCACTGACTCCACATCATGATGTAATTATCTTGATTTATTAAAGTTTGTGTCCTTATCAGCCAACTTTAATTGTCTCACTATCATGAGATGGTGCCAATGGTAAATACAATGGTGTTTCTACAGTCTCGATCTCTTCTTTGTTCCGTCCACTTCAGTCTTTTTACACATTGGTACCAAACTTGCTAAGCACAGCAGAACCATGAAATAATTCATTTGAGATAAACAGTCCAAGTGCAATCAAAATATATCAAGATGAAACCTGCAAATTAGCCACTACAAACAAATTCTGCTTCTCTAGGCTTGTCTCCACCACCTTGTTTACTTTGGAAATACAACTACCAGGTTATTGCATCGCCCACGTGTGGAGGATGAAAAACATGGTTTTACATGCTCAAATAAAACAATTGAACATAAGTCTGTGTGTTATTCCATCACCCTCCCAAAGACAAAGGTGTATACCTGACAAAGTCAAAAGTCTGAACTTTGCCTCAATGGGCTAATCACCACTAAATCACACACGCTAATCAGTAATACCAGCAGCTGTTTTATCTTTGGCAGATGATGAAAAGCACCTGCTATGAACTAGCTGGGGTGTAGCCAAAAGTGCAATATGTTAGAAGTTTCAGCCTGCAGCAGTCACCTCCAGTGCTGAATTACTCTTTAATCAGGTTTAATCCAGTTCAGGTGTGCATGTAAATATACGACTCTTGTCAAGGATGAGAACAATTAAATCCATAATACATGTCTGTATTTCAGTTTCAATTTGTCAGTCTCTGCCAGTGTATTGAAGCATCAGTACAATATAATAGTACACATACAATTGGTCTGTGAAAGATTAATGATGCAGAAAAGGCACATGTATGGCTGTTTGTCCATGGTTGGTCAGTTATACTGTTCAAACAAACCCAACCTGTTATGGCATCATTATACAGGAACAGATCACACACACACACGCACACACACACACACACACACACACACACACACACACACACACAAACACACATTATTCAAATTCACTAGGGGTCCTGTTGGTCAGGTTGTTTCAGGCGTCTTCCAGCTCCAGATAAAACTAAGCTATAGTGTGTCTGTGTGCGTGTGTGTGCATGTGTATGTGTCAGCGCACATGTTCATGTCTCTGTATGTATGTGTAAAGTATTAAACCCCCCAGGGTTACCCCCTGTGCTCTTTTGTTACTTTAGTAATCAACAGGGAGTGGTACTAACTGTTATTAAGCCTTCTAAACACAGACTCCCCAAACACTTTTATATTCCAAAGGCTGTAAACGACAACTCTATAGGCCAAAGAAATAATAGTAATAATCAGGATAAGTGTCTAGTCCTGCTATATTTATTCATTCAAGGACATGTTTTCAGTGCCAATCAAAGCATATAAAGCACAGGTGTTACGTTAATATTTATGATGGCTCTCTTCCATTTAGGTGTACCAGTTCCAGAGTCCTGGTTTTATGTACACAGGCTCATTAATGTGGTTAATTTCTGCCATGTTTTTAATTTGCTCCATGCGCATGCTTCACACTAATTATAGAACAATATGCCATGACTAAACATGTAAAAACAAGCGTAAATAGAGAAGTGCAGTTGCCCAATGCCTGGTCCAAAGCATTGCACCCTTACAGCATCCTATCAATCCGAAACACAAAAACAACTTTATTTTGCGGTAATTAATGATGGAATCACACTATAAAAGCAAGATGATAATCTTACAGTTTACCCTGATGTCAGAGAAAAGGAGTGAAATATCAGCATGTAGGAGATTGTAGTCAGATGTCACAGGGAGAGAGAGAGACCCAAACCCATTTTATACCACAGACACACACACACACACACACACACACACACACACAGATACATAAACCTGCATGTGCACCATCTACATATAGTGCATGTAAACATGTACGCGTATTTATGTGGGCTGTCTGGGTGTATATAGACATTTTTGCATGAGGGCTGGATGTGTTTATGTTGTACAGCAGTTCTAGTACAGCATTCCCTCCTTGTCCTCAGGAATGTTCTGCCGGCATGGCGTGCAGTACTCATCTGAATGATTCAGAGCCCTGAGAGAGCTCGGAGCAGCTTGTCTTCACGACTCAATGTTTAATATGAGGTAACGTGCACAAGTAGGCTACAGGAAGACCTCTAACAGAGAGAGTAGTGACATAGTGTTAACACCTATAGAGTAACTCTAGTAATTAAACTCAGCGCTGTAAGATTGCGTGATTGCAATAAGGCATAATAAAGCCTCTTTTGCACACTGCATTCATCAAATGAATGCATGCAAATGACGGATCACCTTAAAAAGGTTGGTAAAGTTAAAAGAAAACGTGGGAGGAGAATAAGAGAGAGGTAAAAGATAAACGAAAAGTGAATGTAACACTTTTTTTGCTTCCTAAATCCCTACTCTTCATATTTCTTCTACATGTGTGGCTACCAATTATTGCGCCCGTTTTATCTTAATGTAAAGAGAGTATGGAGCTTTGGAGACAGCTGACATGGGGGGGTATATACGTACACAGTAAAGTGGTCGGAAGACTAGAAAGGTCCATTTACCATTACCCCACTGCACTGCACTGCCAGTCTATTTTTATTGTACGTTGTTGGAGCTGCTAATAAGACACAGATTTTTTTGAGGCCACTTTGTCTGATTGCTGTGTGAATGTGTGTGTAAGTACAAAACTCCATTTGTGAGGACGGTGCATAAGGAGGAACTAGTTCACTGCCACTGCAGCTAGCACAAATTCCATAAAGTATTTAGAAGCACACAGGCTGGATAAAACACACCACACATTCACTGTGTACATGCTGACATCCTGCAGGTTTTGTATCTTGTTTTTCTGCAGCAATCTGATTGAGGAAGCGGTTTGCTTGTGCAGTCAATCCAATGAAGCTCAAATCCTTTCTGAGCTCTGATATGAAGCAGCGTTACATCCTCAGTCTGGAATTAACGCAGAATTATTATGGTCTCAACAAATAGAAGCTGAGCCAAAACACCCAGGCTCAAAAATAAATGTTAACTTCTGGCCTAAATTCACATGCCACATCATCCCCATGGCAGTAAACCTAACCCAGTTGAAATAAAGGTGATTGCAAATGCCCTGCTCCAAGATGTGTATTGACAACTACAACAAACTTTTTACCTTAATCCTGTAAATAATGTTTTTTATTGTTCCCTACAATACTATTTTTTGCAAATATAGCTATCATTAAAAGTGTTTTAACATGAAGTATTAGCTCCTACAACAACTTCAACTGCCATAAACAATAAGCCATTGACATGGCAGACAGAGACGACCAATAGGATTTGGGATCAATGCGAATTGGTAAATCAGATTATCTGATCAATGTGAGATGCAAAAAAGGATTAAATAATCAATGAGGGCGACAGCTGACAGCTGAACCTCTACAGGGTCTAAACATCACATTTGTCCAATGTCAGTAATAGTTAAATAAGTGAAATGACCAGTGACTACATAAAAACAAACAAATCAAAGCTGCTTGTAAGCAGATACAACTACTAGTGCAGCCACATTTTGGCTCAGGGTAATTTCCAGTGCAGATTATCTTTAAAGATGTAGAATTTGATGTTGTATTTTCTCCAATCAGTCACATTGGAGCAAATCATTGGTGGTCAGGTCACAAACAACCTTCAGATTAGGCTGGATTCAAGCCTTTAGACGAGATCAAATATATCTGCAGCCAAAAAAGTGCTTTTCTGTGGCTTTTCATGTTGACAAATATAAATATTTGTTAAGAATATCAAGGCCATATAAGTTAAAAATGGATTATATAAAATGTATATCATTTTTATAGTTTATTTAAAAAGTAAGTAAAACTGAACAAACTAGAAGACTCCCATTTTTTTGATGAATTTATTTTCTTATTCTATTCATTAATTCTCCATGGTGCTTTTCAACATTCATAAAAAACAAGCTTTTTTCCTATAGATGCAGTATATGACATAATAATGATGCTTTCCATTGAGATTTAGACTATACAGACATACAACTTCATCCGCTTGGCCCATTCAGGACCATTGTGTAATCAGCCCATTATCGCATACAGAACGACAGCTTCCCCTTGAAACGCACACATTTTCAGTAAGCCCTCTCACTCAGTCACGCCTGTCCCTAAGTATCCCACAATCCCCCCGTTTGGTCTCAGCAGGTCATGCGTGCCACTCCAAACTCCAGACTGACAACAGCTGGCTCTTCTTTGGCCAACTCGCTGTTGCATGTCCCTTCCAGCTCTCCGTAGCTCTGCTTCCTGCTCTCGGTGCCGCTGCTGCCCTCTACTGTCCGCTCCGTGTCGGTGCTCTCTGTGGCCTCCTCGCCCACCTCCTCTTGCTCGTCCTCCTCCTCCTGTCGCTGCACTTCTTTGTGGCTGACGGGCGCCCCCAGAATGAGGGAATCGGGACGTGGCGGCAGGGTGTTCGAGCGCTGATCTCTGGTGGGAGGAGGTGCAGGGGGGTCAGAGGCCGTAATGGGGGTCACACCAAGCTGGTTGAGTCGCTGGACAGAGAGGGAGGGACAGGACAACACAGAGACAGATGTTTTCATTTAGAATGGGAATTACGCACATTTACCCCTTGCCACTGACACAGACACTGAACCCTTAATGGCTCCTGCTGGTTAGGCCAGCACCTCGCATGGTAGCTCGCTGCATTCAGTGTGTGTGAATGGTTAAATGAAAACTGTAAAGTGCTTAGGATTAAGGCGCCATATAAATGCAGCCATTTACCATTTACTTTTTACCTTTTGATCATTGTTATTTTTCTCAAGGCACACATTCTCTAAATATGATGGCATATTTGAGGTGTTCAGTTTGAATATCAAAAATGTTTCAAGTCCAATATGTATATTCTGAGATGCTACAGTAGCTTAAAAAGGTAAAAGCAATGTATGCTAATAGAGCAGCAGGTTGCAATTATTTTATCTCAAGACAACAATATTCATCATACCAAGATAATTAACTGATGATCTCAGGGTAATTAACATTTAAAAAAGATTATTGCAGCCATGGCTGGAGTATAAATGGGATTTTATTAAAAACTTAAAAAGACAACAGTATATATCCAGACTAAATGTATCAAACAACAAAATACACTCAGTTGCCACTTTGTTAGGTACACCCAGCTAAACCTAATGCAGTCTAATACAGCAGTCCTGCAATAAATCCTACCTTAATGAAGGTTATAATGTTCAGTTACTGCTGAAACTGTTTTAGAGAGGTGTTGATTCAACTGTATGGTCATTTTGGAGGATGCTCTTTGTGGTGCTGTTGAATTGTACTGCATTTTACCGACAGGTGTTTCTATAATTTGGTCCACTTCATTTATATCAACGAGGGTAGACAAAATTCAGTATCTAGCTTCAACATATGGGTTCTGTAGAGAGTATTAGTGTGTCGACTCACACTCTCCAGTGCCTGCAGTGTGCTCTCTGCCTTGCGACTGTTCTCTCTCAGAGTCAGGATGGTTTTGAGGATAGACTGACGTGGGTGCATGGACCGGTCGAACTGGTGGTACATGTTCCTCCAGAACCTTTGAACACAAACCCAAGAGATAACATTACTTAAATGATTGGGAAACTTTAAGTATGGCACTGTAATAACAGCAGGGAGGTGAGGAAGACTATACTGACCTGAAATTATAGGGCAGAGTGGAAGGTGTCAGCACAGGGTGCGCTTCAGAGTACGCAGGGCTGTAGAACGGATTCAAGTAGTTCTGTTTTTCGCTCATTAGAAATGCCCACAGTGAGTGAGTCCGCTCTCTCAGCCTGCAACACAGAACAGCAGTTAGAGAGACATAAAACACATAAACTTCACCACTGTCCATTGGGGCGATTCTGTAGGTCTTTAAAAACCAAGATTCATCTTGCTTTGACACACAAAAGCTCACAGTATAGTCCCAAATCTCTCTTTGTGTTCTTTCAACAAGAGGGGTCACAATTAGGCCTCCAAGATATGAGAACATTTTAATTAAACCTAAACGTTGTGTATAGAGCAGCAGCAGTACTGTTCACAGCAGCAAAGTTACTATATACACTCAATAATATCTCACTAGAAACAAATTAAAATGTTAGTAAAATAATCATATTCCTGACATCAAAATACAGAGTGAAGTTTAGAAAGAATGAAGAACTCGGACATCAGTCAGTATCAGTCCTTCTTCCTGTCCTCTGTCCTCCGGTGATTCGCCGCCTGCAGGTACCGCTGGTAGAGGGAGGGTTCGTCTCAGCCAGCAGTAAGTTTACAAAATGTGCCAAATTTTAAAGGTACGTGGCAAACTACGCTAAACAGTCAGACTACATACAGATCGTTTTCTACATGTTTATGCTTGTTGAACAGGTGTATTGGCTCTTTACTCGCAAAGGTTTTATTGCACTTACAGTAACGAGCGTACTTGTCCTGAACTCGAGTAATCTTTGAGTTTGAGGAGCTCGGCTCCGAACCCGTGATAATATATAGTACGGTCTTTAGCCCGTTGAATGCCGGGTTTCGGTACCCATCCCTACATTAAATGATTTTTGGGATTCATATCGTTTCAGGCAGGCAGTCTTCATATCACAATATCGATGAAAACACGATTTATGGTGTTCATTGACTTTAGAAGCGCAGTTATAGGTAAGAGAAATACAGTCAGTGTAGGTGATTGAAAGCATTGTTTGCAACCCTTTCTTAATTGGTAGAATATAAAGACACATGTCTGCCTCATACAGCATGTGGACGTTTCCCCACACAGGACAATGAGCACTTGAAGGTTTAAACAACCAGAAACGTATCTGAAAATTAATGTGGAACGTTTTTCTGTGGCAGTGTCCTCACCAGCAACTGATAAATGCAGACAATTATTTGCTATATTAGGTAAGCTGAGTTTTGTGTACTGTATGTGTGTGTTTATGTTCCGATGAGGACAGCTTAGCACAAACTCACTTCTAGGTTTATGATAGGGGTGACACTTCTGTGCTGATGGTGACTGGAGCAACCACACAGGTTAAGTGTCATATAGTGCATGTCTACTTTTGTTTGTTAAGATCTGTTTTTCTATGAGCAGTGTCTCTTTAAAGTAGAGAGCTGCTGGTGAATCTGTCATCAGAGGTGTTTCCGCATTGATGCACAGAAACATTATCCCCTATAGAACCGACAGATATCTGTTTCTGTGTGTGTGTGTGTGCGTGTGTGTGTGTTGACTCACTGCAACTCCTCTCTCTGTCTCTGATTGTTGCCAAGGAAGTTTCCATATTGACAGGAGTGGACGTGTTCATGAATCTGCAGCAGGAACCACTCGCTGAACTCAAATGCCTAAGGAGAGGGATTTAATTAAATAAACACAACAAACGTTACCACACTGCATTAAAGACCCAAAGTTCTGTGTAAATACAATACACATGCCACGTAGCTCACACAGTCCCACACACCTGTGGGAACTGCTCTGTCAGCTGCCAGACACACTCCAGGAACTGAGTGAAGATAGGAGACACCTCCTTTGGATCCCCGTCCAACTGGTCACACCTAGGAGGTCACAATTCAAGTATACAATAACTAACTAAGTAGTATAAATAGTACATATGTAGTATATATATCTAGTAATATCATCATAAGATTTAAATAACTATGAAATTGGGGCAAATGCAAGTATAGGGTCCTGACACTGATTAAATCTCTAGGATTAATTGAGCCAGTTGAAACCTTACCTGTCGGCAAACTTGTGGCCAAAGGAGATCCAGTCTTTCTCTATCAGCACCTAGGAAAAATGTTTGAAGTAAGAGACACAAACATCTCGCAGAAGAGTAAGTTCATATTCTTATCAGCTCTTTAGTCCCTTTTTTAACTGGTGCCAAACGGTGTGTGTGTGTGTGTGTGTTTGTGGTTAGTACCATGAAGCCCTTGACGGTGCGGTAGTAAGGGTCCATAAGCAGCGAGCCCAGTGAGCAGACCTGGGCTGTTCTGTCCCATCCGTCTGAACAGTGAACCAACACGCTGGCTCCTTCCACTGTCACCGCCTGGGCTCAAGAGTGAAGGCAGACAGCAGAGGATTGTGGAATTAAAAAAATAAACTAAAAAATTTGACATTAAGCAGTCCTTGACAGCCACTGTCTATGGTGTGTTAGTGGAGATAGGCTAATGATGGCCAGTGAGGTTTAGGTTCAAGGTGGGTAGTCAAGAATTAAAGAAGGAAGAGTTGATGATATTATCAGGGTTATTATTGCATGTTTTAAAACGGATTCAGAGCTATACGCCACATACTACTTTCAGAAAAAAACGCTTAAATAACCTGAATAAAAACAATGTTCATGTGCAACAAAAATCAAGGAGCAGACAGGGGGACATTTTTACCTTGGCGAGGAAGATAGCTGCGTCTACAACAGCTTTGATATGCCGCAGCCAGCCACTGCTCTCCAGGCCAACCAGGTAGTCACTCATGGAAAGAGACCGAGTCCCAATCACTGAGAGACACAATCATAGACAGAAAGTCATTCGAGATTAACCATTTCCTGACTACTTGCCCTATGTCTGAATCATTATAAGAGTGCGTTTTATAATCTGCAAAAAAAACAAAAACAAAACGCAGTGACATTTTTGTATGTGCCAGTGTGCGTAACAAAATGCTTTTAACCTTCTAGCAATTTCTGCAGGCTGGTTCGCATTACGTGGATGTTTTCAATGCCAACAAACTTGAAGCGGATGTTGGAGTAGTTGTCCTCGTTCTCGTAGCCTTTACCTGCTGCTCGATTAGCTAGCGCATTCAGCTGCAGGACAGAAAAAAAACAGCAACTCTTCTGCTAACTCTGTTTTCAAACGGTGTTTATGTAGTGTTGAACCCAGTTATATATACACGTCACATATATATATATCTTACATTTAAAGCATTTCAACTTTTTTCAATAAATGATGTTAATGAACCTTGCACATGTTATTCAGAGAAGGTTTTTATTTGGCTGTTACCTTTGGCCTAGTATCCATGACGTAGACGAATCGGCTGTTGTGATTGGCCTTGCTGATGGCCTGCAGCATGCTCTCATCCTCTAAGCAGCGCGCACTGAACCCAGAGAGAGGCTGACTGCATCGACACACCGCCGCCTGTCAGGGTGAACAGAATACACTGATCAGAACAAGGAGAGTTACACACAATACTGCAGCTAAATTATCAACTAAAACTTGAACATTTGACCACATCACACCGATCACTACCTCCCTCTGTGACTCGCCTATAATCTAACAACTACAACACCCAGGAGTCTGCCGAAGCCTAACATAATAATTGTTTAATCTTCATCAAATTGACAAGGAGTTCAAATTTCAGTAGCAATCTAGTCGCCATTTTACTTTTTAGTTTGGATTATGGACAGAAAACAGTATCGTGTTCCAGCTTTCCAATCCTTAATGGGGAATTGATGATGACTAAGCCATTTTGTGGTACAGTATATAGGCTGTGCTTGTACCCATAAAATCCCCAGATTAAGTCACTGTGCCAAAAATGCATTGACTGAATGCAGACAGGTCATTTTGCCAAAGCATTGTAAGAGTCAGGTTTTTTCACGTTGACACGGTAACATATTAGGGTACACATATTCACCATTAACTAGTTGTTTATTAGCATGCATATTAGTACCATGTTGGGTCTTTATTAGCCGTTATAAAGCACTTATTAATGGCTTATTCTGCATGACCATATTCTACAACTACTAGGCCATTAATTAAGAGTTTTCCCTCAATAACCTCCTAATTAATGCTTATTGATAGTAAGTAAGAAGGTTGTACATGAATTACGAACTGAATATGCTTCGCTCAGTATGGGCCTTATAAGGTGGTAATGTCACAAGAATAGTCATTCTCCCTTAATAACTATGGTCTATTCCTATGTAACAAAACACAAAACTACCAGTGTTAAAAGTATCCAAATAAGTCTAAAGTAAGTCTTTCTAACTCAGAATATGTTCCCCATTCTAAAGTGAGGTCTTGCTCATTACTAAGTCACTAGTAGTTTGACACTTATTAAGCCACACAGGTTCTCTATTCTAAAGTTGCCTCCTCTTCACACTTAGTAAATCCATTATTCTCTATCTGCACAATGTAATGTTACCTTGGCCTCCGACCTTAATGATCAGCTTACAGTGCTTTTCCATCTTTAAGTTAGTTACTTCACTTTCACAGTCAGCTAACGTTAGGTTGCTCTGACTCTTATTTTTTTAATTTTTTTTATTTATTTATTTTTACACTCAGTGCTTGGATAAGCTGCCAACAATTGAAGTGACTGACTGACAACGTCTTGCGAAACGGTGGTGCTACACTGAGTGAGTAGCTAACGTTGCGGTCATCTAACACACTGAAGTGAAAATGGTAAAAAAAACACTATTTACAAAAACCAACAGTAAATACTATATTAATATATTAATATAATAATATAAAGCATGAACCAAGCCAAAACTCTTGGTGTAGTCATGGACTCAGATCTGATTTTCAACAGCCACATTAAGACAGTTACAAAGTCTGCCTGCTATCACCTGAAGAATATACCCAGAATGAAAGGACTTATGTCTCAGCAGGATTTGGAAAAGCATGTCCATACATTTAGCTTCAGTTGAATCAACTACTGTAATGCTGTCTTTGCAAAAAAATCAAAATAAACAAAATTGACAGCTGCAGCTGATTCAGAACTGCTCGAGACCAAAAAAGTGGATCACATCACTCCAGTTCTAAGGTCTTTACAAAGTCTGTCAAAGAAATGATTTTAAAATACTATTGTTGGTTTCTAAAACACTGAATGGTTTAGGGCCAAACACATTTCTGATATTCTCCTACATTATGAACCACGACTGTTTTATCTTATTTATATTTTCTATTCAACTCTTTTTAAAATTGTTGCTGAAATGTGCTATAGAAATTAACATGCCTTGCCGTTCTTTGCAAACAGGTGTTTTACACAAAGTCAGGATTTCTATCACTTCACGTACAAAATGCATTAGTGAGAGTAGGCAATACATAGATCATGTTGATCATACCTTTTTCATTACAAATCCCATAGGAGCATTCCTATGAAATTTGCTTAGCACATTCATATAACCCAGGGAATGCACCCTTTCAATTACGTTAACCCTTCTGCAGAAACAATTGAAGAAGAGAATGTACTCTCTCCGCTTTCAAATGAAGTGATGGAAGAATCATTTTTTTTAAAAACATATATTCTACTACACCTTTAATAGCAGGCTTTCTTACTGTCCATGGTGAATTCTTTCCTTTCTCATTCTCTTTATAAAATACCACAACATACAAAAAGCCCAAAGCAAACATACACAAAATAAATGTATAAAAAAAAAAAATTGGTGGGAAATACTTTTGACAGCGCTGTAAAATGGTTTGTACTCATACTGTGTGTACGTTATTACTGTACCTTCTTTTCTTGGTAGAAGTATGTGAGTACAGGAAAGCGCCCTTTGCTTCTGAACTTGGAACTCCCCACAATGATGGGCTTACTGGCTGTGATGGGAACATACAGGTCCCGCGGATATGTCTCACACACCTGGAAAACCACACACACACACACACACACATCACACACACAGAATGACCTGCTCTGATCCGTGACACATGGTGCGGAAAACCAAATTCATTAGTCAATAGTTCAAAACAACACATGATTGTAGCCTAAAAAAGCTATTTTGTATGTAAACATGTTGTGTTGAGTCAAAATGTTAGGAGTAATAAGACAAAACTAAAGTCAGGTTTTCCTGCGAGCAATCACTTCTTTACAGTAGGTGTCTATTTATCTTCAGTGATAAATATCTCATTTTGGACTGAAGCTCTGCTTGTCTATCATGCTAGAGTTGGAGCTACTAATTCAACAGTGGAGCAAACAGTGAAGCTCGAATGCCCTCTTCTGGACCTATGGGCATCATGTTTTAATAAAGCGTGGTAATGTCCAACTGGTTTTTCCAATATACTGTATGAACTGATTTCCCATAATACCACCACACCCTCAGTCAAAGCCAGCTTATTACAACACTTGCCTCATATTTTCGCAGGCAAGCCTGGACAACGTAATGTTTTTTCAAAGCACAATAAAGTAATACTAAGTGTCAGAAACTGTAACATAGCATGACTTTAATGCTCAGAAATCATGTGACATCAGCAACCTGACTACTCTTTTGGAACTTTTTTTTCTTTGTAGCAGGTGGTGTTTATGGCACACAGAGACAGTACCAAGGTTCAACAACAGTCCAGGTTTAACTGGGCAGAGAGCTCGCTAACTACCATTTTATTTATTTCTGAATTTACTTTTATTTCACCACTTTCTGTATATGGACAATATAGTCTTTCTAGTTACTAAACCCCGTGACATTATCTATGGTGTTTATCCATTTAGTCCTGATTAGGCAGGATGTTAGGCTAATAGAATAACTTACTCTCCTTCTCAGCCAACTATCTACCTTGAAGTCTCTGTTGACATTGGTGAGCTGCCATTGGTCGCAGGGGACGCCCATCCTCTCAAACTCCGCCCCCAGGTCGATGAGCTGCCACCCTTCCTCCCTCTGTTGGTCGTTCTGTTTGGGGTTGTAGGAGAACGCATAGAGCTCCTCATAGGATACTGCACAAAAAGGAGAAGGAAACCAAAGAAAGAGCCTTAACAAAGCACAAATGTAAAAACCCTGTGTGTGGAGGGGGCACGCAAAGTGAGAGGGCACGGGTAAATACATGAGAATGGAGTGGCCAGATAAAAACACACAGATCTTGACATAGACAGACGCCCGGAAAAACCCACCAGGCCGTAGAAGACGCAGCAGCGAGCTGTAAACGTCGTGGCAATCTCTTTCTCGCTGTACCACAAAATGAACCAGCCTGAAGTTGCGACACTGGATGACCAGAGGACAACCTGTGGTGGTCAGGGGGAGCTTCTCCACAGACGCTATATGGTGATGCAAAATCTGTAGAGGAGGGGAGACGTAAAGGAGCAAAAGAGAGGGAGAAAAAGAGAGTAGATGATCTTCACTGAATGGCTTTAGATCAGGTTTTGATTTTTTTTCCATTTATTACTTTTACTTTACTTATTTAGTTGCAAAAAGCTTCCAGTTTGCTCCACATTACCACGTATTCATGAGTTGTTTTAATATCATAAAGTACAGAGGGCACGAAGGACAAATGCAGCACATCACCATATTCAATGAGGGCAGTATGAATTCCCCAGGGATTCCAACTATGGGAAATCATAAAGATTTCCCACACATTCATTAGGATTGGTATAATCACCAGGGAAACATGCTGTCGCCCAACTGACACACACACACTCACACACAAAGCAGGCTATATGCGGATCTCACCAGCTGTTGAGACAGACAGTAACTCAACTACTGTTTAATATTTTATAAGGCAGAATAACAGCCTAACAAATTCTTTCTCTCTCTCGCTGACCAATAGACTGATTCTAAATTGCCTCCTCAAATGCAGACACAAACAGGACCAAATACAGACAAAAAAAAACCACACAGTGGACAAGAGGACTGCAAGCTACACTAGAATAAGCCAAAAAACAGAGGAAACAAGTTCCCTTTTCTCAGCACGTAAAGCCGGAAGGATAGTTGGGAGCAGGTCGTGGCCCTGCATCTGCTGCACAAAGCATTTCAAATCACGCTAGCCTTTCCACAATGCAGACCAGCAGCCACTGAGGCTTCCTAAACCCCGGAGTGCTATTTTTACTAGATCATGTAACAGGATGCAAAAAGTATATTGCCATTGAGTTGTCATTGTAACATTAAAAAAAATGTGACCATTAGCGACTCAGGATGCTTTACTGACTGCTACTGCCGGACATCAATAACCTCCCGGTGCTATGACAGTAATCCTCTTTCAGGTGGAGGCAATAACCGTACGCAGACACACTTCACATGCACACACAGAAGCCTAGCCACACAGCATGTTTTTGAACCTCTACCCTACTTCCTCTTACCACACACAAGCTTGAATATTCTCTCCTTTTGCCTAACACACGCACACATCACAGCCACTGCTTCCTGGCGGTGGTCATGCTGATGAGGCAACACCGGCATTACATCGAAGCTCAAGTTTCTGTAGAACGGTCATTTACCGCCTTCATTTTGCAATTGTAACATTTTTCTTCCTTTTCCATTGAAAACTTGACCACTTTATACAGTATGTATCTCAGTTCTATCCAAAGGGTGGATCAGAATCTCAAAAAGAATTATACAACTGGCTGCAAATTCAGAGAAAAGGGTGTGAGTTTCTGACAGCAACAGCAATGATTGTGATAGAAGCTACTGGCAACATTACACTTCAGTCCTTTGAGTGTGGAGGTGCATAAATTATATATTGCAGACTAATGAAAGTGAATTAATAGGCTGAAACCAGGTCCATATTGTCAAATGAGCATCCTCAATTACCCACAGTAATTAGTGTGGTTGTATTTGTACCATTTCACTTCTGTCTTTTGGCAAACTGGCACCAGTGGGTGAAAGTTCTGGGGCACATGGAGGGGGAGCCACAGGAGAAACTGTCTCCACTGTAGAAGTCCCCCCATTCTGCATCAAAACCCTGCACTAGTGTGGTATCTACGACACGCCGCATGGTAGGAGTTAGCCAAACGGTTTATTTTTACCAAAGAAATTCCAATGGTGCATTTATTGTGGTTACATCCATAATGTAAAAACCACTCACCCAGATCTCCTGCCCGGCAGATGTTGAGTTGTTAGAGCTGCTCTCCACAAAGATGAGATGTGTAGCGGTGAGGTACAGTGTGCCATTTGTGGATTTGTTGCTGAAGCGATCCAACAGTCGCACCTGCTCCACCTGCAAACACACACGTACCAGTAATAACAACATTAATCAGCTGTTGGCTAGTAGTTACAAGTTAGGTTACCTTCTTCAGCTGGGTGTAAAGTTATGTATAGAATATACTGCAAGAACAAAGACTGGATCTTGCTCAAAGGAACGACACCTGTCACAAAATTACTGCAAGTGGCACTTGAAACTGGCTCCAGCTGGCACGCCACCTAATCCTGACCACCTGGGCCTAACTCGCCTGCCAGTTCCATTATAATGAGAGTCACAAACGATGTCTGGATATGGGAAAGAAGTCTGATTACGGTATTGACTGAACAATGTGCCGAATGTGATGTTAATGCGATGTGATGACCCACGCACATCAACACCAACACTGTAGATGCCCACAGTAGGACATTTACTCACAGGAAGAAGGTTGTGATCCACTAGCTGTGATAAACAACAGGTTTTAATACCTCTCATGGTCAACGCCCATTCATAAGTCCATTAAATAAGGCAGAAAACCTCCAGTCTAGGATAAATGTACTTACTAATGTATGCATATTATCAATTACACTTTTTTAGTACATACCAAATACATATCACAGGCCTTGACAAGATCTCTCCCAACATGACTGGCATATATTCTAAGAAACTTTCTGAAAATACTGTTGATGGACTTTGTGTAGTTTGTAAACATGACACTTTTAAAATACATGTGCTTTCTAGCACTAAAATCAATCACAATAAGAGTTGTCCTTATTGTAAAAGAAAAATACTGATTGTTACTAGTGACCTACACTCTGTGGCCAAAACGCTATTGGACTGTTGGTTGTGGACTGTTTGCTGCGGTTGCTGCCAACTGAAAATCCATGATTCATCATACTAGCCGTTCTCTTGTTGACTCAAGCATCCTCTCCTTTGTTTCACGTTTTCCTGTTGCTCTCAGATAAGATCAAATGCCTATCTCGGTCTCCCAGCAGCAGCGGGACTCAGTTCTGTCACAGACAGTCAGGTTTGCGTGTGAGCGCGTGAATGACTGAGTTGGTCTCATAGGAAAGTCGATGAGTGAATATTTCCATTTTTTGTAAACTAACGATGCACTCTAGCCTATGCTTCAAAGTATTTTAAATACAATATTGACCACATAGCTCGACCATTGCATACTTTTTGTCACAAGTCCATCTTTTTAAACTTATTTCTGACGCAGGTTGGCACAACTTAAAAAGGTTTCACCCAACAAAACGCTCTCACAACAATATAGAGTAGCAGTTTTTTTTTTTTTTTTTTTTTTACACGAATTGAAAAGATATGTTTGAATGTCTGTAAAGCAATAAAGCCCTCCTCTGCTGTTTTATTCAAGCAAACACCCAAGAGGACTTGAGACAGTGGGGCCACACCCAAACTGCATGCAATCACACCCACCTGATCCCAGCATATCCTTACTCCATGGGTAGTGCACGATTATCCTGGAGCCTCACAAATTAGGCCACACTGCTTCCTAACAATTACAGTCTGAGGTCTACAGTGCACCAGCCACTTGGTATCTTTTCTAGTGATGCTCTGCAAGGCCTGTACTGCAGCAATCTTCAGTTTTGGGGGCTTTTGGATCTGCTCTTCTGGCAAGTGATTAGGAGGTCAGCTGATTGACTTGGTCAGTCAAAAGCAACCCCCTGCAAAACCAAATACTTGGTTGTTTTGGCTGTAACGTTACGTTTAGCATAACTTTCCAAATGATAGAATTCTGACACTATGTATAAAAAGGACCGCCAGTCCTCCAATTAGCACCCTGGGTGTGAACACGTTCAAACACTGGCAGTACGTCTGATAAGTCCATAACTGTGCCATTATGCTTATATGTAGCTTCGATTCTCCTTGTACTGTTCGATCCCACTGCATGCACTGACTGGATTGATAGTGTAACGTTAACTCAAGCAATAATGGGGCGTGCAGGTAGTAGCATTACAAAGAGGAAGCCCAGCTTTCTGCTGTACGGGAAAAACAAACGGCTCATTATGCTCCTCACGTCTGACACTTCAAGCTGCTGGCGACACCTGCTAGTCATCGTGCTACTACATTGATCCACAGACATTTAGTCTAAACATTGATATCTGGCAACCGTAAAAAAAAAAAAATCCTCAGAAGGCAGGCCGGGTGGTGACTGTAACGTTAACCCATCCATTTGCAATTAGCTAGAAATGTTAGCTACCTTTGGCGTTCGGATATGCTCCATTTCCCCGAGTCGAAACAGCTGTCAGCGTCTGCAAAGCTTCAAACGACGCCTTCTGGAAAGAACTGTATCATGGATAAAAAAGAACTGCTGCATAAACCTTACTTTGTCGGAGGCATACGATATGTGTTTATTGTCAATTATTTTTACTCCTCCATCCGCGTAAAGATCCTGGCAATCACGTCAACACATTACGAACGTGTGGGGTTTTCGAAGTAAAAGCACGAGTTTATGTAGATTTTTAGATAACAAATGTATCCCTCTCGCTGTGAATGGTATGTATAAGTAATTAGTAAAATACACAATATTTATCGATGTAGTAAAGGCTTTCAAAATAGATTTTAACTGAGGGTTCCTGGGTCCTCAGTGTTTGTAATAATGTAATAATTGTTGGCACCCTGTCATTTTAGTTTATAACATGCTATTGAGGTGCACATAGTATTAATAAACAAATCTGCAACTAATCAAATTACCACAAACGGAATGTTACACTGAACTGGTCAACCTGGAGCCTTCAGACCCCCTGAGGTTCTGGGGCCTTGGAGCACCTGTCTGCTTTGCCTGGTCGGTAATGCAGCCTTGGATAAGGTACAATAAGATAAAACAATAATTACACTCATGACTTTACAACAAATTGCAAGGGTAAAAAAACATTTAGCAAGAAAGAGACTTATCAGAGTGTAAATTTGGACAGTATTACTACTTTTAAAAAAGTGTTCACAATAGTACTAGGAGTGGTGCAGAAAGGAAAAATGAAGTGGTATAAATGAAAAATGAGTTTCTTGAAATGGATTTTGATATGAAATACATAGTAATGTCAATTATAATATATTTGCAGAATTTATTCAGCTTTACAATATTTATATGTCGTGGTAAACTAAACAGAGATAGAAATGACAAAACAGTAAAACAATAGAATAAAAACTAGAAATCATTCACAAATCAAACAAAGCACTTATGGCTATAATACTGAAGTGGCAAAAACTGACCAAAAAAATAGTCTGAGAGTGAAACGGTACTGTTTCTACACGATTTTGCGAATACATGCCAGCCATCTACTATGTATTTGATCAGTATCCAATGGCGTCTTTTATTGTGAAAGCAAGGCCGGAATCAATTTGTGGTCTTTTGTTGATATTTGACATTGTTTGGAAACGTCCGCAAGAACCAAAGTTGGTATGTTGCGCATGTGTGAGGAATCACGCGACACAAAAACAGCGATTGAGACGACGGGAAACGTAGTTTGAAAAAGATTACCCAAAATGCAATAGCATTCGGGAAATACCAGGCGGGGAATAGGAAAAGTAACACCATGCGAGAATTCATACTGCGATATTTTGCAGCTTAAAAAAATCTTAAAACAAAATAAACAGGGTGCGAAAACATAACGGGCTGAATAGTTGCGGATGTGTTTGGAGAAGGCGACATTTTTTGTCCAAGTATGTTGTGAGTGAAGACAAGACCGCGGATTTGGCCTTCACGCAGTCATTTTTCGAAGCTAACTAACGTTAGCTATTATGCATAGTTGCTCGCTGAGCGTCTTCATGAGTAACGTTAGCTGAAGTCCAAATAGCCAATTGGTATCAAATGTGTGCCTCCTGAGCTAAAATGTCTGGCTTTAACTTTGGATCAGGGGCTCTCGGTTCCGCCAACACTGGTGGGGGATTCGCATTTGGGGCCGTAACCAGGTAATTATATATTTCTAAAAGCCGATTTAGCTAACGTTAGCACAGCCGGAGTTAACCTGGCGTTGGTAGGTAACACAGCCTGCATTGCTGTCACAAGGCTCATTTGTCTATCAGTGTACAGCACATGGTTGTACAACGAAATGCAAGCTGTAACGTTAGTTCCTTCATGCCAAACACTCAAAACGCAGAAAACTATTCATGGTTGAGTGCAGAGTGTCTGTAACGTTACATACTTTAGTGAAGAGCACCAGTATGGGAGTGAGCATTGTTGCTTGGTGTAACGTCTAACGACAGAGATTGTTAATGATTATTTTCAAAGTCATGTTCTAACGGTTGTGTACATGTGGCTTGACCTGATAAGCAAAGGTACATTTGGCGTGGCATTCTTCTCAGCATAAGGAAATGTAAGGTATCGCAGCTTTCACTTTGATCCACCATGTGGAAGTCTTGCAAACTGCAGGTTGTCCTGATAATCTGTAGTCTTTGGGGTATATGTAACAAGTAAAATGTCTAAGGTAAAAAGTAGGAAGGCATGTCCTTTTAAAATTGACTTTTTTTTGTGTTGAGCAGTTGTCAGTTTGCATTACTGTGACAGGTTATTCCTTGCTTCTTAGTTTACCTCTTGACTCTGGTATCATAGAATAACTGTGCGTATGTGAGTGAACTTACTGCCTCTTGCCTCTTTAGTGCACCTGCGGCCAATACTGGTGGTTTCTCTATCGGGACTGCCCTGGGTACAGCAGCTCAAACCCCTGCCTCCACCGCCAGCACCACACCGTCTCTTGGCCTAGGGGGCAGTCTCTTTGGTCAAAAACCTACTGGAGGATTCTCTTTCAACACACCTGCCTCAAGTAATAATGTCACACAGATAGAAAAACAGTGAAATAAATTCCTGTGTAATTAGCTTGTTTGCCAGCTGAAGTCAAACACCTTGTCTTATGCTATGATGTTGTTCTCTTTTAGGTGCTGCTGCACCCACTGCAGGCCTTACATTAGGTGTGTTTGTATTTCTGGGATGTTTTTTGAACCAAGCTCTTGGACAGTCAATGAAAACAGGTTCTAACCTTGATCATACTTCCTCTCAGGTGCCCCAGCCACTACAGCTGCATCCACTGGCTTCAGCTTGGCCTTCAACAAGCCCACTGCCTCAGCACCACCCTTCTCCCTCACCACCTCCGCTACCACCTCCACATCAGCCCCTGCAGGGGCAGGTTTGTCATTCGGCTCTGTCCTGACATCCACGGCTCCACAGCAGGCTACAGCCATGGGCTTCACCCTTGGTGGCACGACGACCACCGCAGCGGCCTCATCAGGCCCGTCACTGGGCGGGAGTCTCTTCTCCAGCACTATGTCTTCAGGTGAGATGCAAGCAGATGTGTCACTGACGGCAGAGTATGAGTTACTGATGAAGTTACAAGTGATAATGTTACCGATACATAGGCTAAGCTACTTCTCGGCTCAGACTTTGGTTTAGATAACACCTTAAAGTATTGACAGGCTTATTGTCACACTTGCTACAGTATTACAAAAACATGCCACCTGTATTTTCATAGCGATCATAACTGCTTCCCCTTATTGAGGATAACTTGCCCTCGGGCAGCAGACACTCTGGATTTCGCTATATCTATCTTTTGGTCAGCTAGCCCAGTTATTAGTGTCATTGCTGCGGCAATGCGAGTCCATGACTTTGCGGGATGGAGCACTGAAGGGAGGGGCGTATTTGTTTGGCTGTTGAGTTCAAATATCAACATGTCTCCAGAATTGCTGCTATTCCCTTTTAACTGAGGACTATTTTAGAAGTAATTCTCAATGTTGTTGCACAGTGAAAAAACTAATGTGTTTACTTGGTGTTGCAGGTTTGGGTCAGACTACTCTTGGAGGAGGAAGCGGGTTAACATTGGGTTCGCTGTTAGCTACCTCCACAGCAGTATCAGCTGCCCCTGCCCCCAGTATTGGCCTGGGTGGAGTCGACTTCAGCACTTCCTCTGAGAGTAAGAGTGACACATCATCTGGAGCCAATGCACAGTAAGTGCACACAACTGTCCATGCTATACTTGTATATGTGTAAACAACAGTTTACTGAGAGGCATTCAGTGGCTTCCCATCCATTTCTTGTGTACCTCATCGGCAAGGACAATTCAGTTTGATGGAATGATGAAAAACACTCTCTTTCTCTCCCTCAGGGACAGTAAAGCTTTAAAAGATGAGAACCTGCCCCCAGTCATTTGTCAGGATGTCGAGACTTTCCAGTAAGTGTTGTTCTATGTGTATATATTGTCACAGGATTTGATCCAATGACTGTTAGGTCACAAGCCTGGGGACGTTGCTTGGCATGGTAGAACTGGGTCATATTTGTTTAAAGATGCAAATGTTAACCTGTTTGATCAGTAGTGTTATTGTTCCAAAGGAGATGGGGCCCATTTGCGCTGTGTGTTGTAAACATAGCTGGATGATGGAAAACATTTTGTGTTGTCAGAGTTATTTCCCATGGCCTCTCTTCCTCCTTTCTTATAGAAAATTTGTGAAAGACCAGAAGCAGGTTCAGGAGGACATCAGCAGAATGTCATCTAAGGCCATTTCTAAAGTCCAAGATGACATCAAGAGCCTCAAACAGCTTCTGTCTGTCAGTGCCAGCGGTCTGCAGCGCCAAGCTCTGGCCATCGACAAGCTAAAGCTGGAGACAGCGCAGGTAAAAACAGTAAATCTGCACACGCATGCGTAAGTGTGAGAAGTTATGTGTTAACTCAAGTCTTTTTAATCCTAGTGCGTACATTTTAGTCATAGATGCATAAATCACAATTACCACTTTAGACGTCCTCAAATACACATGACAAATGGTCTTTTTAAATGGACACAAATATTGTATGTACGTACTCGATTACATATTTTTAATCGCAAAGTACATATAAGATTCATAAGAAAGTGCTCCAGGTCATTACCAAGATGGATGTAAGTTGTGTTTTCTTAGTTATAGCATACAGACCAATCTAACTCTTTCCAATAGGACTTGAAATCAGAGGAACTAAAGTGTCTAGGTTGCTGACCGTGTCTGTTACTCACACCATGAACTGAAAGTTCGGAAAGGGATTTGAAAGAGGTGGCATCCTGAACACACATAATCTGTCTTTTGACTTTCCTCCTTCATTTCTTTTTAAGGAGCTGAAAAATGCTGACATTGCATTGCGTACTCAAAAGACTCCCCCTGGACTTCAACATGAGAACACTGCTCCATCAGAGTAAGTAGGCTACCAAATCAAAGGGAGGTGTGCAGAAGTGCAATTAGATTATTTATCTCTTGACTCAGTTTTAAACTGAAACAATAATCATCTTATTAGCGGCGTAAGCTTCTTGGCCTGTTAATCTCGGTTGTTTTCTATATATATCAGCTTTTTTCACTTCATGGCTTCGACACAGATGAAAATATGTGTAATTGTCTGTGTTTAGTTATTTCCGTAGCCTGATAGACCAGTTTGAGGTGCAGTTGCAGCAGTACCGGCAGCAGATAGAAGAGCTTGAAAACCACCTGACAACGCAGAGCAGCGGCTCACACATCACTCCTCAGGGTAAGAGGACATTTGTCTGACTTTTAACCCAACTAATGTGAAAGTGGTTACTCACAGTGACAAACCGCCAACTACAGGTCTGTTTAGAACCAAGTTAAACACTGATCAAAATAAAACCAAACAGAAAAACTGAAAATTTAAGTGGCAATATAAAGTTGTTGTTGTTTTTTTTTATGGCTTTCTATGCCTTACCCCCCCCCGTCATCTTTTCATTAACTCACCTCAAATATGCACACAGATGATGATATTGTGTATGTTTTTGTTTCCAGATCTAACCATGGCCATGCAGAAGTTGTACCAGACGTTTGTTGCGCAGGCTGCCCAGCTGCAGTCTGTCCATGAGAATGTCAAGGTCAGTTATTTTCCTCCAGCTTTGTCTGGAAATGATTAAATATTGTCATCAACTTGGCATTGTTTGACATTTTGTTTAATAATGTCTAGGGCTGTGTGATAAGGCATTCATCAAGTTTTAGTAGAATTGTATTTTAATGATATAATGATATGTTATTGTTTTGCAAAATTACATTTTTTTCAAATTGTATTCAAAACCAAGACAATGATATATTATAAGTTTTGTTTTACATGTGTGAACATCATGTTAATTGCATTCTTTCTTTTTGTCTTCCCTTTGTTTATGTCTGATATGATAGATCTTGAAGCACCAGTACCTTTCCTACCGCAGGGCCTTCCTGGAAGACTCCACGGACGTCTTTGAGTCCAAACGGGCTTCTAACAGGAAGTGGCAGAGTGCGGCGCGAGTCACGACTGGGCCTGCCCCATTCTCCAGTGTGCCCAACGCTGCAGCGGTTGCCATGGCAGCCACGTTGACCCAGCAACAGCAGCCAACTCCAGGTCTGACTGCCTACAAGTTCTAGAAAGTTCTACTCCTCTCACCTTAAAATAAAGGAGGGAGAGGAGAGACAAATGTAATTAGAAGTTTGGGGGAGGACAGGATAAGTGCGTTTTTAAAAATGAGGCAAATGCGGGAGTGGACGGGACAAAAGGGGACACAGAGAACGATTACAAATAATGGAAAAACAAAAAAAGCCTTAGCTGGTGCCAAACTATTGTTTCTGTACTTTCTCTAATGAAAGAATGTGTAAAGAAAGCAGGAGAATGGGAGAGACAGGAAACCTTTGTGCTGCCTTACCATCTTGTCTCTGACTCTCAGTTCAAGGGTTAGACACATTTATCTAATGCATACAATACCAGAATGGGGACGTTTAATAGGTGGCTCTGATGGGAAATCTGGCAGTGTTGGTGCCAAGCCTGTACACTTGAGAATGTCATACAAACACTTTCAGTAATACCAAGGACATAATAACCTGCTTCACCTAATTTCTCTCTGTGCCCTCTCTAATAGTGGGTTAGAGCAGGTGTTTGAGGCTGACGTGGGAAAGTCCAGCTATCTCAATTTTACTCACTTGAATTTTGAAGTTCTATTTAGAGCTTCTACATCCCATTTGAGTTAAAACTGTTATATTCAATGGATGCTTGAAATGAGCCAACTCAATGAAAGATGTAATGCGGTTAGACGCATTGGACACATGCTCTGTGATTTAGATTTACTTAGAAAAACCTTTTCTCTGAATGACTCGATTTGGTGCGTCTGATTTTTAAAACTTTTTAGGATTGTGTCTGGATGATCAGTTGATGTATAAATGTATTATAATGTAGCTCCTAATCTCTTCAGTCACCACATTGCATCCGCCTACTTCACTGAAAATACAGGACAGAAACTACATTTTTAAGAACAAAATGCAGCTTCTCTTGTTCAGGGTCTTGCCAATAGTAGGCCCAGTTTAGACCACTTTTAAAAAAACAAAAAACAGTCTCTAAATAATTAAACTAAAGGCTTACATCAATTAGTTCTTGTTTTCACAGTCCTACTTATTAATCAAAGAATGTAAGATATGTTCATTAAATTTTAACTATCATACTACATGTTAAATTCTTTCCATCTTCTGCCGGTAAAAACAAATCTATATAAAGATGATTCTACGCAGTATTAATATCCAGTATAAGCAGACAAGTGAAGACTGATCTTTTTATTACACAGACTGCTTACCGAGATCGGTGTCCGAGGGTGTGTTGTAATTGACATTATTTAGGACTTGCTGATAGGTATATCCCAAAACTATTTAAATAAGCTCTGCACACGTTTATAAAACACAACCGAGCAGGTCCTATTCTTTCAGTCACCCCAGCACACAAAAGTCACTTTTATTAAACATTGTACAATTAAAACAACCACATTAGGAGTAGGGTCCATTATGGTTGTTGCCACATCTCTGAGTTGTTAAACACTTTTTCAGCCTTTTTTGTAGGCTTTGGTTTGGAGGCCATTTTACTGACATATCAGGTCACCCACGATGAACAAACGAAGAACAAACTAAGCTACTATGTATATTAGCATATTTCTGCTGTCTTCTTTCTTGTAAAGATAAAGTGTAGTAAAGCCTTAATTCAAAAGTTTGAAAGCAATATTTAAATTGGATTTCAATCGCAGTATGGTTTAAAAAGTCTCATGCGGCAATTTATAGTAACTTCAGCTTAGGTTTTTTTTGTTTGTTTTTTTCTGCTGCTTCCTTTTCACAAAAACCATCAAATCTGCAGAGACTGTTATCGGATCAGTTAACCTGACAATGAATGTGGCTTATTTTATTCAGTGTAATAACATTTGAACATTCACATCCCTTTGATCGCTTAGCAGGACATGCAGAACCTATTCTGAATACGCAACTAGCCTATTTAAGTATGTGCCAAGAAGGGATGGGAATATTTAACTTAACCACAGTTTGCAGAATAAAGCCCTTCACAAACAACCCTTGTTGCCACAGTAGATAAGATCCACTCGTGTGGTCAAAGTGCACACTACCTCAGTCATTTCATAGACTGAGCCTGATCACAAGTGGACGTCTTACTCTCTTCAGTATTTATTTACCTATTTATTTCTATTTTATTTTTTTGTTTGTGTGTAACTTAGTCCATAAATGGAATGGCATAGTATGACCGCACATACAACACTAACCATGCGGCAGGGTGGCGCTTATTTCAGGCAGATTCTTGTTTGACCCATGTACTTGTCGGTGCAGTGGTTGGTTGTTGAGGCCAAAAGATTGTTCAGAATTGTGCGTCAATGGACACAAGGTAAAAGGTGCCAAAAGACTCAGGTCTGAAAATATGTACTATTTAATTACCTAAACTGTAAATTTAAAGAAATTGTCTTTCCATTACTGCACTTACTTGGTCTTGAAGTGGAAGCGAGGCTGATAACCTTGTAAAATAGCGCCATGACAGAAATAGTCTGCATTATCTCACTGTTCAATACTAAAATGCATTCAGGTGGTTTGGTTGTATGAGGCCCGTACCACTGTTACTTGATTTAAGCTATTTCACCTAAGGGCTACTGTCAGCATAACAGGACTGGATCATTTCACATAAGATCAGTTAAGTGAAGACGCAGAGTAAAAGTGCTGTTCACAAGTTGTAATTTCAGGTATTTTATCCAAGGTGGTGGTACTTTGTATGGACCTTTGCCGAGACAAGTTTCTTGATTGTGTAAGAAATCTACTTTCTCGTTGATTTGACTTCATTGATGAGTCCGAGTTGTTTGGAAGTTCAGGAGACATGAATGATTTTTGCTGTCTACACTGGTCCTTCCTTTACCAGTTAGATACATTGGTGCCAAACGACGCAGATGGATCAGTGCGGTCAGATGGTATGTCTGCATGGGGTTTTATTTCCCACCCTTTTTGTTTTGATGAAAGGATACAGTGTTGCTTGGTGAAGATACTGGTGAGAGCTTAGCATCTTTGGCACTCAAAGAGTGAGGACAAAAAAAAAAAAAAGTAGTTTTGTGTTGTGATATAATCTGGTTCTCAGTTCACTCTCCAGCACTTATCTGTATATTGCTGCTAGTTACAGTGGTGCTCGGTGAACCCAACCTAATTGATTCTTTCTTGATAGAGCCGCTGCGTGTTAAAAGAAACTGCTGCTTTGGACATTCCAGTCCCCTGTTAAACAACTATAAACCTTTTTGTAGGATTGAGAGACAGTATTGGACCGAGCTGGACGTCTGTTGGCTAAATTCCCAAGTTGTTCCGAATTTAAATTTTTGTGTAGTTTAGCTTACACTGTAACATTTTGTCTTCCACAACTCTACAGTCGCACTTGGCACAATAATGACTATTAAATTAAGTAATAATTATTGGTCTGTCAGAGTTGTTTGGACCGTGAAGGTGATAGTGGAGATTTAGCCACCTTGTTTCTGTATGTTAGGTATCTTCTCACTATCTGTCAGTAATATGTATGCAAATGCTGACTGCTGTATTTTCCTGAATGCCATTACAACAGCAGGAGTGATCCCATTTACCTCCTTCTTATTTTTATTTTTTTTAAACACATGAAGGAATTAAAATGTTTTGTTTTTTTTGGGGGTTAAATGGTTGACATAGTACTAGCACCAAAATTTGCCTACAGTGCTTAACTCAACCTGAGCTATTCCAAAACTCAATAGGGATTTTGTATATGGTATCCTACTTTTTGTGTGATGTTGAGCTTCAGCACAGCAGTTCTCTACAACAGTTCTCTGAGTGTGGCCTTCTGAGTGATTGGCTGTTACAGACTGTTTTGAATGTTCTTATTCTCTCCATCATTTCCTTTGACCATTTATCATATGCTTACATTATGCATTTTTTGTAGAGATTTTTCTATATGTGGCTTTCAGGAGGTACTACTACTGCAGGTTGTGTTTTGGGGGGGGGGGGTCTCTCTGTGATCTCTGACTGTCTACACATTTGCTTATGTTTATCTGAAAACTAGACTGAAGAATCTCTTATAATATATTAACCAGTCACCTCACCTAAGTCTGACTTTATCCAACAAAGAAAAGTGTCCGTAGGCTGTAATCATGTGTAGATTTATCCACGGTGCAGCTTTTGTGTTCAAAACGCAACCAGTAACCACCAAGAATTTGGCTGTTATTAAGAATACACTGGTGAAAAGTGTTCAAACGAACACGAACCACGAAGGTCCTCCAATTCCTGTTGAAAGGATGGCCTGAAACTTGAATACGTTGACTTCCACAGGCAAACTGTAACATACACTGAGTTTAATTATTTTGACCAGTTTACACTGAGAGGCAGCCGTAGATGCCAAATTCACATTTCTTCTCTAAATCTCGAGTGCTTTTACTTGTAGATGAATGTGTTTAAACTTATATAACCAATGCCTGTTGATACAGTATATTTAATATATAATATGGTGTGCCTTTTAAGCTATATTCAATAATTGTGTGATGCATTTTTCTTTGGCGTATGCTAGTTCATTCACTCTCAGAAATCTTGAAAAATTTGGAAACTTGTCAAATGCAGTAGCAGTTAGCAATTAACAATCAATTCTGTTCTAAACTGTTTGTGTTTTATGTAAGTGGAATTGCATATAAAATTGACAATAAATCCATTTTTAAACAAACAAACGTTTGTCCTTGTTTCTTTCTGACTGGAGTTGTTTTATCAATGCAGTCTAATTGGAAGCCTTGCTAAATTTGAATAAATAAAAGGAAACAATTGCATAGAGGGAAAAAAAGACAAGTTTCTGAGTGAAAGAACTAGCAGCATTCTTCCCCCCACAGTTTGTCAGCAACAATGACTGTACTGCTGATTAGCTGGAATGTTAGTTTAAAATCTGCAGTTGTGGAAGCATGGGGCATTTCCTGACTCTTATACTCGCTGTACAGAGTAGTTACTTAGCTGCTGCAATCTTTTGATGTGCCTACAAACACAACCACTGTTAGACCATTTATTGCAGACTTACAGATGCATTTGAAAGCTTTAAGAACAAAGTATTAAAAACCTACATATTATTTTTGTTTTTTTATCTTCTTGATATAGAAGCATATTTTCAAATGTCCTTATGTCAAAGTGAAAAGGAAGTCAATATTATGTGACAGAAGTGCAAGTCATAAAATACATAATGTGTCCTTTTCATGGTGAATGTTCTTACCAGCTTTTTTTCTGTCAGAGGTGAGGAACATAGTTTACTTCGCACAGGCAGCCCATTCAGAGGAGTAAAGCATATGCTCTCTCTGTGCCTTAGGGACGCAGGCACCCTTGGGGGCAGGGTTCGGAAACCCCTTTGCCTCGGCAGTGGGCTCTAGCTTGGGCTCTTCTACCCTTGGAGGTATTACCTCTGCCTTTTGTTCTTTTTTTTTTTTTTAAAGTTAATGTTCCCTTTTGTTTTGTTCTTCCCTTATACAGTCTACCATTTCCCTAATGCCTCCTAGCTTTTAATGCCAAGCAACCATTATGTTTAAGGTCTTAGTGTTCTCTTGTATGTAGGCAGTGTGTATGTGTCTGAGAGAGTGGTGCAGTCAAAGCTAGGCAGCTGTTGTTGTTTTTTTCTGCTCTTCCTTGCACAAGAGGTCAAGTGCGTTCACACCACAAGAAAACTGAGCAACCACTTGCCACAGGTCGCTGTACCATTACATGTGACAAGTTGGATGATTTTTTTTTTTCCCCCTTTATTGAGGAGAAATTTGGCCAGAAATTTCACCAGTCTGTTATATTAAAATAATGTTGTATATGTTGTTAAAACACATGTCAGCTGGCAAATCCACTTGGCCACAACAGCCAGTTAAAAGTTAACTTGGCAGTGTGGGAGCAAGTGGTCTGAACGCACACCAAGTTGGCGTGTTCTCTTGTAGTTGGCGTGTTTGGTAAGATCTTTCTCGTGTCGTTTTTCTCCCTTTGACCTTTGCCTTGCCATGCAGTGCACTGTGAGTCCTGTATTGTTCCCCAGTCAGAAGTTAAGCTGTGCATAGTTCTCTATTGATTAGGTTGTGGCATTTATTTTGCATTTATGTTTGCTAATGCCTGCCTGTGTGTACTCCTGAGGCTGTGCTCCTTGTCTTCATTCCTAGTGTAGGCTGTGTGCTTAGCCCAAACTGACTTCCATGTCACTCTCTCCCACAGGTTTTGGTGGTGGGCCAGCATTTGGTGGGGTGGGGACTGGGGGGTCTTCTTTTGCCTTCTCCACCAGTAAGCCCACAGGAGGCAGTCTGAGTGCAGGTACAGATATATACTGTATATATATACCCCCTTCACACATGGCTCCAAAAAAAGGCAACAACTAGTCAGTCCAACTAGAATCTGAGCAGGCTTATGTTTGCAAGTGTACTTCCTGAATTGTGATGTTTCTCTGAGCATATGTCATCAGATGCAGTTGGACAGGCTATTCTGAGCTTCACTGCAAAGTGCAGATACTGTATCTTAGGTTTCTCTGGTTTCCTCTCTGCTGTAAGTGGGCTTTGTCATCATCATCATCCTTGTGTATTCTTGTAAGCTTTCTACGCAAGTGTGCTGGCAGTTTGGCCACAACACATTTTAGGATATGGGGGTTTACACCAGGTGGACAAAATCTGTTCACAACTTAGCAAATGCTGGAATCTGTATTTCTCTAACATTTCCTCTTTTCCTCTTTTTCGTTTTTGTCCCTTTCTAGGTTTTGGTGGCACCAGCAGCAGCTCAGGCTTTAACTTCAGTAACCCTGGTATCAACCCCTCAGCTGGCCTGACCTTTGGAGTATCTAACCAACCTGCTGCAGGCTTCGGCACAGGGGGGCCCCTTCTCCAGCTCAAGAAACCCCCTGCTGGTAATAAAAGGGGCAAGAGATAGAACCAAGGAAAGACAGAACCCTGTGACTGACCAGCTGACCTGGCTTGGGGTTTGTAGCGGTATAAGGCCTGGTCTCCCAAAAGCATATAAGTGTTATAATAATCATTATCCAACTACAGAAGAAAGAAAACATCAGGGATGGGATTGATCCCACCATAAAACAGCAACACAGGATCACCTATTGAGGTACATGTTCAGTAAACATTGAGAAAAAGAAAATCCCATTGACCAACAAGCATAATCTTTCTGTCTTACATTGGTCTGTATTGTCCTCTCTTCTACATTGATTTTATTCCATTAAATTTGATTCTAAATTAGATAATATTACCCGTCATACAAAAAGTAGCCCACATTCACATGGGTCTATTAGGTCCATTTACACAAAAAATATTCTCTTACTTAGGTCCGTAACTCTGAACCATTATGGTAGACGGTGGCTTGTAAAGGTTGAAAGTAGTGTTTGCTTATTTTTAAACATGAATTTGCCCATTTGCATTGCGTAGCGCTACAATGCTTTTGGGAATGCCAGCCATGGACAGAGCTGGGTCAATTACACATCTTTCAGTTATCTGTAAGGAATTTCTTTAGTCTAAGTATTGTACAAGATCAATGTGTTTTTGCGCTTTGAGGTGGACGGTGCAGATGGTTCCATTGTGTTACACAAACTGTCAATCACATAACTGCACTTGAACGCCTCTCAAATGATGACTTGGTCCAAGTCTCGTCCAGGGTAAGGTAAAGGGAAAGAAGCTAATGGAGTAATAGTTGGTTGGGAACAGCGTAGTCTCTGTCCGAAGGTGTCAATGGGGGGGTAATATCTGATCCTAGCGAGTTTTATAGGCACAGGAGAGTGTCCAGGGTGGGTTTTTGGGGAAGCACAGTTTTATTTTTGTATCAAGTGGAGAAAGAGATGACATTCGACGAGGCGGGGGGGGGGGTGTTAAAAGGGGACTAGCACCTTGGGATAGTCCATTATCTAGTCCACATAACCTGTGTTGTTTTTGCTAGAGTCCATCCTTATCATTGTTTAATAATGACTTTTTAGACACATTTTGTTTGCCCCAATGTAAAAACTTGGGAGAGTAAACGCTATGCTGTTTGTATTACATAGCTCCCATTAAATGTTAAGTTAGTTGAATCTGAAAGGGATTTCACACGCAGATTCTGCCTACTCAATTTACACGTGCTAGAATAACTTTGCACTTGCCAGTGTTTATGACCTGACAGTGTGAATGTGCATGTGTGCCTATTGCACAAGTATGAATTTGTCTCTGGTCTATCATAGCCGCTGACTTCTTCAGAGCCTCTGGTGTGGTTTAGGGGGAAATTCTGCTTCTTTTTTTTTTTTTAAATTGTCCATGTCCATTACCAAATACCTGTAGTTGTACTATTATTTTCTAATCACAGTCTGTGTAAACCTGTATTTTCAGGAAGTGGTTTCATAATAAAATCTCCAATATGATGTTTTGCCTGTTTACGGCATCACTTCAATAAATGTGTGTGTTGACACAGATTGGTGTCTGTTATGTGTTTGTCCGAATGTGTGGACAGGTTCTAACTGGAATCTGACAACGGAGACACATTCATGGTTGAACCAATTTTTACTACTTTCATGCCAGGATAACAGACTACGTTAGCATTATCATAGCCTGTAGCCAATAAACCTTCCTGGGAATTGCACAAGTAAGTAGCCTTTTTGAAAAACTCTGTGGCCTAAGTTTCAAAAACTAGTTCCTATGGAGAATTGCAGTGTCTGACAGCTGTACTGGATAAAACAGGACCACTGTTTCTGGTTGAGCACGGTTGAGAAGTAAAATATCATTTGTTCTCTCTCCTAAGCAGAGGGGGCGCTAGTGCATTTCCAGCCACTCTGAAAACAAGAAGAAGAACGCTGTTGCTATGCGATGATGCCGGAATACACACACCATGTGCCAGGCATAAATTACCATTTCTTGAGCTAGCCACCCACATTTTAGCCCATCTTTCCCTGGTTTTTGTCCGCAGTCATTATTCAACAGTCCAGGTAACGTTGCGGTTTTTAATGCGCAAGGTATTCTGACAGCAAGTTAGTCAGAAAAATGCCTTTTGGCTCTCTGCCGACATTTGCCAACTTAGTTTGTAGCCGACACCATTGTAACGTTAACCAAAAAAAAAGCTCAATTAACGCTAACTAACATTTAGGAAGTGTATACTTACATTTATAAATATTTAAATCATTAGAGCAAATAATAAATTGTGATAAAATTGGTTATTTTGCTTTCCATAATATAACAAAAGTTTTTCACCACATCATTTCTTTTCTTTTACCACAACTGAGCGTTAGTTAGCGCTAACGTTAACTTACTTGTATCCAGCGTAACTTACTGCCCTTAAATTAGTTTCTTTACCGCCGTTTCTAGAGCGGATTCAGCAAGTGTTACTATAAAAACTAAGGTTAACGTAACGTTATACCTTTAGGGTGGCTAATGCCACATTCAGAGACACAGTCATATTCTTGGCCTTGCTGTGTTTGTCAAGCAAATGCATCATATTTCCTTATGTAACTTTACACAAGGACAGATGTAAAGCTAATGATAACGCCATTGCCTTATGAACGGGATCTTCTCTAGCATGGCTCCTTTAATCATACAGACGTGCTACCAGGAAATATACGTTATCTGGAGCTAGTATCCCCTTTGAAACACGTTGCTTTCATGGTCTCTACCTCCATATTCCTCTCAGACTTCTCCAGCAACATTGGATTGCTAAGTCAAGAGAACCAGAGTGGAATTTGTGTTGCAGCTAATGGTGTGTCTGTGTCAATGTGCACAGTGCCACGTTTTTATTTTCTCTGAGATCTGCTAGATCTCATCTGCTAATTGGACTATATTACAATGTTTTATATTGCAGCCATGCCCCTTCCAGACACAATCTACTGTGCCCAGCAAATCAACATCCCTCCGCAGCTGCCAGACATCCTCAAAAACTTCACCAAGGCAGCCATCCGTACACAGCCCAAGGATTTGCTGCTGTGGTCTGCGGCGTAAGTCATAGCCTTTGTCAGTGGTGGTTTGGGCAGAGGGTAGGGGTACATGTTGATTGTGTTCTTTTTCCCCAATCTTGATCCCTGGAACAATAACACAAACAGTGTCCCCAGGCAGCATCACTGCATGAAACGGCAGGCCCCTTTTCACCTGCGCATCTCATCTTTGCGTTGACTGGCTGGCTGTAATTGGATCCCAGGGGCTTCCATGTTACTGCGGCGGTTAAAGTATCTGACTTGCTCCAACAAAGAAAAGGAAAGGACTGGATGAAATTTAAATACGTCAGGAATCTTTTTGTGCCCCTAAGGACTTGTCGTATCATCTGCGATTTTATTGGCCAATGTAGCTTGGCAGTGTTTACAGCAAAAGACAATAAAGTGAGCCATATGGTGAAAATATAAACAATTCAAATGTCTCCTGGGTTACAAGATTTTTATATGCTATTAAAGTAACACCAGGCTCTGTTACCTTTCAGAGCTGCTGAAAGTCATGCTGCCTCTTAATTCACCATAAAATGTTGTTTAAACTGCGGAGTAGGAGAAGCCACAGTATGCCTTTTAGCACAATAAGAATATCTGTAAACATCAGACAAAGAAAATACAACACGTGATGATTTATTCAACTGATGGTACTCATGAGAACTCAAACTGGAATCATGCCTCATGTTACATAGTCTGCTTTTATTACTTTATTTGACTGGCTCGCTTTGGAAGCAGGGGACATGAGCGACAAGCAGGGTGGAGCAAGGCACAGTGTCTGTTTGTTAATGTGTGTGTGTGTGTGTGTGTGTGTGTGTCCTCTCCCAGATACTTCAGTGCGCTGTCCAAAGGAGAGTGTCTGCCTGTCAAGGATAGGCTGGAGATGAATGTTGCCAGCCAGAAGACAGACACTGGGCTGACTCCAGGTCTGCTTAAGACTCTCCATAAACAGGTATTTTCTCTACAACAGTATCGCCCCATAGAACTGATCACAGAACTGCTTGCATCATATTGTTGCAGGTGGAAGAAAAGCAATGCATTTAATGTGTTGCGTATTTTCCACTGTCTTTAATTTGCATGTCCTGTGCAGGCTACATTCTGTAACTGATAACTGTACCGTATATGTTCTATGAGTGTAATTATTAGTTCCATTGAGTTTAATATCCACATTTGCTTACACTTATGTTCTTTTGTTTGTGTGTATCTGCATGTTGCAGTGATGCTGTTTCCCCATGTGGATCATTAAAGTTTCATATTATTGTAAACCTATTTTATCTCACCTGGGGCATCTACTGGCATCCTGGTGTGGTGGATTCATTAAAAGAACTGAATAATTAATATTTCCTTAAAGGCCAACACTTAAGCAAAAGTCTGAACATTGTGAGGATGCAGCTCTCTTTCTGTCTTTATGCCAGTGATATTAAGTTTTACAGAGTTATTCATTTTCAAAACTGTGCTTAAAGATCATTAAAGAGAAGTCTGCTAACTTTATGGCCACAAATCTAGCACATATACAAAATTGTAAAGTTGTTTTACACTCAGACATGCAGCTTACATATCAATCTACCAGCTTGGGGTGGGAATAAACGCCTCATCTAATGTGTAATTAAATGTGTCTTAATTACATACATTTACATTTAGTGAAGCGACGTACATATGAGAACATTCACAGAACTGAAGGCGCAGCTTCGGTATCCTGCTCGAGGATACTTTGACACATGGCTGGGGGAAGCTGGGATCGAACTGCCGACCTTCTGATTGGTAGACGACCGCTCTCCCACCAAGCCACAGCCGCCTATACTTAGCTTCCTATACATAAAAGTGTAACATAAGTAAAGGCTTGATCATTAGTATGCGTGGCTGTTTGACTGTTTTAAATTTCAACAAATAACACTGAATAATTACTCATGATTTGTTTTACAGTCAACTAGATAACCTCTTTTCTCCTCATCTCTCCCAACCCCCCACTCCCCCCGACCCAATCGTAGCTGTCCCACAGGCAGCTAAGCAAGGAGGAACTGCAGAAGAAATGGAAGGGTCTGTGTCTACCCATGGACCAGCTTGAGAGCCTGCTGTCGCTGGGCAGCTTTAGCTCAGACATCGACTGGATGGAGTTTTTCTCCCTGGGCTGCAGTGCTCTGGGAGGGGTGAGATGTTACATAATGCCAGATATAATTCGAACACCACTTTATACCACTTCCCTTTGAGCCTTAATGCCTACTGTGAGGCGAATCACAGCTGGAGATCCTCAAGCAGCACCTTTTTTGTTCATCACACAGTCTCGTCTCCTGGTGTTAAGACTAGATCCAGACGTCCGTGATCCAGACTTCTCCATCGGGGTCCCCAGGCTCCAGATAGAATGACTGGATAAATCCTTCTCTGACTACTTGAATCTATATTAAGCCAATGATTTTGCTTCAAAGCTGCAGATAGAGCAGTAGAGACAGATTAAAGAGAATTTCTTTGAGCACTGAGAACTTTGCCGATGATGACTTAGAATCTGCAAAAGCAAATTCAGCTCGGCATTGACAACATTATGTGCTCAGTGTCAGTAGTTTGGAAAGGATGCTGCTGTGTATGAAGCTGTTGAACACTTTACCACATGAGGGCAGTCATGTTCCACATTGATTAGGCTGTTTTTGTACCTGTCTGTGTGCTAGCGTGTGTGCATGTAAGTGTAATTGCAGTGTGTGCTTGTGATGCACAAACGGGACATGCCGAAATGCATGTGTTTGTACTTGTGTCTGTTTTTTTTGGGTTTTTTTTAAATAAAATCTTCTCTGTGTGCACTTTCTCAGACCCTCAGCAGTTCTCTGAAGTTTGCCTGTGAGATCCTGACAGAGGATGAGGAGGGCGGTGCTGCGCGGATCCCGTTCAGCACCTTTGTCAAACTTTACACCTACCTGGCTCACCTGGACGGGGACGTGCCACATGGCCACATTGACAACTTCCTCAGCAGCCTGCAGGCACAAGTGTAGGTGATGTGTTTGTGTTCTCCTCAGATTATAGCCGTCAGTATGCTTATAGAAATGAAGCCTACCTCCCTCTTTTCACTTGCAACAAGCAGAGCATATGAAGGCTGAGGAAAAGTGTTGTTTCATATGCATCACCAACAGAGATGCTGCCCAGTTCTCTTCTCTTAAACTGTCTTAATTATTTTTGTCTTGGCTTCAGCTCCAGTCAAATCTAATAACAACAAGTTAACAAGTCCCCCAGTGTTTGATTAGGTTAAAATTTCAGCACACATGATTATATCCAATAAACGTTGTGCTGCTGAACATTATAGCATTTACATTTCAACACTCCATACGTGTACGATAGATTCACAGTGGAATTTTTGACTAGAACTGCATTTCACGTTGTGTTTAATAAGGGACATGTTTGATTTAAGAAATGCAGGAAATACATTCAAAAGTACTTTAAGCTGAAGGTTTGCTGCCAACATGTTTTCTGCAGTGATGAGTCTGGATGTGCTGAACACTGCTTTAGCTCTGTTTGGCCCGACGATTCTGCCAGTCAACGTTGGTAGGCTAAGAAGCACAGGCAGTTTAAGAGCTCAGCCAGGTCCCCATGGCCTCAGATGATGTTGTGAGATAGTGATATTCACTGTTGTGAAAATCCTTATGCTGCTGAGTAGAGCTATTGCACTGATGCACTGGTTTCTCTGCCCGACAGCAACAAGCAGAACGGCATGATTCAGGTTTCAGACTTCTACATCAGCAGGAAGTGAGGGGAGGAGAGACACAAAGCAATGGAGGACAGGGAGGGAGGAATAGAAGTAACAAAATGACAGTGTTCGATTAATAAATGGGCCTGCTAATGCTCTTTCAAGCACAGCTGTTGTTTCATTACCTAGAAATTGGTCCCATTAATTGTTCATCATATTATTCATCATTGTCCAGCTGAACGAGGCAGCTATTTTGAGTCAGGTTGGAACCATTTAATGAGCAGCAGGAGAGGCACAAAGTTGCCTTACACAAACTGTCAGGTGTATGCTTTTTATTGCCTGCTCCCTTATGTCTGTTAGCCAAAGTTCATTTATCATACGCACAACCTATCAGCTTTCAGCGTCACCGCGTTTGGCATCTCTGCTGGTGTGTTCATTTTGCCCAGCAGATGAAAAGGAGGAGAGGTAAGGAGATAAGCTCTGAGGGCACGAGAGCATGATTTTCAGCTCGTGTTCAAGACCTAAAACCCCCTGTGTTTTGTTCACTCCTCCATGCAATATTGTAAATGGGCAAGTACAAATGCAAACTCAGACAGGTTTATTACACTAGTCAGAAAGCACACAAAGTAACATGCAGGGCCAAGAAATCTCAGAGGCGCGCACACACACACACACACACACACACACACACACACACACGCATAAATCTCACTCCCAGTCTCTTCAGCACATCATTTTAGATTTACACATTTTAAAAGACACTCATGTGTCAGTGTGAGAGCATAATCTGTGGTCACAGAGGCACCATATGACACTCTATTCTTATGAACATGTTTTTTCCCTTAACACACACACACACACACAAACACAGGCTGGTAGTTGTGTCATTTTGTGAGTATTTCATCAGGCAGGACAGGAAACAGGATCAGTGGGAATTCACAATTCAGGCACAGTTGGCAGTAGGTTTTAGAGCTGGCGGATACACACACACACACACAAACACACACACACATACACTGAAGCTTACCCCTTGCAGGATTGCAGCTGTGGCCGAGTCAAAGGGGATTGAAGGACAGATAGAAACCCTGATAACCTGATAACTGCAGGCTCTCCACCCATATGACACAGCAGAAAAGGAATTTAGTCAGGGCTTAAAACAGAGGTCTTTCTGTGAACCACATAGTAGAACTTAAATCATGTTAAAAATAACTCGGCTCAGAATACTTTACTGAAATACAGATTGGGATAGATACATTGTTTGTCTTCGGGTGGTGTCTGAGATATTGGGTTGATAAAGATTTGGCATTCCAGCCATCCAAACTGTTATGTGATTTACATCATTGTAAACACGAGTTTTTATTAAATGACAGCACACAACCATAGCATATCATGTACAAGTATGTGGATGACCCAGCTTGAATTAAAAAGTTAAATAGAAACTTAAACTCATGTGATTTCCCAAGAAGGTATAAACAAACACTATTTGCTAAATAGAAATAAAGACACATTTACACTTGGACTCTTGCCATCCTCCAACCAGAGGAACTTTTCCAAAAATCCCCAAACGGTTTTTTTTTTTTTGGAAATCAGGAACTTCCAGTTTTGGTTCCAGGGCCAGAGTTTCTTCTCCCCAGAAAGCCCCTGCTCTCAAGTTGGTACTTTCCAGTGGCCCAGGATGTATTGGGATTGAGTTCTGAGCGTTTCTGACTCGGAGACTGCAGCAGTTTGCGGACAGTATTCATTCAAACTGTAAGAGTATTGTTACTTTCCATGGTGCTGTAAGTGACGTTTCGTTGTTGACTGAGATGCAGACAGTGGACAAGAGAAGCAAAACTACTTTTCTACTTACGTTTCGGTTACCTGTCTGAAACGGAAACACTGAAACTGGCACGTGTGCGTGATTGGAGACACTACTACACTACTACGATGGACCTTGTTACCATGTATTGCTTATCACGCCTGCTATTAAAGACATGGAGATACAGCTGAAACACACAGCGATATATTCCTGTAATTAACAACTGTTTACTGTCCACTTTTCACCATACAGTGTGAAACAGCGACAAGTTCTTCACAGAGCATTTGCAGGCCTATCCTCACATTTCTATACAACTTAAACTTATTTTTAGGTGCATCCTCCATCCAGTACAATGGTCATACAGTACAGCTTCAGAGCTGTGTGCTCCATTGTTTTAGGATGTTGGAACTTGGGAGAGCCATGATGTCATTACAAAGATGTCAGTGTTCTAGGAATCTCAGCTCCAGGGTGGACCTTGTTGCACAAGTTTTACTGTTTCTTCGAGCTTTGCTCATAACATCACACCCCCAGGGACACGGCGAATGTAGCAGAGCAGTGCGAAAGAGACAGGAGAAGAGAGAGTGGACACAAAGGCCCCGTTTAAGCATTCCTCTTTGTAGCTGTTGTGTAACAGATTTCAGGGTAAGATTGAGGGAAAACATGATTCATGCTGTATCCTGAAGTTGCAGAACAAGGATATTTTATCAGTCAGCTCTATTGCTATAGTCAGTACAGCTGTACTCTATTTTGTTGACAGCATTTGTTAGGAATTTTTTTAAACATTAATGGGTTGTTTTACATGATTTAAACAGTCTAGAATTCATTGTTATTAGTTTGTATTTGTTATCAATTAGTCTTAATCTTAAAGTCAACGGTGAGATACAGTAACTGGGACATTTGCATTAGCTGTTCAGTTGTATATGTATTGCTTACAGATTATATTGTACCAATGTATGTCATAGATGTCTTAACAACATACTGTATGTTCCAGGGAGCTCCAGCATGGGATGATAAAACCTCTGGACTTTATCCATCGGGATGATATTGACTCGACTCCTCCTGCTACATCAAACTTTGCCAGAGCAACCTCAAGAGCTGAATAAGAACCATGAAAGACGTCACCCATAATTTCCTCAAGAGACGTTTTAAAGGCCGGATTTGGGTTCACCACTCGCTGCTACCTTAAAGCTGAGGTGGGATGAACAAGCAGAATCCTCCACAGCAGCCTATGACAGGCACCTGTCAATCAAGCAAACACCCCAAAAGCGACAGTTCACCCCAAACTCAAAAACACATATTTGACCTGTAATGCTATTTATCTATCTAGATGGTTTTGGTGGGAGGTGTTGAGTTTGGGAGATATCAGCCATAGAGATGTCTGTATTCTTTGAATATAACGGTTACTCAAGAAAGTCCTCAGACCGTGCTGTGAGCAGTTTCATGTAGAAAGAAAATAGTTCCTATATGAAACTGCTCACAAAAAATTCCAATTCCCCTGCAAACTATTGGACTTTATCTTGTGGCGTTACTCTGTGCTGTCACACTTAAACTGTTTTGCAAATGTATAGATTGTATAATTCTATGTCATGTTTGTGTGTATGTATTATTAATACTGAGTCTGTCTTGTCTAACAGCATTTGCAGAATGTGGGAACAATACATGAAGTTGATTTGTCCAGACTGGATTTGGGAGTTATTCTTACACACATGAACACACATCACAAAAGGAACTTAATTAAGGGCCATTGCTGGTTGATTAAAATTAGTTAATTACCACTTGTAGACTATTGAATTTCTCCTTTTCAACTGGCAGCAAAAGGTTTCTCTGTTCCTGGATTTAAGTGTTGTCCTTAGCTTCTGAATAGACCGTGTTGTCTGTCCGTGCCTCATTAACTGATTAAGAAATAATATGAAGAGTTTCTAATCAAGCTATTAATAATCAGTACATTAGGCCTTTGCTATGAAGTGGAAAAACAACATTTTCAGGCAATCTTAGACACAAGCAGCCCTGTTAAAACCCTGACATAAACACTCAGTTTTGGTCAGACTTTCACTTGATCAGCTCACACATACACACATCTCAACAGTTCAGGGATTGTGTCAAGAGGAGACTCATAGGAGATCTTTGTATGGCGCTCCTGCTTCAGGTATGCCATAGAAGAGACCATGGTGTGTTGGGGTGTTTTGACTGTTTGTGGTTTTCAGGGGAATTATATGAATGACTGAATGAGGGAAGGGCTGCAGGAGCTTGTCTAAACCTACCAGCACCACGGTCGTGTGCTCATTAGGTGCATGTGGGATGAAAGTATATATTCAGCTCTATGATATGATGTAAAAGAATGTAATGTATTTATGATCAAAAAAGGCCTTTTAAATAAAAAGCCTTCCACAGTAAAGTCATTTCTCAGGTTTAAAGGAATATTATGCCACTTATTATTTGGACATCCAGTCTATAATGATGGTCAAAGAAATATTTACACCAAACACTTTGGGGACATTCTGGTCAGAGAGCTCGTATATAGTTGTTTTGACAGAGCTGTGACTGTGTAATGGCTCAGGGACTCAGTACAAACCATACTATTTACATGCCACACACACACACACACACATAATCATTGTGATTATTTGTCAGAGGTTTTAGATTTTTCTTCTGAGCCCAGATTGAGCTAATGCAATTGGCTCTGCAAAGGATGGTGTCGCTGATGTTGTCTTATTTACAGCGTGTGCAAGTCTCATATGACTGAATGTGCGCAGCACAGAAGGTGGATGCAGGTGTATGCATGAAAGCGAACGCAACAAATCTGCTTTTTCCAATGGCCATACTACAGTGCTCTACAATACTGCAGTATGTTGCAGATCAACAGCAAGGTTTGTGCATAGGACAAATTGAAAGGGGATCTGGGATCAAGTCTTCATATGCTGCATGTGTCGTAGACCCTGGCCTGACCCCTATTGATAACTTTCTTCCATTTTACCAGGGCTAATTTTGGCCCACTAGCCCCACTTAGAGTGTTAAATGAACCCCTGTGAGCTCTAGTGGTTTATTTGAATTCATAATAAAGCTGTCTAAATATATAACAAGATATAAAACAAAAATTCAGTGACAGGGAATACAGTAATATTGAATAATATAAAAGGCTAGGCTTTTACTGTAAAGTGGTTACCACGATACTTGCAGTGTTTTCTATTACAATTTATAAAACTGAGGCATCTCAAATTTTGATGAATTTATGCAATTTAATTGCGTTATTCGGTTGTATTCCCTAAAACACCAGTTTATTATCAATACTAGCCAATTTCCTTTTCACTGGCAGCAAACTGTTGCCTTTATGGCAGCTTTATCCTCCTGAACATTTCTCTGAGCAGCCCTGGAGCTGCTGGTGGATGTATCAGGGTGTACAACTGAAACACATCACCACAAAACAGAATACATTGTCGGAAATCAGTATAATGTAGGCATCTGAAATATTTCTTTTTCATTCCAAAAAACAAATGACATTGATTTTGTGTTTTTTTTCTTGAGCTGTAGCGTGTTTCTGATATTTTGTCTACCCCATTTATCAATGAGGGTAGACCAAACTAGAAACAATGCATTTCCTGCTGAAAATGCATGTGAATGCTGAATACTGAAATAAATCATTGAAAGCATTGCTGAAATTGCAGAAGTCTGAAATGCCTGAAAAATTGTGACAGCCTAAAATGTATTACACTAGACTGCTCAAACACCTGGAAGCAGAAATATATAAGTGGCAGAATTGGGAGTTTGAAACGTTAAGTTGAATAGAACCATAAACGCCTTAAAGAGCTGAACGTTTTCAGATTTGAATTGTTTCTGTAGCTAAAGTGTGCAGAAAAACATACAGAAGAATAATAAATTGCAAAGCATTGCTGAAAATGCAAAAATGTGACATGAATTGCCAGAACTGGAAGCTGAACCGCATTGCCTGAAGAAGCTAAGAGCTGAAAATACTTTGCGTGGACGTTCTGTAATATTGCCTCAAGCTTGGAAACCTTCACAATATTTAGGTAAACAAGAAGACCTGCATTTAAAAATCCAATATACACTGAAGAAACAACTCATAACAGGGCCGGGCAAACTCTGTGAAAACAGTGTTGTCACAGGTGAACATATTGTGAGAAATAAGAGGCAATACATTAACTATGGATTAGCTGCGTTTACGTGGAGGCTAATAATTGGACTTACAGCCATATCTGACTACTAATGCCTCAAATGACCACCTTGACTAGCCCAACCAGTAAGAATCTAGTTTGAGAGGGGTGGTGTAAGACAATCTCTTCAATGTGAGAATATTTAATGATAGCCTTGTAAACATTTGACCCAACAACTCTTTCATTTTTTTTTTTTTTAAACAAGACTACATGTGGTCTTACTGTGCATATTCTTTCATGTAGGGTAGGTGTTGTTGCAGTTAAGCACCCCTCTGCTTGCCTTCTCGTGTTTAGTAATTGCTCATTACATACATTTGGTTTACATGCCTGGGATATTGAGGAGCTTTAACTCAGGAGGTTTGATATTCTCAGCACACTGTTACTGCTGGTCCTGCTATCAATACAATGATACATTGTTACATATTTGAGGATGGGACACATTCAGGAAAGACCACCGGCTGTTTACCTGCTCTAGTGAATTAGTTTTTATCCATTAAACTTACGAGAGGAAGCACTGTCTTTCCAACGGGGACACCTAAAAATGGACCCCCAGTGCTGGATGATTTGTGGCTCTGTCACGGTTCTTGGTTGCAACAATGACCAGACTAGTTAGATCATTTGTTGTAGCGGTATTTGGCATAGAGTAATTACTCTATGTCAAAAAAAAAACTCAGATGGAATATTTGTTTTGGGATGAATTCATTTGAAATAAATGAAGATTCTAAATATAAACAGTCCACTTTTCTGTCAGAATCTTCTGTTCACATCACTACTGCTGTCAGTCATCCTTTCATTTAAAACTATAAGGACACCGCTAACGAAGATTCTTTCAAAACCTCTAACTTTTTTGAGGTCGGTCATCTGCCTGCCTTGAGTCCTCAGTGCTGCTGCCTCTTGAATATATTTCTGCTTCTGGTCTTCCCCTAATGTGGACCACCTGCCCTTAATATTATTGATTGTGCCGAAGTTAAAAAAAAAGAAGATGCACAGAAAACTTTACTGACTAACACCTGGAGTCTGCACTCGTTTTTAACTATGTTCACACAGAGACAATCTGTCCAACACACTGGTTCACACTTAGGTTGTAAAGCCCATTCCTCTGTAACAAATCTGCAACAACAACAGAGTTAGTCCATGGCCTTATTCTTTTAAAACAGACACAGCCGTCTTACATTAATGAATCAGTGAAAATCCTGAAAATCAGTTTCAGGACCCTTGTGAACCCCTAGTGTAATCAGGGCCACTATGTAGGCTACAACAACAACAAAGCTTTTAGTATAACAATAAAAAGCTTCTATTAAATATTGTCTCTCACCTTTGTTTCTGAGAATGTCCCTAAAAACAAGATTGCATGTGAAGTGTCGGCTTTGAGGACCAAGGGCCTCCGTCCAAATGAATAAACCACGGGCACTAAACCATAAAAACTAATTAAGATTCCTATTTGAATTTGTAATTGTGCTGAATAAAGTTTGAAAAAAAAATTGAAATCATAAAAACCTGAAAAAAATGACACACCAGCACGAAAATGAAAAATCTTAAAAAAAATAATAAAAAAATCTTTTTAAAAAAATACAAAAAAAATCTTTTAAAAAAATACAAAAAAATCTTTTAAAAAAAAATACAAAAAAAAGAAATAATAATATTAACAATATGATGTACTGCGCATGCGGGATTACGTCACTTCCATACCTGAAGTTTTTATTTTTTTGTAAAAAAATGTTTTAACGATTTTTTTAAAAAATGTTAAAGATTTTTTTTTTCCCTCGATCATTTCATTTTCGTCATTTGTTTGTTATCATTAGAATAGCTGTTAGAAATCCAGCCCACGCTCACGTTTAATGAGAATTCTTATATGTAAACGTGCTGACATGTAAGTAACACTTACGCTGTTGGCTTCCGTTTATTTTTTTTTTGCATGTCAGCATATGGCAGATACTGAATGTTTTGTTTTTTTTAGATGCTCAAACTTTCTTAAAACTGGTTATCCTTTGATATATTTAGTGTCGGTAGTCCACTAACAATAGCTTTATGGTGGCCAAAATTAAGGAAAACACAGGAGAAGCTGATTTCATATTTAAATAGATCCTGTTCGAATAATAGTATTCCTTTTCTCCCTCCACAGTGTTTAGAGGGTTAATTACAAAAACATGATGATTTGGGACTAAACGCTCATTCCTGCGCATCGTTACACTCTTTTCTACATTGTTTATAGGTTACTTATCATCTAAATGTTATCCTTTATTTCTTTAATCACTAAGGGCTGGAAAGATAACTTAAAACGTAAGGCAATTTTTCTTTTCTGTATGGAGCAAAGGGCTAACTGTTTTTTTATGCAAGAAACCCACTCAACTGAGGCTGACACAAAATGTTGGAAATTGCAAAGGGGAGAAT
>CM022493.1:18264478-18362975 GCA_011952105.1 Coreoperca whiteheadi
GAAGTTCCCTTGAAAGGGAACTATCTTTTTCAGTCATGGAACGGCACACTCGGCAGGAGTTAAATAGATTTCCTGGGGAAATTATTGACCATAAAAGTGACTCTAACGGCTATTGGGTAACGATATAAAATAAATGTTATTATGTGTATATGGTTATAACCAAAAAGCACAAACAAGAACAAAAAACTCTTAAGTAAATGCTTAAAAGAATGGAACATGCTTTTTTCAACAGACAGAGTAGTAATTGGGGGAGATTTTAACCTGGGATACTGTCACGCGTTTGATGAAACAATAGTAGATTTGATCACAAACGCCAATTGGATTGGATTATTGGTTTATCTCTAACAATCCAGTTAATCAGGTAAATAGATGTGAAATCTCAGCATCACCCCTAACTGACCATTGTGTTATTTTTTTGACACCTTCTCCGGATGGAAAAGAGAGTAACATAAACTCCACCCTTTTGAACGATATTGAGTTCAAAGGTCAAAGAAGTAAGTGAATTGGAAATGTGTTCCTTGAGTAAATGGGAATGGTTCAAATTCAAAGTTGAAAAGATAGCAAGTGAAAAAGAACATTTTTAGAAGATTTTCCAAGGCTCCTACACTCCAGCGATGAGGTCACTCCTGACCAAATACACACCCATCGTAAACTCAGAAAAAGACTGAAAAAAGCACCAAACCTAAACTGCTATGAATTAAAAACTGTAAAAGATATCAAAAAGCTTAATACACGTTCAATATTTAAAAGTCTTGTGAACAGTTTAACGTTTAAATGGTGTCTGTAGCATAAAGTATGCGGCTCTAGTGGAATTTCAAAGATTGCTCCATAGACTTTCATTGTAAATAAATTGTGGGAAAAGCTTAATATTTTAAAAAGTAGAAAAAATAAATAAATGTACTTAAAGAGCTGACCATTTTAATAGTTGAATGGTTTAATAAGTGCAATACTAAGCATAAAGAAATGGGATAACAATTCACACTAATAATACTTCATATTTAAGGTGAAACTGGTGAAAAGAGAAGAAGACAGATAGGTAGATGAGCCAATGTAGCTTCTAGAGGCCCCCCTCTGAATCAATACACTTCAGAGTTAAATGTGACTCTACACACTTGAGATCTAAACAGGATTTAGTGGATGGGTGAGGAAGTCATGAGTTACAAGCCTTTACATCTCAAATGTGGTCTTCAACCTTCACTCTCAACCCAAACGTCACGGGAGACCTTTTACCTAACTCGAACTCTAACTGAAGGTGGGCTTTTTACCTTATCGTGACCTCATCTGGCCATTGCGTCTGTGGCCTGATCAGACAGGGAAACGTTTCACAGACATATATAATGTCTGGAGGCGCTAACACTGGCTGTCACACACGCAGCAGCAGACTGATACCATAGCGATGGGAGAGCCACAGCTGGGGGTAGATGAAGGTTTAATAATAATGGGTACACACTGGGACTGTTGTGTGCTCGGTTTTTCCACAGCAGGTGATGTCAGCAAACTGGTGTTATTAATTACTGAGAGAAAAAAGGATCCTCTCTGTGAAGCTGGCTGTGGGCTATAAGTAACAGAATATTGTACAAAACTCATACATTCAAGCCATACATTCTCTATGGAGATGGATACAGTGTACATTGGCCATCCAGCAACAGCAAATTATGATCATCTCTTTTCACTTTATCGTTTTTATTATACCTTTGTGCGGACAGTGAAAACAACCGGATATATAAGTTGTTTTGGGTAATATCAAAACAGGATGCAGAGGTCAAACATACCGTGTAGTGTAAACCTCTTAGCCCTGCCTTACCATAGTTAGGATATCTATTGTAATAGCAAGGTCCTCACACACAGGTGAACCACAGCACATCCAGTTAAGAATCTGCTGCTGCTAGTGGGATCAATATTAACATGATATCTAATTTCAGTGACACCAGTTGTCTGCTTGGCGGATCTATAGTTCATGACATTACCCTGAAATGATCATTTTCAAGTAGAAAATTGACGCCATATCTGGTACAGTTTCAGTTCCCTATTTTATGGTTACTGTTAGGCCAAATGATTTTTTAGTGTAGGTTTGGGTCATGGTTCTGCTCACGTCTGTGCAAAAAGCCCTCTGTGGCCCAGCCCACACAGCCGCTCATCTCTTTGCACACTAGATGAAAAACATTTCTCTTCCTACAAATATGGTATGAATTTTCCATGAAGACAAAACTGCTTACACACATGCACAAACGGAAGCCCAACTCTCTCCATAGCGCAGCGCCAAGTAATGAAGCCCAATCTGTATTATCTCCACTGGCCACTGGCCAAGAAAATGAGAGCTAGAGAGAGAGAGAGAGAACGAGAGTGGCGGCTGAACAGAATGCACCGAGGCTGTGTGTAAAATGAATGATCTCAGAATCATACTATGATTATGCCACAATCATTTTAATAATGCTAATCCCTTAATTTGAACCTTGTCTGCTTCATTAGCCTGAAAGTACGGCAAGCCCCTTTTGGTTTACAGTAAATTGATGCCTTGTAGATATTCAAATCAAATGACTCACCATAGGCTGGCACTTAAATGCTGGTTTTCCCCACGTTTGTCTCCATGAATCAGATGTAGAACACCATAAAATCACACACAATAGGATTATTTTTTTCTAAAAGGAGAAGAGCACAGGGTTTTTATTTTGTTTTCAATGTCGCTTGAAACCACAAACGCTTGGCAGAAAGAAACTGAAACCATCATCATGGAGTATAGGCTACAACTAACCTGTGACTTTTGCAGTTTGCTGTATTAACACAGGGGCTTCAACTAATTTAATAGAAATAGGGAGGAAGTCAAAAAAACTGTTCATTTCTACTTTGATCTTACAGAAAGAGCATATATGATACAGAGAAAATAAATGATATTTGGTTGTAATTTCTGATACTGTACTTGCTTCCTTTTGAATCTCAATTTAAATGGGCCACTAAAGCAATATCATACACACGTAAAGCTGAACTAAACCACAAACACATGTCCTTATATGAATATTATAAGAATATTAATGTTTCACTACGGGGTTGCGTCCAGCTGAGAGAGGAGAATTAATCTCGTGTCAGTAGACAGACAGACAGAGAGGTCCCAGTCCAATCTAATCGGATTAGGCGACTACAGGTTAACAGGCTGCTGTCTCTCTCCGCCCTACACGGGACGGTCGTGCGCGCAGCAGTTTTGCTTTCCTGAACCTGAATCATATTTCCATTAATGTGCTCTGGAAACGGCGAACTGGAACTACAACTCAACGTGGTTTCGCTTTGGGGGCGCGCGAGAAGGACATCTCACTTCGTGGGGCGTTCACGGCTCAGATGGGCATAATGTCAACAACTCTCCGGAGATGTCTGTTGGGTAGCAGCACGCGCAACGTGCTCAGCTAGTAGTAGGCTACCACAGATTAAGGCGTTTGCGTGATTTTGGACTGCCGCAGGCGATGTAAGTGACTATTTAAGTAGACCCTACGGTAGTTTTATTCCGCTCTTGTCTGGAGAGACAGCCAGTTCCATGCCCCGCGTGCCAGACTGCACTCTACCCCGAGGACAGTGCCCTAGGCTCGGGGGTTAGATGGTGCTTATCACGGATGACAGGGATGGAGGAGGCGCATCGTCGGTCCGGGTCAAACAGCTCCAGCAGCAGCAAAAAGTCGGGGGGAACATTACCCAAGTCCACCCGACCATAGTCGAGGAGCCGCTGTCCAACTCTGACGAGGACTACCTGGGCTCGTGCGAGGAGGACGATGACGAGGACGGCGGAGGGGAGGAAGACGAAGATGAATTCGAAGAAGTTGACTTTGAGGACTTGGAAGATTGTCGGAGCATCGTGTCGGACGACTCCTTCTACCCGCCGGATGATGTGTTCGCGGACTCGGAGCGCACCCCGTCTCCGGAAAGCCCGGAACCGCTGTCTTTTTTCCAGGCGTGCTGCGCAAACAACGCGGCTGTCGTCCGGATAATGATACGACATGGGGTGAAGGAGGAGGAGGTCAAGGAGATGGACAGGAATAACAGGGTATGAAGCACATAAGAGGGCCACTTTGCGTAACTTCTCACAAGTTGCTAATACTTTCAGTAGTCCGCTTTGACACCACAAAGTGTTACGTTACCACATGAAAACATGGCTTGTTCTCTAAACACACTAATGTGAGGGACACGGCTTGACAAAATGTTTAGTTCAGTAGCTGAATTGGAAGTACTTTTGGTTACATAATATATGGACAAGTATTAAGTGGGCCAGCTCAGGGGCACTAAATCTTGTTTGTGTATTAGTACCAAGCTGAGGCCTCCATCACCTTCCAGTGGAGAAGCCTCACATTCAGTAGGTATTGAAATAATTAGGCCTGAACTTCAGAGCTTGCTACAGTGGTTTACTTATGTATTTCCAGGCCCATGCTGGCCTACCTCCCTGCACACGTGAGTTATTACACCAATACTTCAATAGGTCTGTAACTTAAATGCATTAATTAATTAATAACCAGATTAAAAATCAATCAATTAACAATCAAATAGTTGTCTGATATTTACTGAAACTGAGATGTGGGTTGAATAGACAATTTCATACCAGGTTGTCAAGTTGGCTTGAAAATGCCACTTTTCCTTGGTTCAGTTTATTTTTATGAGCTCACACCTTTATACTGAATCATTTTTCATACCAAACTGGTATTTTCTAACAGGTCTGTGTGTGTGTGTGTGTGTGTTGACAGATCTCAGTTTTACAAGAGCAAGCAACCTCAGGCTCTATAGAAACACTGAAGTCCCTCACGGTTAGCAGAACACACAATCCTCTGTGTGTGTGAGAGAGTGAGTGTGTGTGTGTGTGTGTGTGTGTGTGTGTGTGTGTGGTCATGCAGGCATATGTGTGCATCTGATTGCATTTTGTTATTCTGGATTCTGATTCAGTTTGTGGGAGTCTGTAGGCAAACACATTATCTTACTAATGAGATGATGGCATTAGTGTGTCTAAGAGCAATTTGAACAGTCGTGTTAATGACCCAAGATGCATTTTAACACCATAAATTCCACAATAGGGAAGTAGCAGTGCCTGTTTGATGAATGGTAGACTTTTACCAATATCAAACACTGACAACTTCAGTGCACTGACTTTAAATTACATAAACAAATGTATATTTTTCACTTGAATTAATTTACCAAAAGAGTTACTGCTTATTGGAAAATTATTTGACATTTTATCTGCAGTGCAATCAAAGTATGTTTCCCTTTACGCCTAGTGTATCGCTTTACTCCTGCCAAAGAACTGCAGCCCAGGGCAAAGAGACAAATCCATAATGATGGAACGATAGACTACTCTTCATTCATCCAGGCATTTCGCTAATAGTAATTGAATAAGCTGGCAATGGGCCCCACGCTGAAGAGAAATCACCTACCTCTTTATCAAGTATTGTTGTGACTCACTGTTCTTGTCATTTTTTGCCATTTTGTCGAGAAAGGAGTTGACAAAGCCCTTTTTTTCCCCAGTACCAGTACATGTTTTGTTTTTTTATCAATGGCAGCTAAAGGGCTCCAGTAGAGAAGTCTGGATTGCAGTGCCTTGTTCAGAGGCAACTTCATTGTAGTTGCTGAGGGAGAAAGTGTGTTTTATTAATTTACTGTCTCCATGAAAATTTCCCAGCTTGTCTGTGTTTTCATACTACTGACCTCACATCACCAATCTGCATCTCTAACCTTGAGGCTACCCCCATCTCTCTTTGTCTCTCCTTCTATTTCTTTTTTCTTTGTCTCTCACCACCTCTCCCTCCTTATATCTCTGTATGGGTGATGGGGTCATGGGAAGGAAGAGTAGAAATGACACGCAAGACTATTTTGGTAAGCACCCCAAAACACATGCCTGTATACAGTGTGCTCGTGTGTGTTCGAGTGTGTGTAGCGATGAGAGACAGTTGTGTGTTTGCATAGATAGACAGGATGCGTGTACTTTGCCATTCCCTGTGACCTTTGGGGATGGGCCCGTGCACAGACACAGTACAGCTTAGCAAACCCATCCATTGGAAACTTATGAATGTGTTAAGAGCATTAGTGCGTGCGTGTGTGTGTGTTCAACATCCGGACACAGATGTCAACATCCTGATACAGCAGACAGCTTGACAATGTGATGTGCAAGACAAAGAGGGGTGTTACAGCCCAGGCTTGGATATTTCCCCGTTCTCTCATCAGCAGTTTATAGGGAGATTTTCAGTATAATGTTTTGTTCATCTTGGAAGACAAAGGAACTACTATAGAGGTTGTGTCAAATTATATTTACAGTATATGGAAGTATTGTATTATACATTTGGAAGAGTCTGGCTGTACAGAACTAGTTCAAAACCATTTCCCATGAAACAGGTGGAATCAAGAAGAAATTTGAATCTTAACCCTGATACACCAGGTCAATCTGAAAAGAGTAGGCTTTATTAATATTTTGTAGAATATGTTGGAGAACTAAATAGGCGCTGAAGATGCAGAAAAGAGTGTAGCTTTGCCAGTTCAGCCGTATTATTTGACGCACACATAATCGTTTGTTGCCGCTGTTTTCCGAAGTGCCCGTCAACAGCAAGCGCAGAGGTCAGGATCAGCTACAGAATAGCAGCAATAAGATGCTGCTGGGGATTCAAAATGTCTATTTTATTTGTTTTGCTGAAAGGTTAGCGTCATAAACCATCAGTCACAAGTTTTTCATGTTCTTTTTTCCAGCATATTTCCTATCAAAATAATATATCATTGTCCTTATTTTACTCTGTTTAGGACCGTGTGTTCCCCTTGCAATGAAATGGATAAGTTGTCATGCTTACATGAAAACTCAATGAATACACACACACACACACACACACACAGAATTCAATCAACTTAAATGAGGCCACCCTGCCTGACTCGCTCTCTCTCTCTCTCTCACACACACACACACACACACACACACACAAACACACACACAATCAAATTTTCCAAATAGGGTGCGATCAGGTGACAAACCAGGACAGATATAGTATGTTGCAGGCACCAGGCGACAAAGTCAACCACAGTGTCTGGCAATGTCAGACAGGCAGAAATTACAACTGACCAACGCACAGATCGACCATTAGGCCAACAGAAAGGAGGACTAAATGAAGCACAGGCAGGGAGAGACAGAAATTGGGCACTGCAGATGGTATCAAGCATGATGCTGCTAGCGAATATAGATGAATGGAAAAATCAAAGCAACAGTCATACACATCTGTTTTGATGCAGCCATGTGAACGCTCAGCTGCAGACAGAAAGACAGTTAACAGGGAGGCTATTGACAGAAACATGGCCCAGTACGTCTGTGCCAGTGCTTCTGCTGTATGTGATTGAGGGCGGTCTAGAGTGTATTTGCCCGTGTGTGCGTGCAAGTACTTGTACACAAAGATCTACTGTAAAATGCAAAACCAATGCAACATTTAAACTTGGTTAATGCAGGCTGCAGAGATGATACAGGTTTTCTGCCGCTCGGATGATTTGCAGGATTTAGCTTCGACTAGTGCTTATTTGGAAGTAAAACATTCTGTGTGGGTAAGTCCTTATTTGGGAAACAAGAAGGTAGTTTGATTGGTTTATTGAAGAAGTCACATTGGGAAACCCACAAGGGACTCAGGATCGGGGTTACTCTAGCAGTGGAGGGCCAATACAGACATTATGGGGAGATTAAACAGGTTGCTACTTGGTTGGGATGCTATCCTGGTTGTTTGTGTGTATATGATAATGCTGCTACAGTATTTATTAGATAATACTTTGCCAAATTGTCCAGCAGTAGCAGAATGAGAAACATCACAGAGGCATAAAAAGGCAGTTCGTTGAGAGAGAGCTAATATCTGATTAGTTCCTTCTATTTTCAAACCTGCACTAAGGCTGCTTCATGTGATTTGATTAAAATGCAATTTAAAAACAGTTGAACATTGGTTGGGAAACCTGTATTTATTGTGTGTCTATAATGAATTATAAGGGTTACACTGGGCCAATTATTACAGCATTCTCACATTAACTGTAGATACACATTTTCTACAGCCCCCCCCCCCCCCCCAACCCCAACCCCACCCCCCCTGTGTCACTCTGACTGATACGGCTAAGCCTTTCTATTCCTAGCTCTGGATATTCCCCAGATTACTTTAGGAGTGGGTGTGTTTGTTTGTGTCTTTGTCTTTGTGTCTGTGTATGTGTGTCCACATGGGCTAATAATAAGTTGACCAGAATTTGTGTGCGTGCGTGTGCGTGTGTGTGTGTTCAGACCAGAACCCACTGACCTTGATTGCAAATGCAAGTTAAAGTTAGTGAAAGTTCAGCTGAAACTAAAATTCATTTTCATTCATCTCTATATATATATATATATGACCTTGGTTTGTTATGACGTGGACATTATTTGGTCAAATTGTCATAACCAAAAAGACATTCAAATTGTTTTTTTTTTTATGCAGTGACAGCACTGGTGTACTCCAGTGAGCATGTATTTTTGGCACAGACTGACAATGTTTGTACTTTAATGTACTTGTTATCTTTGCAGCACAAAGAAATAGTTTGTTATATCACTTCATTTTCAACAGGCAGAGATCAGGGGAAACCGGTGATCTTATTAACAGGGAACATACTGTAGTTTCAAACACACTACTTGAACTGGCTTGGGGCCAGTGTTACGGTACTTGTTGGTATGAATTTTGACAATCTGAATGTTTGCCACGCAGGTTTTGAAGTAACAGAGGGTTATGAAAAGTCATGTCCATTGGGAATCAGTGAAAATAAGTGCAAGCTAGGCTAGCTAGCTTCTACTATTCAATCGGAACACAAACTTTGCAGCACGATGGGTCCTCCCAAATGTTAAATGTTTTAAAGGGACAGACAGTGTAAATTGCTAATGTTGAATATGAAAATAAAATAAAGGCATTGTTTCCGTATTTATAGGCCATAAGAATTCACAAAAAATAAGGATATTGTGACCTACAGTACATGTATGAAATCAGAAGAACATGCTTCAGTGTTGATACTGTACGTCAGTTTAAATGTAATGCTTACTACCTTATACTTTACAAGCTATTATAAAAGAAAAGGTCAAGAAAAGCTGCACTTCCATCAACGGGAATTTTGGGTCTGCATGAACTTTGGGGGGGGGGGGGGGACCACATTTTATGAGAGCGTTTACAATCCAGTGTAATGGAACAGAGGAGATTACAGTCAGGGAGGACATATGTCTACGTCCATCAGCATCAAGTAATGAAAGCTTTAAAATTGCCGTAATCTGCATCTTCATTTGGCCTACATAAAAAATACACAACGCTCCCAAAAACTGTTCATGAGGATTTGAATCTCTGTCATGCTCAGTCTCACTTGCACTGCACTTACACACACACTCTCACTCTTCCCTGGAAGTACCTCTCCTGATTGTTTCAGGGTTGTTGAGCTACCTGGTAGTGTTGTTATTTTTATCCCTTTAGCCGCAGTGTTACCCATTGAGTGGGTAATATTGTGTAGCACATGATTGCAATTCTATTCAGTGTGTGCATTTCGCTTGTGCTCTTCTCTCAGATTCTTCACTCACCGCCATTGCCAGCAGCCACTGGTAGTGCAGCAGAGCCCAATAGATGTAACAAATATCCCTGTGTGTATGATAAACATGTGCTGAGTAGAAAACTAGAGCCTGGGAAAAAATGGTAAAAAATAGTTAAATGCTTTTGCGTATTTGTGCGTTTGTGAGAAAGGTTCAAAGAGAAAATAGGACATTGTCAGACAACTAAGATTGCTCCAGACATGCTGCAGGGCATGCTGCTGAAGTACACCACAGCAAGGCTGGAGGGTTGCCAAGAATGTGTGTGTGTGTGTGTGTGTGTGTGTGAGAAAGAGAGAGAGAGTGAGAGAGAGAGAGCCATAGACACGGTCTAACCAGAAAGAGCAATTTGGAGCTCTGCCAGCGGAGGTGAACTTCTTCCAGACAATCCACCAGTTACTCCACAGGACCTCTCTCCACCTTTTCCCCTTAAAACTCTCAGGGCTGACAACGCTACTGTGGCTGCACCTCGAGCTGGCTGCCAGCCTGGCTTGTTTTCGCCAAAAAGTTTAAGTTCAGTTTTTCTTACAGGTGAAAAAACATCTACTGTAAATGCACTGTAAATGCTGCAAGGCATCGTTTAAAATGAAACCAAAAGCTTAGTTGCTATTTTTTTTTAATCTGATATATATTAACACCAATACAGGCAGCGGTGGGGCAAACCTACCCACACTTTGACAAAAAGCTGTAATTATAGGATTTATCAGACCATCACATGTTTTGGGAATATTGGCACTATTGTCTTGAAAAATGAAAAATTAGATTGGCTGACATAGCCTTGACGCTCGTTAAATGAAGGATAATTGAAACATTATGCAACCTGAGAAATGTGTGTAAGAGCTACTACCTGTAGGTAAGTGCAGGCATGAGGTTTTTATATTTAGACTTCGACTTGAATGGCAATATTGTTTAGAATTCAGCATGTGGAGATGCACAGATAACTCTATCCTTTGTTTGTGTGTGTGTTTGTGTGTGTGTGTGTGTGTGTGTGTGTGTGTGTGTGTTTGGGTAATAGGTAGATATGGAGAAGGTCGGCACACTCTTTATACGTTTCCTATGAACCTTTAATCCCTCTCTGTACCAATCTTCGGCCATTATTACATTTATTCATTCCAGCGAGACAGAACGTTTCACATCCTTACCAGAGTTTGAAAGAATCATTTACTGGATTAACACAGTGTCCTTGGGAACGAGGACTAAAAACTTATCATGCCAAGAGCTGCAAAGCATCAAGTGGATTTCATGAGTGCTCTGAAGAGAACACCATGTCACAGAAGATGGTTCACAAATCAAGTCTGCTCAAGCAATATCACATGTGGAACAAATTGTAACAACTATAATACTCCACTCTTGCCAGTAAAGGTTGAATATATTTCTTAAGTAGGATTTTTAACTCTTCATGGCACAGAACTGATAATCAGTTCTGCAGTTGAGGCCATCTATTTTTCACAGCAGCTGGGAGGTAATAGTTGATACTGCTTCTGTTTCAATCCCCATGTCCGTGCTGGCATACTCCAAAGAACACAGGAACATGTACTGTCATCATCATGCCTTATACGTTTAGGTTACGTGCAGTGTGACATAGCCTGACGACCTAAGGCAGGGCAGTGCCAGTCGTCTGATTTCTACCACCCTCTATTTTAGCAAAGCTGGGAAAATCTCAAGAAATACATTAGAAAACCCTTAGCACTCTCCGTTACTCCCAGCAGGCACCTGTAGCAGAATACATAAATATTTGTCTTGCAGCTGATGCATGCACTGTCTACGTGTGTTTCGACATGGAGTAGGTCTGACTGGTTGACCTTTCCAGCACACCTGGCTTTCATAACGCACTAATGAAGAGTCCCTGTAGGGTCTGCTAGCTGGCCAATTAAAAGGTCGTTCTGAACAACACATTGTTATTTGTTTGACTTTGTTGCAAATTCAATTTATTGTTACAGTAGCTCCAGCTTCACATGCTGTGAGCCTGCGTACACTGACTCAATAACCCCACAAAGCCCGTTGACATTATTTAGTTCTGTTAGCTACTCTTCATCTTTGGAATGGAGTTGAAATACAGATCATTTACCCCTTTTCACCAGTTGAACGCCAAGAATGCCATGTACTGGATTTTACTTCTCACATTGAAAACGTTCCATTTGAAAGGCCCGATTTAAATGAGGTACATGTAGGTTTTACGCCTCTGATGGAATAAAAGACGCCTGTGACGACAGAAAAAAGACACGGAATTATTGCTCTGAGGGCTGGAAGGTTGTCGTTCAATACATTCATTCTGCTTTCAAAAGACATCCAGAAACTGAAAACCGAATGACAGATTACGTGCTATGTCTAATACACTGCACGTATACCAAATAGACGATGCTAAAAATCAGCTATCAACTTATAAATGTACAATTTGTTGTCTCCAACAGGTGTCAAGAGTTTTCAAGATCTAAGCCATTTCTTGTCAGAATTAGATAATTTCCAATAAAATACTACATTTAACTCATCGCATTACTTACATCATTTACATACTGTATATTGAAAAATTTGTGAAATGTGACTTCTAGTAGGAAAACGTATTCCAAATCAGCATTTATCCACCTGTGCTCTGACCCATCTACTGAAAGGCATTTGTTTCTATCAGAAATGTTTCATGTATAAATGCACTGTGTGTATGACATGTCAATTGAGAACTCTGTGTTCATAAGTTGCTTGTCTTGGCTGATGAAGTGTGTACCTTCCGGAAAGTACCCTACTTTTACAGGAGTTTTCCAGGACTCACCCACTCCCAAACTCACACTCGTCCACATGCACATGCACATAAAAGGGTTCCTGTCCTGGCATGAACACAAACACGCACACACACACACACACACGTACACAACATCAGAAGGGGAGACAGCTTATTTTTCCACTGAGTTCAAGGCGGTTGAGTTCTCAATGAAAAGACAACAGATGTCATATTTATTCAGAGTTATTAGTTTTGAAAGATGCACAAAGATCCCCTGGTCCTACTGACACTGCCGTGATCGCGTTTTTCTTACTACTTCCTGTATGTCAGCACTTTACTGCAGTTTTGCTTCATCTCCTTTGGCAAGTTTATTTTTTTCCCTGAACATTTTTGCTGATTCGAAACTCAAGCCTCTCTCCCTTCCCCTCGTCTTTTAACTCCTCTTTCTCCTCTCCTGTCACTTCCTGTCTCAGATAGGGCTGTTGGTGGCGTGTTACCAAGGTTACGTGGACGTCGTCACAGCGCTGTCGCAGTGTCCGTATCTGGATGTCAACTGGCAGGACAGCGAGGGAAACACAGCGCTCATCACAGCCGCTCAAGCAGGTAACACACACACACACAAATGGACACAGTAGTGTATCACTGGCTTAGTTACATACACACAGATGCTATCAGAATGGTTCCCAGTACTGTTGGATACACACACACATGCAATTTGGCACTAATGCTGACACAGATGAACACACACACACGAGCATTAGAAACACCAGTCAGCATTCGCTGTACTCTACTAGCTTTTTGAAAGAGAAGTGATGAGTGTGTTGCTTGAACGCGAATAAGAACCAGCTGTATGGATGTGGATCTCGCCTGTCCAAAATACGATGGACAAGTGTGAATGAGCATTTAGCAGCTATTATCCAAGCCAATGATATGATTACAGACTGCGTATTGTGACCTACAGTAACTGCTGTCCGTCCCTCTGTTCTTCAAGGCCACATAACAATCACCAACTATCTGCTCAACTACTACTCTGGGTTGGACATCGAGCGGAGAAACTGCCACGGCTTCACCGCTCTAATGAAAGCTGCCATGCAGGGAAGGGTGGAATGCGTGCGCTCGCTCATGATGGCAGGTGAAGAAAATGTGTCTAATTACACTAAATGTCCAAAACTCTGTAGCAATCAGAAAGGAGGAAATTACACAAATAACTCAGTCAGTATCAGAAATTGGTTGCTACAAATTACCTGAATTTCTTTGGCAGATTTTACTGATTACAACCGCAAAAATTGTTGTTTATTCTGCCATTACTCTGCCATCAGGGCAGCTGAGAAAACTATGAACAGATTTTCAGGAAACGGGTGGACAGATGGACAATTTGAATTGGTTTTGGCAGCGATCCAGATGTGTTATTAGATGATTATTCTCTGTGAAACTAATGGAGAGATTTGATACCAAATCATCAAGACGGGGGTGAACTTTAATGATGGGAATGACACCTTTAGATTCATTTTCTGACATGTTTATTTTGGTTCATTTCTTGCACTTATACACATCTATTGACAGGCCCTGTGAGAGTTGTATGAGGGTGGTGTGCATGAGTTGTCCCGAGGACACCGAGACAGATAGCAGCATTTGGACACAAACTTTTAAGTCTTCCGTCATTTCTTTGCTCTCCTCTTCACTTCTGAGTACATGTAGCTCTTTCTAATCTCCACCTTCTTATCGTTTAACCCATATCTTTGTTTATCCACCTTCTGTTATGTCCTTTCACTGACATATTTAACCTTCTGCGTGGTGACTACCAGGAGCTGCCCTGAATGCCAGGGACTTTGGCCGCCATTTGACTGCCAGGGAGTGGGCCTTTTTTACGGGTCGCTATGAAACTGCCTGGGTGATGACACGGCTGATGGAGCGGCCCTGCGCCCGCCAGTACAGTGATACGTACAGGTAAACTCAGAGCTGACACTGTTTCTCTGTCATGGGCAATTATCTTATATAACAATATCTGAAGAAGTGATGCATTTCATCGCTGCACTGCAGTAGCAAAAGTATTCGAAACGGTGTTCCAAGGGAGGGAGATGGAAGGCAGGCAGATCTTCATGTATAAACATGGAGAATTATTGAGAGGTGCTGCCATGTGTAGTTATGATGTACCTTTTTGCCTTGAGGCACTGAGCTATTTTGCAAGTCCTTTTCTCTGATTCAAAACTCAGGAAACTCCACAACATCTTGAGCTGTTTGATGAACGCAGTTATCACTGCCACTGGGATTTGTAGAAAGTAAATAATCCTGACTAGCATTCTAGCTATGTAGTTTTGTATAAGTCATCTCCTCATCAGTGTTTCCGGATAGGTCTTTCCTATTGGCTATTTGTTGCAAGACATGGGTATTTAGACATGCAACACAAGGTAAAAAAAAAAAGTTCTTTGTACATATAAGAAGAGTCGGTGCATGTGGCCATTTATTCATTTTAAAGGGACAAGAGTATAAGGTGGCAGGAGTAAACCGCATGGAAATACCTGTAAATCCAGATTACAGAACATACAATATTACACATGCATCAAGAAACACAAAAACATAAGACAAAAGTAGCCCTAAGAGAGGCTCTCACTTACTTTATGATGTTGAAGAGTAAACCCTACAGTGCCTCCGTGCAGCGGATTTATATCAAATGTGCTCTCCCAGTCTAGAGTGGCCCCCACTGGCATCACTGGTGGCCAAAGCCCAGGAGCCCCGTGGCTGTCTGAAGCGCCTGTCGGACACCGTGCGGAACGTCTTCAACATCGCGAATGTCACCAACCCCGAGGAGGAAGGTGTCATCGACCACATGGTTTCTATTACAACTGCCATGAGGAGCCCTTTTATTGCTGTGGCTTGCCATACAGTGAGTAACCAAGCTCTAAAAATCGTGTTTACTCTTCGTTATCCACTTATTCATTAATCAGCATTAAACTGCATCCCACGAGATCCAGGAGCACATCTATCCCAACCCACATGTTCCTCACTTACACCAACAAGCATTTTGCAAATGTAAGCTGAGATAAAGTGAAGCAATGAGTATACAGGCAACCACTCTTTGTGATAAGGAAGGATTTTTCTATAAATTTGCTCTCGTCTGCATTATTCCTGGTGGTGTCTGCACATACTCAGCATAGTTGGAGATATCAGTGCTCATTTTCTTATCTTTAGATGGAGCATTCTTGTACAATGTGGAGATCACCGTCCAGACTTGTTTGTGTGTTTTAGCATCAGTGTGCAAATTACTTTGTTTGTTAATATTGAGTAGGAGAGTAAACTAGCTCTTAGTTTCATAGAGTCCATGTGAAAATAAACTAATATTAATATTGTGGTAATAATGCTATTAAGGGGTAAGTCTGACGCTAATTCATCTTTTATTTTATCAGCGAATTCTCTGTTTTTTCATGGGATTTGTTCATAATAAGGAAAGGATATAATTAATGCCAGCCTTATCTGATAAGCTGGTTATTCAAGCAAGATTACCAGTATTGCAATAGTGCAAACAAAAGCGAGACTAAGCACTGCTTTTTGTTAATAAAATACCCAGAGTTCTATTATTATCACTAGATATTTCTACTGCAGTGCTACTAATATTACACTACTGATATTATTACTAGCATTACCTATTAGCGCCTGTTGATTTTGTTTCAGATATGTCCTGACAGCCCCCCAAGTGTAGGCAAACGGCGCCACGCAGTTCCTGAAATCATCCGCCAGCAGCGAGCCAAGGAGCTCCGCTCCATCAACCCTGACAGGGTGGACAGCCACCTCAAACTCTTCCAGAACTCCCGGGTCACACTGGTGGCCAAGAACTCAGTAGACCGCCGGGCCAGCCTTCAGGCCCAGAGCCTGGTGCCTCGACACAGGAGCTCCAGCCTGGGCATCGTGACTCATAACGAAGCCCTGGAGCTGCGCAGAACCAGCCTGCTGCCCGTGCACATGGTGCTGAGGAGGAGCAGCGTCAGGCCAGGGTTCAGCATCCCCAAAGTGAGGGTGTCCAAGGCCCCCGCGCCCACTTACGAACCAGAAAAGATCCGGAGGAAGAGCAGCGCCAAAGATGGAGGGGGGCACCTGCTGCAGATACCAAAGTGGCGGTACAAGGAGCTAAAAGAAGAAAGAAGGAAAGCCGAGGAGGCTGAGCGGAGGAGGCTGGAGGTTATAACCAAGAGACACCTTGCTGCCGGGAAAAGGAAATAATATCGTGGCCGCAGAGGAGGTCATGGACACTACTCCAAACAGAGACAAAATCTTGACAGAACATAAAGTTGGACAGCTTTGACTGTAATGTTTTTCTGTAATATATGCGCTCCGGGTGAGCCTAGAATTACCGGCATGGTTGCTAAAAGAGGACAGAAGACTGAAGGTTGCTTTCGTCTGCTCAGATTTGCAAGGGGGATGCCGTTTGGCCTCTTGAAAATGGCTGCCGTAACGTTGACAGCATTAGACGTGTACGACGCTCAGTGTCCTTTATGATGTCAAACAGTGACTACCCAGGGATTTAATACTTGAAATGTTTTTAGCTAACTTATTTTTTTATATTTATTGCTTTTCAATGGATGGCCAAGTCTGTATGGTTTTGTAGTGTGTTACACTGTATCGGAGCAGAAGACACTTAAACACATTAACACATAACTGCAACCACAGCAGAAGTCTGTTCATCTTTCTGCCTACAAAGTGGAAGCTTTTATTAAAGATGTTATGGAATAATATCTTTGAAAGATCCAGCGGAGAATACTAATGGGCGTGTCGTTGACTGACAAAGCTAAACACAAGCTTATATAGAATCTTAACGGCATTTGACAGCCATGTTTTTAGATGCTTTTTGTTTTGCTTTATAATGACGAACCCACAAATGTATTTTGCATATATATATATATTTTATATTAGAGATTTTAATGCTTTTTGATGACAAACTTTTAATTTTTTTATTCCATATGGACTTTTTCACATACTTATATACAGACAACTATGTTTTCTAGTCTTAATGTTCGAGGCCAAGACTGAAATGTAGAGCACTGTTGTGATGCAACGTTGGGAAGAAAGTTCAAACTCCGGCCAGGTGTTTGGATTGTAAAACAACATTAACGCTGGTTATAGCAGTGATAAACTCACATGCAATGATTGAGACTCTAAGATGCGTGAGTTTGGTGTATACAGGGTACGAACGATGTGAACAAAATAAACACTTCCACTGTGGATGGGATTGTGATTGAGCCAAATATTGATGCTTTCCTGCTGTTATAATGCCTCAGCCATGTTATGTTGGAAAGTTAATAACAAAATGACGGGCTCCTTTTTTTTTTTTTTTTTTGCTCTTCTTGATTTTCATAAAACATCTTAGCGTTGGGGGCATGTTTTTCATCCAGTAACAATTACAGAAAAAAAAAAGAAAATAGTAATGTGTTTGAGAAACCAGGGTGAGGCTCGGTCATTGTGACAGTACAAACTGAAGTGATAATCCCTAACATATGGACCCTCTGATAAAAACAGCCAACCCATTATAGAGCAAGAGGTCAGCTCCCTGTTTTAACATTAGAACAGTGAAAATAATGGGGCACAAAATAGCCGTGAGTTTAAACACGCAGAGCCACGGGGAGAGCAGTGATATAACATTGTCGGAATTTTTGAGAGCACAATTTCACGGTCCTGACTCCTCATGGCGATTGCAGCTTAAGTGCCATCCAAGAGTGTGTGTCTAATATACATGGTGATGAGTTGCTAAGGGGTTACAAGGGGTACTGCGCAGCCACATCATTTCTTCAAATAAACTTCATTGACTTCAGAGTGGCAATCTGCTTAGAAAGTCCCCAGAGGAAGCCATTTAAACACGACAAAAGATGAGCAAACTGCACACTTACTGAACTCTGCACTTAGCAAACTGAGAGTGGTCACAGGATTAACATATTGAACAATAACATAAGGATATGTTTCATATGAAAATGTGTGTTTTCTGGCAATGCAGTATCATGGCCAACAAAGGCCACTGTGTGCATTTTGAGAGCATTTTCAAAAGGTTTCTACAGTATCTGTAAACTGCTTCTTTGCAATACAGAATGAAGCAGAGATACCTTTAAATACATTGCATGCTTATATGTATGACAGGCTATTGAATTCTGGTCAGGACTGTGCTATCCATGCATAATGTGTTTGTGTTTTGTTTGTGGAGGAATGAACTATGTGTGTGTCTGTGTGTGTGTGTGTGTGTGTGTGTGTTGGTGGCGGGGGGGTGACAAAACCTATTAGCCCTGAACGCATCAGGTAATATTTAGGTCATTGTTGTAGCTCAAACAGCTGTTGGCTTAGATTGTAACCTGAGATTATGAAGCGCCACAGGCTTGGTCAGCGAATCCCCAACCCGCCCCCCTCCCCACCCCGACTTAAATCCCCCATAGAAATTCAGAAGTGGCCAAATAAACAGGGCACTATCCACTGATAGTATGACAGCTATTATGTCATACTGTGATGCTACAGGCTGGGAAATTGACAGGGTGATCTGATTCTAGATCAGCACTCAATGAGTGCTTCTGTCAACCTTGTGAAATTGGGTAGAATCCTTAGTTGGGGCCCTCTGCTGGTTGATTTTGGTACAACACTTAAGGACTTGTGCATGTTAGAGATATCTAATTGACATAGTGCATACTTATGAATTTGATGATAATCCTCCACTAGACAAAGCGATTTGGAGTGAGTTAATGAGCTAGTGACTGAAAGACTGTGTGCATGACATCCTTTGCTTTACATCTGAGGAATGGGATCATCATGATGTGGTCTCGGTTAAACCGCTGCATGCCAGTGATGACTACATATATTGGCTACACTATGTTTAGTAATCGGCAGAGATGGAAGAAGTAAAAGTAGTAATACCACAGTGTAAAAATACTCTGTTACAAGTAAAGCCCCTGCATTCAAATCTACAAAGTACTCATTATGCAAAATGGCTCATTTCAGAAAATAAATATTGTAACGCTGGATTATAATCAGTGATGCATTAATATGTAAGCATCTAACATTTGTATGTTCAGGGGTGTAACATTTTTACTAATAAGTTAATGACTAATGAAATAATCTGTAAGAACAATAATGTAACAACTGAAGTATTGCATTACTGACACTGTATTTAAATAATAAGCAATAACATGTGCATCTTGATAGGTGATATGATGTGGCAGTTATCACATTGTCACTACACATCTCAAATATTAGATATGATTTATCTTAATAATATGTACTATATTTGCAAAGCAATAAGTAAGAAGTAACGCTGAGCAAAATCTGTGTGTATATTAGACGTAAGTTTGAAAAGTTAACTAGAATTGGATGAATTATTTAAATTCTCTCTAGCAAATTGAATATTAGTGAACCAAATCTGAGGCTGTATTTACAAACAATACAAGCTTAAAAAATATGATCCTTACGGTCACAATGAATTTCTCCATATTTTCTCTGCTTTAGCAAGATCTAAATGTAATCTATCCCAGTGCTCAAGGTACGAGGGCTATATCATTTGTATGTCTTTTTTTAGTGTTCTTTGTAATGTGATGCAATCAAGGATAAAGTAGGTCCCTCTTAATGAATTCCATTTCTGAAAAGCGGAAAAGTATGAATAAATGAAAATGTCTCACAATTCAATCAGCATCAGAATTATGTACAACGTGTGAACTAAAAATGAACTTCAAGTGGCGGTGCCCTCACTGATAAAATGCGAGGAAAATTTGGCGGAGAGCAGCTCTCAAACACAAAAAAACCTTCTCCGAGGAGTTTTTATAACACTAAAATAGGTTAGTTTAACATAAAATCCTGTTAATGCCCTGTTTGCGGAGTGCCGCCCACACTGTGGTGTGATGCTTGGATTATTTAAGAAAAAAACAAAACATGGAAGTTGGAAGAGCAGGCAGTTTGGTTTTGGTGGAACTGGAGCCAAAATGTCACTATAACTTTGTAACTTTAGCCCTGCTGTCTTATCAAAATGACCATGAGCACATTCAAAAAGGCTCTGATCGAAATGACTGAAATACACGCTGTCTGTTGACTGAGCAAACCGCTGCATCGGTGGAAGGTTTTCAGGCCACTGTGTCACAGAAATGACCAGTTTTGACTAGCTGAAGCCAGGTTTAATGTTCCTGAGCACCACGTGGCCAACACCAGGTGGTGTATACTCAAGGCATATGTAAGAAAGTGCCAAAATTGCCTCTAAATGAGGAGGACTTGGCGCTGAGGGTAAAGTGACTTCAACTGTAAACCAAAGTATGTTCTCAATCGGTAAAAAATGGTACATAGGCGCACAATTTAAGAGGTATTGTTTTAAATCACTTCTGGACCAACATGACAGGCAGCTTTCTCTTGTACGGGTGGTCATAGTTACAGGTGAAGCCTGATCTTTGTGGTCTTATGTGCTAAATACTGACCTAATGTTTACTGGCAATAAAATGTAATACTGGCCAAAATACCTTCTTCACTACAGAATTCGTTCTCATGCAACCAGAGATTCCTGCGCAGGGCAGTGTGATACATTTTCAGCAGCACCCTTGTTCTGTTCGTGCAGTCAGTCTAATAGGGCATGGCAGGGGATGAGAGGTCTGCCACGTTGAGAGAACTATATACAGCCATGGAGAGTTAAGGAGATCGCATCTGCTTTAATGGGGTGTTTCAGCTTGCTGACAGAGGCTCGTACCACCTAAGCCTGCACCGGCTGGTTTATTGGGCTAACATAAACTGACAGAACACCTGGTTGCAGATGCTTGTGTAAAGATGGATTACATGCACTAACACCTGGTGCACACTGTGTATGCGTGTGTGTGTGTGTGTGTGTGTTTGTGTGTGAGCTGAAGGGGGGAAAAAAATAAATAACAGCAGACAACTCTTGGAGAGATGCTTCTTCATTTCAAAACACCACCTGAGCCCTAATCCCTCAGTGCAGGGCGCTAATTCACCATGGAACACTCACACACTCCAGGTGAGGTAAGTACAGGTCACAATCCATCAAGCAGGACTACTTTGAACTTTCACAAAGTACAAAATATTAGAACCATATTGTTCACCTTCTCAAGCACTGAATTGAAAATCTTTTTTCTTTTTACATGACAAGCGCTACAAATGAGACTCAACATAAAGTTTTCCAGTCATCCCTCATTTCATTCAAATATAGACAAGCTGAAAACGGCACTTTTCAAGATAGGCTGTATCTTTATTTACTATGACAACCACACCTAATACCTATGTCCACTGAATGACTAACGATTTGTACTTCAAGCAAAAGAACTGAAAAAAAACAAACAAAAATAAAACTCTTTAAAATTTTATTAAATTAACATAGGAAATCATTCCTTCTTGGCATTTCTTTCTTTCCTGGAAACCTGAACGTTAGTGTTGCACCAAACGACACTTGACTGTAAGGGGATGGGTGATTAAGGAAAAGGGTGGTGTGTGTTTGTGTGTTGATATGTATTCATTTCTAAGGAAACGCCGATCTGGATTTCGGGGGCTGATGCAGATTTCTGACATGCAACGAGCCATACCTGCAGATTATCTGGCGAGAAGCATTGAATGTATTGCATTTTCCTTGCACACTGACGAACCGTCACATGGTTGACATATTTGTTCAAACACTTTTCAATGGAATGTAGAAATCGTCGGTTTTGTTCATCTCACAGTCAAGAGCCCCACTATTTTCTGAATTTGCATCTCTGCAATGCCTTGCTCAACTTGTAATAGAGTAATTATTCCCTTGTGATGTTCAGGCTAATGTTAATGCAAACACAAAGCTGCAACATGCAGCTGCTTTACAGTAAATGGCTTTCTTTAGATTTCATTACGTTTTTTGGCCACTTTTTCATTCCAGTTGACTCTGGCGTGTTGGCAGATAAAATATAAATCCATGCGAGTCAAATGAGAAAAAAAAAAAAAAAAAGCTTGAAGTCTAAGCAACGAGGCAGTGCTGGGAGACTTTACTGTGAAGCAGGTTGAGTTTGCATTGAAATTAGTTAACATTGCCAGGGAAGGATAGACATTATCACAGCTCCAACAAGGCAGGCAAAAATGGAGAGCAGATCAGAGATCAGTAAGACTCCTCTAATTAAAAAGGTACGAACAGTGACAGAGGGGGAAATTGTAGCAAAAGATAAATAGATTTTGCTGTGGCCCAAAAGCTATAATCGTAGCTAGTTTTCTTACATGACACTACACGCCATGCATAAAGTAGCTATTTTGGTAATGACAGCCATCTTTATAGAGGAATGGGTCATGTTTTGCACCTCACTGGTTCCTCTTATTGGGCCACTATAATACTGATAATGTCCAGTTTCTTGTCTGGGCTAAACATATTTCCAAATTTCAATTGGAGGCTGATCAATCACAACATCTATAATAATTGGTTAATGCGGCCATGTAATTAGGTACTTTAAGTCTGGTCCATGCTCTACCCGTGCAATTTGGCAACAGCCTCAGTGATACACACACATCGAACGGAGTTTTGCAATTTGGAAGCTGCTTTCTGTGTTCTTTTTGGTTTTGTGTCGATAATATAAAACTGGTCTCCACCTCATGATTTGCTGATGGGTTCTTTTGGTCTGCCAAGATCATAAGTAGAAGGCTGGAGCTTGGGGCTCATCTCCGTGAGGTGATTGATTGGTTAGTTGGCCTGATTGATAGGTTGTTGTGATTGGCTGGTTGTGGTTGTGATGTGGCATTGAGAGTCCCCACCCCCACCCCCAGACTCAGATCACTTTTTCTATTAATGTTTAATCCTCGAATGAGAGCCATTTTAGAAGATCCTCCACCCGTCACCTTAAGACTATACAACTGTCAAAGCAATCCATCTTTAGGAGGACCCAAAAGGGCAGAACTAATAGTGTGGCAACAATGCAGCAGGGGTATAAAGAGCGGGATTTCTACAATGGCTGTATTGGCATTGGGTGTCTGTTGCAGATAAATTCCTCATACAAGTAATGCAGCTTGCTGACTAAAAATACTCTGATTATTTAGAGGCGATCTGTGCCTGATGGGGAAACATCTTCATCTTATGTGTTCTGTTGGGAAAGGCTGGCTGGTGGAGTTAGCGTAGCCATTGTAGCCGGCTGCCTGGCTCACTTGCGGGGCTGGTGGATGTGCTGGTTGATGTGCTGCGCAGAGGGCAGCTTGGGGACACAAGGCTGGGGCTTCTGGTGGGCCACCTGGGCAGCTGCAGGGGTGAAGTCCTTATCACCCTGAACAGAACACAGTCATACATTAGTATTTTACGGGGAAAAAGAATGAACTGCATTCGCGGTTTCAATCGTGAATGAAGCTAAACTTTCAGATGATAGCGCCCATATGCTTTGCTGCATCTTATCTCCAACTGCAACATGCAGTACAGCAAATATCCATCCCACTGACGTTAGCGTTTAAACAGTAGCACAGTGATGTGCTTGTTACCAGTGCGAGGCTCATCATCAAAGTGAGACACTGCAGACAAAATAAGAGCATTGCAACTACTGTAAGTAGTAGAATTTTAAATAATAAGGAGAAACATCAGTGCAAAGGATGTAACTGGACAGTAAACACAACAGGAATGTGTACAGTATTGGTCAGGGATCATACATATTATTTCTAGAGCTACCTGAATGTTGGTTTGTGTAAACTAAGTGTGAACACGTGTATGTAATATGCTTTGTAGTTTGTTACGATGCCGGCATACAGTGTGTGCACTTCGTGTCCTATTTTTAAACCCTTTCCCTCTGATAATCATAACAACAATGAGGCAAGTGCGTGAAAGGTATGGAAGCACTCATCTGTCGCCACTCATCTGCTCTGCAACCCTAATCTCTTATTCCAAGAAAAATGCCCATAAACAGCCTCGTTTCCAAAATCGGATCAAAGCAGGAATTTAATCAGTCAAAAAGGAATGCGGAATTTTAATCAAAGACTTACTCCAATCATGACTCGATTCCTCCCTTCTTTCTTTTTATCTTTACCTGCCAGGATTCTTTTCTTTCTTCCCCAAAGTTTCTGTTTCTTTCCTTTCTCATGCCGGTTCCTTACTCCCCTGTTCTTCGCAGGTTAGGGTCAGACTGTCTTAATTCACCTGTTTTTTCATGCTACGCTTTACTCATGGCTTCTCCATCCCGACCACATTAATCAGAGAAACATTAGTTGAAGTGGATGGATGACATTTATTGCTACAGCAATACACACACACACCTTTGGGTGTGTGAAAAGAAGGTTTTACACAGAGGACAGTGAGGGGGGGTTGGTTGGCTTGCTTAAAGGCGGTAACCCGGTTGCTCAAAGGCAGCGTTTATGAAAAGCACACATTACATAGCCACACGCGTGATTAAGTGGATTAATATTGGTTTAAAATTCTTTCATCTAAAATACTGGATTTAAGTTTTTAGTTAGGTTGGCGTTTCACTGATACCGGCTCCTCTGTCCAGATGTTGCCATATATGGGTGTTACTACCCCATCATAGATATAATAACCAAACACATGGTTCCCCTCATATTCTGACTTCTTAGGGTGTCCATATGGATAAAGTTATATAACCAATTTACTAAACACTCCACACAAACACACACACACCCCGCCTGTCTGAACCTCTCGCTGAACTTCACTCGCCCACCCCATCACTGCTTGACCCTAATCCTCTCTGTATGTGTGTGTTGGCTTTGTACTGTATGCACACTACTTTCCCTGCACGTGTGTGTATGTGTGTAGGTGGGCACAAAACATTTACAGTGTGTGTGTGTGTTTCTTTCATTTAAAGCCAATTCCACAGCTAACTGCATGGAATGCGGATGGATTTGACCTCCAATTGCCCTTCGTCTCTCTTGCGAAGCTCAAAGCTTCTGTCTCCTATATCTCTCTCCTGAAGCAGAGAAATGGGAGGGAATGCAACAAATTAACTGTGTTGCTGCACTGCACTGCGACTACAAATCACGGTGATTGGCAAGGCACGTTTCCTGCCTCCTTTTCGCCATGTTCGTGCACAGTATTTGCTACTTTTACTTTCCAAATCTAAATTTTCATTCAAACACTTTAAAGAATGTTTAAACGAAAACATGTTAAAATGGAACAAATCTTGGAAAGTGGAAGAATGAAACTACGTTTTTTACGTCCATGCGGCTCAAGAAGATATGGTGCTTGATTTCTTGAGTTGTTCACATTAACATAATGTTGCAAGCTTAAATTTTCAGTAAAGATATTTTTAAAAAGTGGAAAACAGATGGTGTAGAGTTCTTTCTTTCTTTTTTTTTTTTGAAATATGTGCTTTTTTTCGGCTAATGTATTCTGAAGCCAAACTGTCTCACCAAATATGCATATTCTTGCTCTTGTTTCGAAATTCAAAAGGCTGACCTGTTAAGCTATACTTTTCAACAATTATTTGATTTTTTATTGGATAGATTTTACGAATATAACTGTCTGGGTATAATACAAAAATCATCAAACATAATTTTGATACCCTGTGGAGGAGTCTTTTTACTGTGGTCTGATGATGATATTTGACATAAGAATAACTGTGTTTTTGGGGGTTCAGAATACGACTTTCTGGTGAGACGGGATCCCTGCGGGCAGGAGGACATGTCGTCTGAACCACAAAACCAACTCTGGACATGAGGAAGGCATACATTTATTACCTGAACTAAATGCATCCTTTCCCCTTAGAGTTTCTGCTTCAGCTAGCCTAGCTTCAGTTGCTCACCTTTAGTACTTTGGGTCGAAGAGACAAAAGCATCTGAGAATGCCATTCTGCCATTCACACGTAGCCAGGAAATGTCTTTATTTCTTTTCCTTTTTTTTTTTTACATAAAAAAAAAAATCCCAGCAGGCCACAAACACACACACACACACACACACACACACACACACACACACACAGACAGACAGACAGAGTGTTTCACTTAGCTCCTAAAAGGCTTTTCTTAGGCTTTGTGCAGCGCTAGCCTCTTGGCTTGACGGCAGCGATAGGGGGCAAATGGCGGCAAGGCAAGAGGAGGATCGGGGAATAAACGGGATGCCTGCCACCTTACTGATATCACTGCGATCTTCCGCAAACAATCTACCTGTCTGACAGGCACGGACCGGAGCCATCCGGGAACTCAAGGACACTTTTGTCACACACGCGTATGTCCCCCGACAAAAAGAATTAAACAAACACGGCTATTTCACAGACTTTGACACACTTTTCAAAGTGGCAGGTCAAGGCTGTTAAAGCCCAAAGACACACAGAATGATTATACAAATATATAATATAAATATATAAACGTCATTCAAATGCATGTGTGGACATTAAATATATTTTACAGACAAATTTCCAGTCAAGAAGTGTCAATATCTTCTCTGGTTTTTACTTATTTTTCAGGCTGGGATTATAAGAAATTGTGAACTCTCCGCATTATATTTAATTACAGATATTTGATTAGTGATCCTAACTCTTTTTTACTTTATCACATTTTCCCCCGTATGGTGCTCCACTGGTGTTATCCTCCCCCCTGCTCTGCCTTGTTTTTCCTTTTCGCTCTTATTCTTTCTCAGCACTAAGCCTCTACCTCTCCCTGCAGAGCTCATGTCCCAGATATAAACCACCTTATAATTCTTATTTCAACACTGCTGGTGGTCTGTGCATGCGTATTCTGGGAGTGAGTGTGTGTGTGTGTGTGTGTGTGTCTTACCTTTGTAACCACTCCAGACACAATCATGGGGGCCTTTGGTGGGCTGAAAAGGAGAACAAGAGAAAAAGAGACGGAGTGAAAAAAAATGGAAAAGGATTTGTAGAATTCATAACATTATACAATTTTGTAAGCACAGTGTGTGTCCAGTGCTTCATTCTGTGGTGATTGTGTGTGTAATGGAATAATATTGTGGACAGCTTACTTTATATATACAGAATGGCAACATTTACAAAAGTTTACCTAGCTGGCTCCTCTAAAACCTCCAAAAGTGAACCTGTGCCAAAATTCGAACATCCCAAGTTGTCAAAACACATAACACCCACAGTCTTACGCTCTCTGGCAACACACACACACACACACACAAACACACACTCCGGGTGGACCTGCCAGCAGCTTAAATAGCTCCCATTCATCCTGGCCAAACACCGGGGCTCACAGCTTCTGGAAGGAAAGCATGAGGAGAAGAGAGAGGGAGGGAGGGAGAAAGCTGAAGCTAAGAGAGGAAAAGAGAGTTAAAGATGATGAAATGAGGGTAAAGGAAAGGATGAGACGAAAAGGAGAGGGAAAAGAAGAGGGGGGGGAAAGAAGGGGGACGAGGGGGTAACGGTAGGTCAGGGCAGATAGAGGAGGGAAGGACTGGCACGGGGAGGCGAGAGGGCGGGGAGGACAGGGGAGAAGAAATACCTATATAATAATAGACTGTTAGAGGAGAGGAGAAGAGGATGGAGGAGAGAGGGAGGCGAGCGCTCACTCAGACATGGAGAAAGGGAAGGGAAAGGAGGCAGAGAAAAAAGATGAGGAGGAGGAATGCGGAACTGAGCTAGGCGTCGACCTTGACGTGACAAACGGGCCCCGTCTAATTTTACAGCGTCGTCACCCGCGGCAAACGAGTACAGTTATGGTAGCCACCTTCAAAAACTCCACTCAAAGACATTAGCTATAGCAGCAAGCATGTCCAACTCACGGCGTACCTCATTAACAGCCTCAGTGTGTTGGAAAGTGGAAGCGTTTCTCACACCGACTACAAACTGCAACCTCAGCAGTCAGAATCGAAGCGCTTAGGAAAACATAACTTTTGAAACATCTGCTCCTTCCTTTTAAATATTTTATGATCCATGCACAACTTTTTAAAATCCCAATCCATTAACAGTTGTGGATCCTCAACACATCTGGCTAACCTCCATCTCTGCAATCAACATCTTGGCACTGAATAGCCCTTGTGCTATTTATCTTAATGAGAAGATTTACACCTAGCTATTACATTAATGCTTGGATATGTTGAATCCCGCGGATTATTCCTCACCAGCCACAAAATGTGGGGTTGAGAGGCTCTCTATTAGCAAGTCAATTAACTCAAATATACCATGTTAGCGCCGCAAGGGTTCCTCATTCAAATGAATGCTCTGCTAGCTGAGAGGTGGTCGCGCAAGCCTTCCGCGAACATCTGCCTCGAAAAGTAGAGTTTTAAAATTTTTAAAAGGTTATCTGAGGAACAAATGGAGACTAAAATGTGCATATGGCAAGCCCTATTCTATTGAATGTCTATCGCCATTGTGATACCTCCTAAAATGTTGAAAACAGACTGCAAAGGGAGGGGAGGTGTAAAACAAAAGCACGGATCAAGAAACGAGTCAGTATTGCACTTGAAGCGTTTTAGTGTCAAACTTTGCCAGCTTGTTATTAGGATTGGGCATGAAGGCCAGCGAGACAGATAGGGTAGACAGATAAGACATGACAGGACAGACAGACAGACAGACAGACAGACAGGAGTGAGGGGTGTAAGCCTGTCAGAGAGACAGACAGCTAACAAGCATCTTCAAAAGCATAAAAAACACTTTTTTCTTAAAAAAAAAAAAAAACTACACTAAAAAGTCAGACAGAAAACAATGAGAGGGTAAGCTTTTCACCTGACTGGCAGCTAAATACATGGATACTGTGTAATCACACGTTGTAGACAGACAGACATGACAGCTTTTAGTCACGCTCGATAAACAGACGACAGACACTCAATTTAAGCCTTTAATCACGCACTGCAACAGGGCCTGATACCTTCATCTAGATACCACACAAAAGCCTCAGCCATAAGATTATGCTACTGACCCCTTTTGTTCCCCATCTATTCTATCAGTATGGTAAAACAGAAAGGAGATACCCAGAGAAGGGCGCACACGCACACACACACACACACACACACACACACACACACACACACACACACAAGTAAAACAAGAACCCCTGCTGTGAATTGATGTGATTGCGAGGACGGTGGCTGCACATAGAGACAGAGGGGGCCTGCAGGGGGCAGTAGAGAGCTGTAAGGAATCCTGGGGAGGAGCCGCTTTGTGCCAGGAGAGGAGAAGAGTTAGGAGAAAAGAGGTCGAGGGAGGAAAAAGAAAAATCGAGGGAGATGCAGAATGCAAATTTTAACTAATAACTCAAAGAGTGAGACGTGCATTAACGCATTTCATATGGTGTTGTCTTCTCCGTCTTTAGCTCTAAAGCCACACCTCACCACCACCCCACCCATCTTTCTCTGCTTCAGCAGAGCAGGAAGTTTGTTGCCGTGGGCGAGGTGGTGGTTGCCATAGAAACTGATGCCTGTTGCCGGCTTCTCCTCCTCCTCCTACTTCCTTCCCCCTCTCAACTTTTCACCATGAGCTGTCAGCTTACTGCACATTTCACCACTGTTCCTACGTACAGTGTATGTGCGGCAGTGATTAAGTCAAGCGCGCACACAGCGCCATTCGCTCTTTTTCGGAGGCTCGTGAACATATCCCGCCCTCACCAAAATATGTAGGAGAGGTGGAACTGACACGGGGCCTATCATCACCTTGCATGCAGTTTTTTTTGTTTCTTTTTTTATACACATTTAGCCGATAGTCCATCGTCCATACGATGACTGGGCAGTTCATAAACCATGTATTCACTTTAACAACATATGAAAGTGCTGAAACAACCATATGTCCAACTGTTTCCCTCTTTCGCTATGTGCCCCTCTGACTCTCACTGAGCATCACATTTTAACACCGAAGAAGAAACACTAGATTTATTCCTGATGCATTTGAAAAAAAAAACACATTCACCTGCCAGTTAGTGGGCAGGAAGCCTCTGCTGGGTCACCAGTTTGCTATGGCAACGTGTAGATGCAGCAGCTGGTAGCTCCTCCAAACTTGCTACATTTTTGTTTTAAATTGTTATTTTCCTGTGTGAGGACGAGCCAATAAGCCGGGCCCAGTTTGGACTTAAGGCTGCTCCTGGCTAATGTCCGATCTCGATGAAACGGGACTCAGGATGGCCAAGCAACGGGAAACCTGAGACAGCTGTGCCCACATCTTTGCAGACATCAGCTCCGATCAAGCACTCAGCGAGTGTTCCGAGCTGAAGGAGCGCAAGACTCCGGCGGGATGACGGGGGGGGGGGGGGGGTTACATCAATGGCGCTCGGTGCTCAAGCGCAGGCAAAGTGGCTGGACACTGGTTCCAGATGTCGAACATATGATGTGAAGATAATAATAATATTGTCTTCACTATCTTGTCGCTGCTGTCTTGCATTCCCCCAGATGCAAAGTCAAAAAAATGCACTTAATTATTTCCTGAGTGTATACGTGTATGCGTATATGTGAGTAACTGTAGGATGTGTGTTATACAGTGTGCAGCATGAAGTGACTTCTAACTTCATTTGATTGTACAACGTTGTGTTGTGTATAATGATAAATAAGTGACCTTGGCTTACGCCTCCCTTCCTTGCCTGTATCTCACCCCTAACCACTTATTGAGTGAAAGCTTTCCTCTTCCATATCTTCATATCGCCATAGCATCCCTTTGCTTTCCATACCATTATAATCCCCTCTCGTCCTCGCCATAATCCCGGCCACCTATCTCTCTCTCTTTGCCCCATCTGTCCATCTCGGCTAGATTGGGTACGGCAGGTGTTCCCCTGACTACAACGCTTCACTGGCTGCTACTAATACGAAATTTACCCAGTGGCCACCTGCTAGACGTCCATCAGTGTCACACCGAGAGGGACAGACCGAGTGTGTGCGAGCGAGAGAGTTTCACCGACTGTATTTACTGACAGAGTGCAGTAAGAGTCTCTTTTTGGATGCGCTGACGGGTCACTTTTAGTTAAAAGATAAACATTTCATGGAAGGATGGTAAACCTGCGTTTTCACAGCCGGGCCAAGAGGAGTTTATCAAGATAATGGCTGATTTGAAATGGTTTTTCTCAGTGATTAAAATGCATTTGTCTAATTCATTTTAACAGCCCAAGTAATGATTCCTATTCTTTGACTGCAATTTCGAAAAAATATTAGGGAAAAATGAAGTGGCGCAACTATTAATCCCTGTATGGCCCCAGTGAGCCAGAGGGAAAAGAGTCAAATATATATACTAAATTTGCAAAGGAGACATTTAGCGGGCTCCTCTGCCAGTGCAATACAACGCACTCGTCACGTCTTTAAGGAAGTCTGCAGTGCGAGTAATAAAGGAAATAATACAATCGTAAAAGCAGCATCGTCATTTCTTTGAAATCTGAAAGGCAGATTTGTGAAGCTTCTGCTCTTTGGAATATCTTCACTGAAGAATATAAGATAGTTTTACAAAATATTACAAACAAGCAAGTACATATTTAATTTATAGCTGAAACGATTTGTTCAGTAATCAGTTTTTGGATTAACAGAAAATTAAATCGGCAACTATTTTGATTAATGACTATTGATTACCATTTGATTAATAATTTCAGTCACTGGCCCACCATTCCGGCTTTCTCCATTCGTGGTTTTGCTGTGTTTCTCGGTTTTATAGAAAACAAGACCTTTTAAGACGTCACCTTTGGCTCTAGGAACTTGTGATGGGCCTTTTGTCCACCATTCTCTGACATTTCATAGACTAAATGATTAATTGAGAAAGTAATTTCCATTCATTCAAATGAATTCATAATGAAAACACTCGTTTATATGCAACCCCAATTTAATTGTCAAAGATGCACAGTATGACTCCATATACTCTGAAGCAACATAGCAAAATGAGGAAGTGCATGTTCAGCAGGCTGGAATGGCGGTCACACCCTGACCAGCTCTCTGCTACAACTGAAACGTACGACGGTCTTAAGCATTTCTCCTGTAGTCTGGCGTGTTCGCTCTTCCTCAAGCAGGCCTTTACCCTTGAGAAATTTAAGCCAAGCTTGCATGTTGTTTTTCTACTTCATTATCTACTTGACCTCACTTGAATGCTCGGTCTATTATTGCAACTCATCTTGGCACAAAGGAAGAGGTAGCAAAAGAAAATGACTTACTGCCACTGACCTGATCCTATTCCTGCTCGGAATTACAGGAAAATACTCAAAACAACAAGCACGCTGGATGAAGAACATGCAATATATAATTTAGTGTGTGTGTGTGTGTGTGTGTGTGTGTGTGTGAGAGAGAGAGAGAGAGAGAGGTTGCATGTATAAAAGTACATGCACACAACATTTCTTGACAGTTGGCAATGTTCTTGAACCCTGCTCACTGCTGTGCACTGCTTGTCACTTCTCATTAGCACAAACACACACACACACACACACACACACACACAGAAACTGATATGTGGTGTGAATACGCCACCTGTACCGATACGGACATAGCTGACGGATCCTCATGAATATTGAGTAGACACATGTGGGCGTGGAGGTAGACACACACAATTACACTAAAAATAAGCAACAACTTGTACCACCTCCATCGCAGAACGGAGTGACCTCAGTACAAACACTGCATTCAAGTTTCAAAACATGCTAATATAGAAACAGAACAATTATTGCTCGGAAAAAGAGCCAGCGTGATGTAAAACATGCAAACAAAGGCTGCTTATAGCAAACAATAGTGACTGCTGAATGGGCTGCTCAAGTTAATGCTGTAATTATGTAGCAATTATGTCATTTACCGAATTAGCTGGCAACAGTACACAACAAGTCCGCTGCAAAACTGCCTACAGTACAGCCTTAAAGAAAAGTGGAAGCAGTTAAATTGCTTAGTTGACAATTTGCATTGTGTGTGTTTGTGTGCGTGGGTGTGATTACCAACTTACAAATCACCACAGAGTCGTACACTGCACGGACGGTCTCTCAATCTGACTGTAGGGCCCACTGAAACACTTTGACTTCTCCGGTAAATGTATGTAGCTGCTTGTGTCTGTCTTTACTGTGTGCATGGACGGATTATGAGACAACGGGCCCCTGGCCACAGACATGACAAGCCCCGCCCCCCCCCCACCTCTCCTACATAAGAACAAGACACTTAGACTCAAAGAGATAAAACATGACTATAAATGTCTCCAGGGCCACGTCGTTTGTAGTCATTTTGTGTCTCTTTGCAATTGTTTCACATCTCTCGGTGTCCACGTTTTGTGTCTCTTTTGAGGGATTTTGACTGACTTTGCAACAACACACATTAAAAACGGTCACTTCAAAACAGAGGCTCTGGCCCCAGAGAGCTCCTGACCCCTTGGATCCCCGGGCCTGTGCCGGGAGGCCCGTTCAGTAATCTGTGCGGGTGTGGTACCTGGTGCTGACGTACTCCTCCTCATCATCATCTTTCTGCGGCGGCTCTGGAGCAGCCGCCGCCTGGTGCTTCTGCACTATCCTCATGCCTCCTGCCTTAACTGCAACACACAAATACATAGAAGATCCCAGATATTGATATAAAACAAATCACTTGAGCCACAGTGTGTTTAGAACCTTAGGTTAAAAAAAAAAAGAAGATTTTTTTGACTTTACTTACAATGTAACAGTTAGGGACTACAAGTTTATAATTAACTTAAGGAGAACGTATGACCTCTGTATTGTTTAATTTGGCCATAATCAGATTTTTAAGTTGCGCAGTAGGTTGGCATAGTGCGTTTGAAGTCTGCCCCTCAACTAGAAAACAAAGGTTAATAAGGGCTGTGTTGGCATGCAGCCATCCTGCCCAAGTGTCCTTGAGCAAGACCCTGGATTCTTAGCAGTTGCAGGACAGCTGTTCTGTTGCTGACCTGAGAAATGATGACATCAGTGGTTTCCAGTGCTCAAACATGAACCCGCCTGCGTGTTTGTTAAAGGCTGACACACTGCCTCCTGTACGTGCTGTGGGCCTCCCACTAATCACAGGCTGGGTGTAAGGGGCATCTGTTATCTTACTGGGCTATCGGTCCTGCAGCCGCCGAGGCCCCGGGCCCTGGCCACACTGCTCGTGTCCACGTCCACCTTTATCTGTTCTCCTTCAGCCTACGCAAGACTGGAGCCTGTGACCTCCACGTCACCGCCATCCAGCAGCAATAAACGGCAACCTTGTAACTAAAACCTTTACGCCAGACTGCGATGCTTACCAATACAGTGCCAGCACATACCACTACAATACCACCAGGTTCGATGATGTGGCAGGATCTCACGCTAATCAGGAAGTAAGCAAATTGCGAAATATGGCAGATTACGCTGCACACGAACGCTAAGACACGTTGTCGGTCGCAGGTTTGTGCAAGTGTAGTGACTGCACAGGTATTACTCGTCATTCATGTGACTTTTGGTTTGAGACACTGTAGAAACAAAGGCCTTCGGGTTCATAGGAAGCTTTGGAAAAACAACACAGCAGCCCAAATGAGCTTTACCTGCAGGGAGATGTCCTCCTTTGGTTTCCACCTTCTCCTTCGGCGGCGACGACATTTCCTGCTCTGATCTGGAGTCTGCGGCGAGAAGGATCCCGGAGCGTCTAACAAACAAATCCCTGCTGTATTCTGCACGAAACTGTGGACAACACTCGAGTCTGGATCGTCAACGTGGCTTTTTCCTGAGCATTGTTTGGAAACGATGCGTGATGACGTCATGTGGAACCGTCGGGAGCCGAAGGACGTGAGGAGCGCGGTGACGTCGGTCGTAGCCAGCGCGTTACGTACAATCTGAGCATGTGAATTGTTATAGCTGAAATATTTAGATATTCTTTTAATTGTTAATTTTAAAAAATCACTTAAGCATATCAGAATAGCTGAATAGAGCAGTGTACACAATATAGCCTATATTAAAATACGAATAGCAATTGATTTGAAATGTCATTATTATGATATATGTGTAGCTATTATTATTATTAATTACTATTATTATTATTATATGTGACTTTTCATGTGTAAATGTTGGTATGTGTTTATTTAGATAGCTATCATCTAATTTGTGTATCCATCTGAATGATTCCGGTTGATCCCCAGTTCCACTATAAAAAGAAAAGGAATCATGAATGCAAGTGTGGGAAACAAATAACTGCCACATATAATAGAGGAATGCCTATTCATAGACCATATGTGATTGTGTCCACAAAGGAGTTGTCAGCAAAGCTTGTATCAGGAAGTTAAATGCTATGTGACAGAAAATCAAAAATGTAGGCTAAAGATCTAATTGAGCTCACGAGATAATGTCTAACTAAAATACGCTAATTGTGGGAATAACTACTGTTGCCCTCCAAATTATATATCATTTAAATATTACTTTAGAGCACAAATTACAAAAATCTAAAGGCACAGTTTTAAGTAGGCCTACTTAGCGACCAACTACACGGCGTCTAAGATTGAAGCATCTATTAAGACCTCTTCTAATTAAGCAGCCAGTTTCCATCTCTCGCTTATATAAGTCCCCTGTCGTGCCAAAGCAGCAGCAGCAGAAGAAGAAGCAGAAGCAGCAGCAAGATCAGCCACAAAAGGCAAAAGAGACAATCCAGCAGTGAGAAACAGAAAGCTGCACTAGGTGTGTGCGACAGTGGTGGCCTCTGTGACCACCTACTTTCTGTTTTCTCACTTTAAGTTCACAGTGGTTCACTAATTGGCTGAAATGACCGTGTCCTTGGGCAGAGCTGAGTATTGCAGGCAAAGCCTGGAGGTGTTATAGGTAACCGAGAAAATCATTTTAAAAATTACATGAAAATGAAACTAAGGATAATAGTTCGAAGTTATGGATCTACCTCTGCTTCTATTCATACACTCGAAGACAAAAAGCATATGCTGTATATGCAGAGTACTTGTACATGTGTAGGTCGTGTGTGTGTGTGCATGTATGTGTGTGTGTGTGTGTGGTGTCTGACTATGTGTGGTCACAGTGGTGCGTGCTGGCCAATCGTCAACGCTGCTATGGCAGAATTGCGGTGTGAAGTGGCAGCTGCGTTCTTCACTCAGACCATCAGAAGAAGTGATGTTCACTGCACACCCAGTCCACACACACACACACACACACACACACACACACACACACACACACACGGCTGCACAAACACCATTTCTAATTGAGTACATTTGAATTATTCATTGAAATACACGACAAGAAAAATATTAAGAAAACAGATGCAATCAGATCATTTCCAAGACCAGTTTATGTCACCACACACCCACAAGTTTCACAGTGCGTGCACACACATACACACATGCACGCACACACACACACTGCTGATGAGCAATCGGTTTTGGCAGTGGAGAGGTTGTCCCAGCATCACATTTGTCCTCCAAGTGCACAAATCTGTTGCCAGGGCATTAGTGTCCCTGAGGAGGGTGTTGACAACCAATCAAAAGGCCAGGAGTTCACTAGCAGGTCAGGATGCAGCCTGCTGATAAAAGGATGAAGGATGATGTCTAGTTAAACTGTTTGGACTTTGTTAACTCTTATTTAACAAGACAAGTTGATTAAATGTTATTATGACTGACAACATTAGCCTAGGGGAGTATCTCTGGCACAGAGGGAGGACTGTACACAATCACACCTACAGAGTTCCTATATTATCAACAGTTTTATTGAGATTAAGCCTCAGTGATCACTGCTGTGGCAGCCTGGGCTTCAGTCTTTTCTGAGATGTAGAACACAAGTCTCCGAAGGCCTGACTTGGCCTGACTTGTCTCCCAAAAGTGTCTTTAAAAAGTTGCTTCACAAAGCACTAAACATCCATGTGTACCAAAGAGTCATTTCCTCACTCATTAGACATGATTAAAAAAAATGCAGAATTCTGTAGTTTTACTTACCTGTAAGCACGACATTTTGTAAGAGGCAATTTATGTGGATAACTGTGGATGCTTCTTTAACCTACATTAAAAGGGTACCAGTGTACATCCATAAAGTTTGGGGATTTGTGAGAGACCGATTTTAAAAATGGTAAAAATGAAAGCAGCAGATGCCAAGATATGATGACTTTTAGTCTCTATATGAGTCATGATCATACACTTCCCATAATGCAACTTGACAGCATCTTTTGTTAGGCCCTCCATGCCTGATAAATGTTCACATCATTCAAACTCAACATCTCAAGTTTGTAACTTGGGCTTTCTATTATTCTATTATAGGCTCTAATCCCAAACTGAGATCCCTGATGGCATCACTTTGACATCATCAGTTATTTCAGACTTTAGAAAGCTACTTCCAGGGCCACGTAATACATTGTACAACTGTTTTCATAGGCTGAGTAGTACTCTTCATGACAAATGCATTGACTTTGATACGTTAAATCAGTGGAGTGTCCCTTTTACACATCCTGAAGTGTATGTGCAATAAAGGCTGGGTGATTATTCAATATTATCTTTACCTTTCTTTCAATGAAAAAATAATAAAACAAAATTGGTTATTGGAAAAAGTATTATTTTCAACATCATGATATTGATTTCAAGTATATCAGCCAGCCCTAAGTGCAACCCAGTCACCTGTGGGTGTGTGTTCGTGTGGTTCTGCCTGTCGCTGCATACATCCATGAATGCATGCATGTGAGTGTGTGTGTGCATATGTGGCCACTAGATGGGAGGATGCACCTTTACTACATGAGAGAAGCCTCTCCAGTTGTGTACGTGGGAGTTTGCGTCCTGCAGGATTCTTTGTCGCTGTCACTCCAACAAAGCTCGGCCTGTGATGGCCCAGAAAAACTGAAGAGTCACTGCACAACTCCGAAGCAAAAGACAAACACAGAGCTCCACATCGAGCTCATTTTTCCCTCCCTTTCACACTTTGTTTTTTTGTGTCACTCTCCCTCCACCCTTTTTCTCTCTCTGATGTGCACACGTACACATGCAAGATTTGCGAGAGAGGGAGAGCATTCATTACTCAGGGTGAAGATACATGGCACACATTCAAACTGCCATAGGTGAAAACCTCTTCAGATGTCAGTGATCTCAACACCTGCCCATGGCTGATATGACTGTGTGTGTGTGTGTGTGTGTGTGTGTGTGTGTTGCCTGGGCTTTTGAGAGGAGCACTCTCAGTGACGGCTTACAGAGAGACAGAATGAGGACGTCACAGGTGAGTGCATTTGCTCAAACTGACAGGTGTACACACACACATTCTTTCTCACACACACATGCAATCATGCCTCTGACACATACATACTCTCCGCTTCTCTCCCTCTCTCTCTCACACACACACACACACACACAGCTATACACACACAGTTTGTACAGCTACACTTGTGAGGATTTTCATTGACATAATGCATGCCCCAGCCCCTTACCCTTACCATCACAACTAAGTGCCTAAACCCAACCCTTACCCTAAACCTAGCCTAAACCTAATTCTAACCCTGACCCTAAAACCAAGTCTTAACCCTCAAACAGCCCCTTGAAGGTCTCTTGAAAAGTGAGGACCGGCCAAAATGTCCTCACCTTCCAAAAATGTCCTCACTCCCAAGGTCTAAAACGCAAACTGATCCTCACAAAGATGGCTGTACAAGAGCACACACACACACACACACACACTGACATAGCTCTGTGGGAGCCAGCTGGGTCCTCTGCAGCAGCACTATCACACATGAATAACCAAGGCTTCTTCTTTGCTCTGCAGCATTGACTGTTCGATACCTGACAGGGTATGCGTGCATGCGTGTGCGTGTGACAGAGAACAATCCGTATGAGCATGCACTTAGTTGAATATGTCCGTGTCGATCATAGCCAAACCGAAACAGGGCGGAAGGTGAGTACAGGAAAGAGAGATGAAGCTGTGCAACAAGCAGATTGATTATCAATAATGTGATGCTGTATTGATCACGATAGGTTTACTCCATTTGCTCTAGTTCTCCTCCACAATGAGGCTGAGGTCAAGTTCAGTTGGGAAACAATAAATCTAGAGCTGATTTTGCTCACAAGCACAGAAAAGTCAGATACGTACTGTGAGGGCAGTTTTACCAGCTGCCTCAAGGTAACCATCATTTTAATGGCACCTCAGAGGCATTTGATTGCAAAGTACTCACTCATCTCTGCATGGTTTTTGGTGTTATTGATGGATTTTGTTCAGTATGATGAAAGGGGCCCTGTTTGTGCTTTGTTCTGCATACTGGATCGAAATCAGGAGCTGCAGTGTCAATAAAGTTAAAAAAAAGTCTTTACGATGAGACAGGCTCAGTCATTGTTCACAAAGCCGTTCAAACTTCTGCATGGGGTGGACACCTGCTATCTAAGCTATAGTTTGACTTTTAGCCATGCTAGCTCCATGGCTCTAGAGATGGCGATGTCGGTCTGTTGGTTGGTAAGTTCACCACTTTGGACCAGATTGAAATGTCTCAACAACCATTAGATAGATTGCCAGGAAGTTTTGTAGAGACATTCATGGTCCCTAGAGGATGCAACCTAATGACTTCAGTTATCCTCCGCTGGTGAAATCTTTTGACAACTCAGGGATAGACTACCAGAACATTTGGTGCCGACATTCATGTTCCTCTTAGGAGGAATTGTGATACATTTGATGATCTCTTAACTTTCCAATACTTTGGTTAATGACCAAATACCTGCAAAACATATGACATTCCCACCGGCCTCAGCTGTGTTTAGTGCTATTTAGCAAATGCTTTCATCCAAACATAATAAACTGATATGGTGACCATGGTCAACTTTATACTTGCTACATTAGCTGTCACTGTGCGCATGTTAGCATACTGATGTTAGCATTTAGCTCAAAGCATCACTGTACTTAAATACACCTCAGAAATGCTAGCGTGTCTTTAAAGTCTTAATCTTGTTCAAGTCTGAACAGATCATTTTTATGACTTCTCTTATTTGCTCTTACACCACTATTCCTTAATGTTCCATGTTTGAATTCTACTGGAGTAACTAAAGTATGCTCACTCTGTAACTGAAAAATAAAGACAAAGAAAGAGGTAAGGGTCATGAAGGTAAAAAGCATGCATTTTGTTCATTGTTAAGCTTCTCAAACCAAGCATGTTTGCAAGGCTTAGCACAGTTTTAGACTTAGTTTTTCTGCTCCACCACTGATCTACGATTTCCATAGCGCATGAAAATCACTTTCAGACTAATAAAACTTACTTGAGTTGCTCAGTATAAGCCATCACGGTAAACAGCACGTTTGCAATAATTGGTTTTTAATGTTACATTAGTGTAGGTAGGGGCTCCCACAGTCCAAAGACATGCAGGTCAGACTAATTGGTGACTCCAAATTGCCCATAGATGTGAATGTGAGCGTGAATGGTTGTCCGTCTCTAAACCCTGTGATTAACAGGAGATATGCAGGCAATCAAAACAAATAGTGCCAAATTGCCTTGTGTGAATTGGTCCATAAAGCAATCTTCTACATAATATTAAGTAAACTAATACTAAGTAAAAAAAAGAAAAATGGAATGAACACCATATTACATAAGTGCGCATTATACATCTCACCTCTTCATTCACTGAAGTGTAGCTTTTTATCATAGCTATGATGTTTTGTCCAGAATTGTTATTCCCGCTGAGCTTTTCACAAAGGCTTTTCATCACTACTGATTTTCTGTGGCTATCTTCAGCTGCATTAATCAGCACTGTTCAGTCTTAGTGCCCTGTGAAAGAATACTTGGCAAGAATCAAATTGAAACATCCTGCAACTTCCCGCAGGTGTAAATGAACCATGATAACGCCCATGTCAAACAGTAGTGAGCATCTCGCTGTGGGGAAGCTGCCTGCCATATTTTTTTCTTTCCGTTGCTTAGCCGGTAGATGCAGCAAAATTTATGACAGCAGGGGAAATGAGAAATGAGAGGTACATGCACTTGATTCAAATAAGTGGGGATTTGGGAGGACTGCTCAAGAGTCTTGTTTGTCTGCAAAAGCCTGTTTTTCTGCCTTCTCATCTCCTGTACTTTATCTCTTCAATCATCTCTCAGCTTAGTCCTCTGTAATTTTGCCTCCATAATCACACTCCATCCTTGTCTTTACCTCTCGGTGCAGTCATCACTATAAAGAAGCAAAGCTCAGCACACACTGTTAGCCAGTTAAACACAAACCTTTCCACGTTGGCAATCTAACAGGCTAACATGCAATCTTAGCCTTTATTATTTAACATATAATGTAATATAAAATAGGTTGTTTGTAGAACAACTACTTAACAGTGCTTTACCACTTTGGTTGGATGTATATTTCAAACAATGTTGAATTTTGGATAGGTGCAATGGTTAGGCTGTTGTCTACGATGTTGCAAAGTGATCCAGCGCATTACCTAAACTCTATAATCTTGCAAGTTGCAGTGAAAGGAGCTGGTCTTCCAAAATAGAAGTAAGCTGGAAAGCAAGAGCCAAAAGGATACTCACGTGCTCATTTGTTTACAGTCCCCTCCAACTTCTGAAAAACAGGAAGTTGACGCTCACAATAAATTATTTCTTGTTGTAATTGAAAAAATATGTGTTTAATAGAAGCTGACTCCACTTTTGAAATAATTCACACAATAAACACAACACTTTTTTACGGTTTTGTTTATGCCCCCACTATGTATCCTGCTCAGTGGTCTGAACCTTTGCATATACTAAATCTAAGTGGGAATTTGGGCAATGAAGTTGAGATTTACTTCATCCTGAAACCTTTGCTTGCTATTGGACTACTTTCCCCAGATTCCATCTCGGTAGCACATGAGCTGCGTCTTCACTGAGTGACCCTAGTGGCTGGTGACTGCTAGAACCATAGGCTAGTCCTGTGACAGATGCATTGTAAGTAAGTTTGTTCAAACAAGTCTACCCATCAACAGAATTGGTTTAAAAGCATAACCAGACTGTATTTACCTCCTGAAGTGAATTAACATTTCCCTAGCCAGGTCCATATTTAGAGGTAGCTAGCTAGTTTAGTTTTGATCATACCCGTAAAACCTTTTGAGAAAATTCCATGTTTGTAGTCCCCCCTAAGTTGCAATGAGATCTCTCCCCCTGGACAGTTGGCCACTTTTCACACACTGTGGAAAGTCAAATGCAAATTGTTAGTTACAACCCATTATGCACCATTTTGCAAACACATACCAAACGGCTTTTGTTAAAGCAGACATAATCAGTCATTTGGTAAAAAATGATCAAATGACTATGTGTAATGAGAAACGGATTGCTCGTCGATGAACCCACAATTATCACAAATCTCTGCTGTTTTCAGCGAAAAAGCTCTAAAAGCACACTGTATGCTACCTGTCCAGCATCAAATGGCCGACAGACAGCGACTGGCATGAAGGATGTGGAAATAAGCAGCTGTTTGCTTAGAAGTTTGCCGTATCAACTTAAAAGGTGATATCAGGGTGGTTTTTATAGCTTGTTTCCACTGCACCTAAGTGGCCAAAAAATCAGTTATTGCAGTTTTTAGGGATAAGTAATACACATTAGTTTCAAAGCAAAACAAGCCTTTTCTATTCATCAGTGACTGTTCAACTTTGAATAATAAATAAACTGTTCTTGCATGTGTCCTGCGACAAGTTGGCCACTGTCCAGGGTGTACCCCGCCTAAGGCCCGAAGTCAGTCTTTTTCTACCGCTTGTTCCCGTTTAGGGGTCGCGGGTGACTGGAGCCTATCCCAGTGACTTTGGGCCTTAGGCGGGGTACAACCCTGGACAGTGGCCAACTTGTTGCAGGACTGATTCATAGACAGACAATCATTCACTCTCACATTCATCCACTAGGGGCAATTTCAGAGTTATCAACCTAAACATGCATGTCTCTGGACGGTGGGAGGAAGCCGGAGAACCCGGAGAGAACCCACGGTTATTGGGTGATTTGCACATATGTAATCACTTGTTACTGTATAAACAGGAGGTGTCCCAGGATATGTGCAAATGCAAAGACTTTTTAAGTTGTTATGTGTTCAGAGCTGTGAAAATACCTCAACACAGAGCAGCGCGTTTGATTTGAAATGTAACTTGTCCCCGAACAGGGCCCTAACTTCAGCTACCAGGTGTTGCAGGCACATTTGACAGACTATTCTTCGCTAATGAAAAATAAAAGAAATTTTAGATTTCTTTAGGAAGACACAACGTTTTCTGGGGCACTTCTCATTTCCAAAGACATTGAACTTCTACTGCCGATGCTACCACTCACATTGTTCTACAGTATTATCGTTTCAAACGTCCCCTCGTCCTTCCCCATTTCTTCTCTACCCTTCTTTCCCCACCTTTCCATCTTCCCCTCTCACCCATCCAACTCCTTCTCCGTCCACCTTCCTTCTCCTCCAGTCTCCACCCTTCCCCCTCCTTCCTTTTCAGATGAGAGCATTAATTTCTCAAGGTCTATCTGTGGCACACAGTGACTCCGTAGAGCCTCACTTCGCCATAAACACATATGGATTTCATGCTCAAATCCTCAGAGTATAAATCACAGACCCTCCACCTGGTCCCCACTGCGTCTCTGTCTCCTTCGTTTTCCCCTACGTCTCACTTTGTGTCTCCCCTTCCCCCCGGTCACGTCCTGCTCGGCTCTCTGCTGACATGCACCTGCGCGCACATACATGTGTACGCACAAATACACACACCTTTGAGTCTCGCCTGAGGTGTGTGATGGCTGAAAGGGCAGGGACACTATGAGAGTTAGAGGGAGAGAAAGCTGGGAGAGAAAGAGTGAAACAGTGAAGGCCGGAGGCATCTGCAAGGTGGAACGGGGCAGTTTCTGGAAAGGCTGTGTGTAGGAAAATTGAGGAGCTATTTTCATGCCACATTAAGTTAGACCAGCCTTCCACTATGGGACTGGGCTCAGACAGAGGAAGCTTGCCTCTATTGTGAAGGCTAATCATCAACGCGATGGAGTTATTACCCAACACTACATTTCACAGGCCTAACCTAGACAGCATCAAAGAAGGAGAAGGGAGGGAGAGGAGGGGGAGACATGAATTCCAGTGGATTGTAACAAATGCTGCTCTCTCCAGCTCAGCCTCATTCATTTAATATGCTTCAAGTTCAGTTCAATCTCAGAATGGATATCTGGATGAATGGGATCAAAGTCGTAGGGGGCGACACAAAAAGGGAACAAAACAATGGGACAAATACAAAATGGGAATTTCCATTACTGCGTCTTTGGTGTCTGTCCACTGTCATTAATGTGACAATAGAGGCTGGTGGGTGTAGGAGCCACTGGCTTTACATCTCTGTATTATTATTAACACCACTTTAACCGCATCCCACGGCTTTCACTCTGGGGTAACATCACTCTCACCTGTCACGCTTATACATGCCTATCACTGCTATGCTGTGTAAGTAAATTAACTATACGGCATCCGAAAGGGGTCATTATCAGCCGAAGTGTGAATAGGGCTGATATCCAAACAGCATTATCATACAACATGTTCCCGCACGCCTGTCAGTCAAGTCCCCAGTGAATGTTTGTGTGAACAGATGATGGTATCAAGATGTTAACAGTGTTGCTTGTCAGCCAGGGGAGACAACAGTGGTAAATGGTCTGTGTAAAAGCAGTCTGAATTTATTGACATTGTTTGCACTGTGTTGTGTCTCTGATGTCTATAGAGCACTCACAATATTACTGTATAGATATTATGGCTCTAAAAGAGACATGTGAGAGTATATTATTGCTTGCTCTTGCTATTGGAACTTTGTGAACATACTGATTCTGACTACAGCAGCTGAAGTGTAATTTTATCACTGTTTAGGTCACTGTATATGTTTTGTATGCGTACAACAACGTTTGCCTTTTTTAATTTAAGTGACAGCAAACGCCATCTCCTACACACACACACGCATATATATGGTACACAAGTAAACTCAGCTACACATGTGTAAAATCAGTGGAGTGCCCCGTTAACTCTATGCTAAAATTGTTGTAGTGTTTTAATTGATTAGATTGCATTTTAAGGTGTTCATCTTATTTGTCTACTGGACACAACAGATGTTGAATCGACACATTGCAGACAGAGCCTCAACGGAAATTGGTCATTTAAAGCTTTCCAAGGTAGTGTTTGTTGTAGGGTTACACGAATTATTGCTTTATTAGATGCAAGGATTCATTGTTGTACATACAACACATATTTTCTATCTTCTGAAAATGTACTTGTCTTCAGTAAGTATCGATTGGTTTTATCTGATTGGATACGTGAACAACTTTATTACCTGTTATTACTATTTCCAGTTTTTATTTTTATTTTACAGAACTGTTTTAAAAAGTCTGGCTCAGAAACCTAAGGAGGGCTTCGGGAAGGAAAATGTTGTGACATCATGATATTAGCTCTGTTACATCTTCAAAGCCACCTGAACCACCTTTTGAACAAAGGACAGTTTGAAAGAAAGAGCACAAACATGTGAATTAATCTAAAACACATCAAAGCGTTTTCAGATTAAACCGCACCAGACACCACATGATGCATTTTTTCTTGTGAGAAAAAACACTTTACACAAGAGAAGAAAACTACTTCAGGAAAGAACTAGACATCTGTTAAAACTTCATCTGTTAAAATGATCAACAATAGTGGAGACCATGGTGTTTGATTGCAAAGAGTCTTTTTATTTTTCCTTGTGTTCAAGTACGGTCCTCTCTCAGCAGGGTCATCTAAGAAGCATGGACACACAATAACACACAACTCGCACCAGAGCCTGAGCATCTTCAGGTGGGATTTCTCTTTTGTCTCGATTGGGGGGCGTTTAGGTCAAGTGAACAAGAGTCCTGTTGTACACCACATAATCATTTTTTCTCTGCGAACATTTGTTGCATTTAGTGACACTGACATCTGCACATAAAAATTATATATATATTTATATTTATATTCATATATTCATAGATTTGTCATTCTATATCAACAATTCATTCTAGTGATCTTTACCTTGGTTTTTCATGTTGTAAAACTGGACAAACTGTCGGTAGGAATGCCTTGTTTGGACACTGATTTATACAGGAACGCACACGCACTTATACACGCAACAGAGGCATACACACACTACTACACACATGCATGCATAGATACGCTCGCTCAAGTTTACGTGTACACACACGGGCCACACGTTCGGTCACATACATGCACACGTACACAAACGCACGCACACACACGCGCGCCCACACGCACACCCACACGTGCTCAGCCAACAGAGAGAGAGGCAGGTCTGTACATCTATGGGAGGTTATGGTGTTACTCATGATCCCGAGCAATAAGTACGGCTTCACCTGATCAAAACACAAGAAAATTAAAGTTACAAACAGCAGAGGGAGTCATCCAGTCATCATCTGTAAACTTCGACAGAATGTCCCTTTAGAGTCCTTTAGGGCTGGCCCACGAGGTGTCAAAGTTTGGCACAATGTCATGGCTCTCTCTTTGTCTTTTTCTCTACTGTACACTGACGTAAAATATTTATGGTGGCTCTTGTTGGACGGACCAGTTTTTATGCACAAGTGATGATGAGAAACCACTGAAAGTTGACATGGTCAAACATATCAGCTCCCCAAAAGGAAAAGACAACCCTTTCCAAAGACGGAGAGTGTGCTTTAAACATACGCATATATTCTTTAGGCAGTGAAAAAGCACTTTTGTTGTCGGGGACTCCGGACCGGTGCTGCTCTGCCAATCTGATGCTCTGGCAGCCTTGAACTGCTCTTGACGTTTGAGCGTGTCCACAACGAAATTCACTTGATGGAGAGAGAAAAACACAAATACTGCGGGGTTTCGTCTCTGGCTAGGAAAAGGGCAAAAAATGGTGTCCGCTGACATCCATTCGGATGATGTCTGTCTTTTCTGCTTCTTGTGTTCGCATTTTTGTTGCTTTTGCTCTTTCAGTCAGTAGTCAGTAATGGAAAAAAAATCACATTTTCACAAGTGGCCCCATCAAAAACATGTGTAATATACACACTATATCACCTTTGAACTGTACAGAGAAAATAAAAACGCTTTTTTGAAAGTGAAAATTTAGAAAAGTAGAAATAAAGAAAGATGTAAAATAATGATGACAGAAAAGAGGTCTATTGAAGATGACATTCCTTGAAAACTAATTCAGAAGCCTCTGTATGCGGCAAGGCCATTGCAAAAAATAAAGGGGGGATAAAAGCAGTGCTACGTTTGTCACTTGAGTGAAATGGTAAACATCTACAGCTTGCCTTGTGCCTGATGTGCTTTCATCTTTTTCTGTGCTTTTATTCCTCCTGGCCCTTCATGCCCTCTTTGTCTCTCCTCTCTCCCTCTCCCTGTCTTCAACACAAGGTCAGGCCACTTCCTGCTCCTACAGAGTGAGAGCTCACCCTCATCCGCTCTCCATTATATCTTGATCCCATCTCTCTCCTCCTCTCTAGGCCTCTGCGTACCCTCTCCACCTGGTAGTTTTCTCTCATACTATATTCCCCTGCCCACTCCTCTCTCACCCTTTCAAACGCACTTCCTCATATCTCCTCCCACCTTATCCACTCACCGGTGCAATGGAGCTGACTTTAAAGAAATAAAGCAATCTGAAAAAAAAAAGAAAAGAAAAAAAGGGAAATGTCGGCATGCACATGCACAGTTTCTCTTTGTCACTCAACCTGACTTCACTTTGTAACCCCAACTAGCTCGGTCGTCCCCCTTATTTGAGAGAACAGAAATTTTCTACCACTGGCTACAAGCCATGTTTTAACACGCCACTTGCTGTCACCTTGTGTTAATCTGCTGTTGATCACTTGCAAAAATAATCCCTTTCGCACACGCACACACAGACTCTCTCTTGTGGCCCCAGCATGTCTAACTAGACCCAGGAGTCAGGCGAGGCCGGGTAGTGGCTGGTCTCGTAGTTCAGTTCGCTGTATGGCCGAGAGGCCGAGTAGAAGTCTACGTAGTTGCCGGTGGACTTGAGGCCCAGGTGCATGCGCAGGTCTTCCCGCGGGTCTCGGGGTGGTCCGGTGGAGCTCGGAGGCTGCTGGGGTTGGGCCTGAGGCTGGGCCTGCGCCTGGACCTGCGGCTGTGGCTGGGATGGAGGAGGTGGAGGTACCTGGTCCTCGTAGTAGACCTCGTCGAAGCTTCGGCTCTGGCTGTGAGGTGGAGGCTGCGGCGGCTGAGGCTGGGGGAAGGAAGGGGGGGGAGGGTAGGGGTCGTAGTCTTTTAGCACGGCTGCTGACGGGCTGTCCTGCTGGGGCTTGGGGGGCACGACGCAGGGCTGGACCGGAGCCTGGTGCTGGACGGTGGAAGTGGCGGAAAAGTGGTAGGTCGGAGTGAGGTGCAGCAAGCAAGAATGGAGAATCATAGAAATGTGGGTAGTGGGAGCAAAGTGAAAAGCGAGGAGGGAGATAAAGGTGGTGAGATGGAGAGGAGAGGAGAGCGGCAGGTAGAGAGTGAGTACATGGGGGAGAAGGGTTTGAAAGGCAGGCAGTATGGGTAAAAAGGCTCAGATAGGAATCAACTGGGAAGGGACTCATGCTGTGAATTCTGTATTACATGCAGGTACTGAAGGGGGCAATTTATCTCTAACATTGTAACTCTCACAGGCTAGTGTGTGTGTGTGTGTGTGTGTGTGTGCCAATGTGTAGATGTGTGTATGAAGATGAAGTCTTTGCTCACACATCCATTTCAGTTTTTTAGGAGAGTTTAACTGCCAGTTTAGATCCATACAAAGGAACTTATATAGTAATTATGTATTTGATACAGACGATCAAGAATCCAAATTATTTATTCTAATCTTCCTTGTCAAAGGCTATGATGCTCTCTGTTACACCCCCCTCTTCACCAGCAGATTCATTAAACAGAAGCAAATAATTGGCGCAATCAACCGAGGTAACGATTTTAATATGAAGTCAGGTGTGGCTTTAGGTTGCAGTCGTTTGATGCTGTCTGAGCTGAGGGTGTGTCTCTATTGCACACTCTGCCTGTGCGTCTCTTATCACACTGAGACACCTTTTGTGTGCATGTGTGTGCCTCTTCCATCCTGCTGCTATCTCTTCTAATAAACCACCTTGTCATGACAGCATATGCCAATTTATGAGAGCCCTGGCGACACGCATGCACTGCTAAAACCTGCTATGCTGGTGTGTGACTGTGTGTACATATAAAAGGGTGTATTACATTTATAGAATACTATTAACTCACCTGGTTTTGCTTGATATCATCACTGGTGGTAAGGTAAGAGTTTCGGAACAACGTAGATGTCCCACAGGAAACTTGAACTGGATGGAGGATAGAAAGACAACACCTTTATGTAAAGATAACTAGTACCACTACAACTGCTCATAATAATAATTCGTAATAAGACCAACAAAACCGTGGGAAACTCCACAACTGGCTTGGTCAGAAATCCGCTAATTAGAGTCCAAATCTTCCTGCAGTTTGTGTAAAAGTCTGGCAATTAGTCTTTCCCTTGTGACCTCAAGAGAACAATGTGAGAGAAAGACAAAAAATAATAGAGAGAGAGAATGAAAGAATAGAAAAGAGACCAATAGTTGTAAAGAGAAACACAGACAATGGAAGAGAGCGAGGAAGAAAAAGAACAAAATAGAGAGAGGAGTGATAGTGAGAGAGCAGAGATAGAAAGATAGTGGACAGAAAGACTGGCAAAGACAGACAAAAATCTGAGTGAGTAAGAGAAGACAAATAGTGTGAAGTCGAAAGAAAGACAGATAAGAGGAGAAGGTGAGAGGAGAAATAGGGAATGAATAAAGAAGAGAAAGAAAGATAAAGAGGGGGATAAAATAGAATCATTTAATTCTTCTCTGTCCTCCATCACACACACACACACACACACACACGCACCTGCCATGCCATCTTTCCGGGATATGTGCTCTCCTTTGTTGCTATGGAAACCGGCGTTGGTTGCCGTGGAATCGTAGTCCATCTTGCGTTCCTTCAGACTCATCATCTCTCTGGGGGAGGCTGGAGCGCTCGCTACAGACACACACACACACAAAAACACACACACACACAATAATGAGCAATAAACCCAGAACAGCATGGGCCTTCACACTCTGCATGCTCATATTTCTGTGCATGTGTGTGTGTGTGTGTGTGTGTGTGTGTGTGTGTGTCTTGGTCTTTCAAGGTGCACAGTCATTATTCATCATTTAGCTTGTCAGCATAAAGGGTCACCTACAGCATGTTAAAGGACTTCTGGGAATTTACACACGCACACACACACACACACACACTCACACACCAGTTTTTGGACACATTATTCGAATATCAAATTTCACATCTGGTACTCGTTTTCTCAATTCAGACAATGAATTCCATTTTTTTTTCAAATATTCAGATCTGAAACTGGCAAGCCACACATTAAGAGCTACAGGCCTTATTTGTTTGTCCTGACCAAAGTGGCTTAACATGAACAAACAATGTCATGACTGGCCAGTGGCCATGTAACCCCAAATCCTGCAAATGATGGTCTCTCCGGCAGCAACATACAACAAAAGATACCTTCAAACCATTTAATTCCTTTACCTGACAGATCTTCAAGTTCAGCCAAGATCATGACTACAACCAGTTTGAAAGTACAGTACCCGCAGACTCAGGTCTTCTTCTTCTACACACCTCATTGCACCGCCCGCCCGTTTGACCACCTTGGGGTTTAGAGCCTTCAGCTGCTCTGCCCCCCACACTTGGAACTCCCTTCCACCAGATATTCGTAACATTGACTCTCTTCCCATTTTCAGATCTTGTCTAAAAACACAATTCAATTTGATCACCGGACTACATACCGCTACTGATTTAATGCATTGCCACTTTGCTTTGTTTTGTTAGTTTTATTGATTCATTGTTAAATTTTTATTTACTTGTAACACTGTCATTTAATTATGTCTTGTAAGGTGACCTTGAGTGTCTTGAAAGGCAGAAAGAATATATATAATGTATTCTTATTATTCAGGTGTTACAACTAATGGGTTGCATGTCCTGTGTAGTCGGCTTATCATAGCCGCTAGTTTATTGGTTATTGTGACAATAAATGGACTTATGATTAGCCTCACACCAATTTGCAATCCAGTTGTGTGTTTTTTTAACCACTGCACTGTTAACTTTATGGTACACTGCACTTGATGGCTGATTCCTTCTCAAACACCATCCTACTGGAATTCAGATCTATTTTACGCCTTCAAACATCACTGTTTTTCTATTTCTGTCCCTTTCTTGAGGTTTTAGACCAGATCAATTTTAAACACATGAATGCATCACCACACACATGCCTGCGTGCGTGCGCCCATACAAAAACACACATGCACAGGCGAGGACAGACCCGGCACACATACTGTACATACAGTGTTTCTTCCCCTCTCGGTCTCACAAACACACACACTCTCAGCATGTCACAATGTAATCCCCTTATAGCATACTTAAGTGCAAACTCAGTCCCTGTTATCTTGACACATTGAATTGCCAGAATCCTGCCTACAGTACCTGTGTATCAACCCCTTCAGTCTGCTTAGCTAAACATCCCTGTAACTACCCACCAGACCTACAGTACATATATATATATATATACAGTATATATTATCTACACCCTAAAAAGTCATGGACATTCTAAATATCTCTTTGGACCCGTTCAACCCAACTTTAGAATTGTAGCTGCTGGAAAGAATCAAATGTGCATCGATACTCAATATGTGTGTGTGTGAATACCCAACACACTCACACACACGGTTAATGGAGAGCACCACTCTGAGTTGCGCAAGCAGAAACATATCCAACATAAAAGAGATGTAAGGCGCGCCAAAACTCAGTATAAAAAAGCCTTTGTTCTCTTCAGCTGTTCTCCTATACCCTGATAATAGCAGCAGGGCAAAACACTTATAAATATGACCAGCCAAATAGAATAAAGGCTTTTAAAGGGATTTTTGGAGGGCTTTGGAATCTCACTTTGTCTATTTGAATACTAAAGGACTACTTTTTTTAATCAACCCCTTCAATAGTTGAGATTAAAATCAAAGGCACATACACATGATTGGGGACTATTTGGTTGTGGTGACTTAAATAAACAAGAGAAACAGGGGAAGACAGGAGCTACAGGCTTTTAAAATGTTTTGACATTTTTGATATTTAATTCTTAGCATTTGACACCTCTGCAGCGGATTCAATTAAGGTGGATGCTCAAACCTGTCACAGACACCCCCAGAGACAGTGCCATCGCTATTGGTTATGGTTACCGTGGGGACCTGACTTGTAACTGCTGGATATGAGAGCCTGGGAGATTCGTTCTATCAGCGCAAAACACAGCAGGACCCTGTGGGGGCCATGATGGATGCAAAGGTTTCTCTCTCCCATTGTATCTCCCTATGTCTCTCTGCCATCCTTGCAGAATTCAACCTCCCCTTCTCCTCTCTATCTCTTTCACAGTTTTACCGCTCTCTCTCTCTTTCAGTCCTCCTTTCCCAGTGCGCCTGCACACCATCATTACTCCTTCTGCTTTGATCCGTCTCTAAGGGGCCGGATTGCAGTCTGGAGCGTATGCAGAGAGGAGATACAGATACATGTGGGTGTGTGTGTGTGTGTGTGTGTGTGTGTGTGTGTGTGTGCGTGTGTGCATTGAAGCAGCCTCTTACGAGTGAAAGATCAGAGGGAGAGGTGAGAAGAAAGTAGGATTAATGCAAAGAGGAAGCGGAGGATAAGAATGAAACAGGCAAACGAGAAGGGGCGTATGACCGGAAAGGCAAAGGGGGTGGCGAGGAGTGTAGAGCGGGGAGGAGCGGGAGAGAACATGGGAGTCATTTTGAGCCATTTCCCATTCACCCCATCTCCTCCACAGTACTAGGGACATACACACATTTCTCTATGCACAGTGATCTCAAAACTCCTTATTGTCATTGGCGTTGGCCAAAGTCAAATCCTCATCCTTCACTTCCTCCTCGCTGCATTAACCATCCCTCAATCCCTAATTCTTCTTGCCTCCTTGCCTTTTCTCTTTATCTCCCTCTCTGTTTATCTCATCCCTCCCTCTCTCTCCGTCTCCTCACACACACACACACACACACACACACACAAATATACACTTTTTTCTCCCTCTCTAACTCCCTCTGTCTCTCTCTCTTAGCTGGGTCCTTGAAGACCTCTCTAAGCCGGGAGGAAGGAAAAGTACTTTTCTGCCTCATCAGCTTGCTAAGCCCGGTGTGGAGAAAGCACAGCTAAAGGCTCTTCTACTACTGATGCTAACAGCTAATGCTAATGCGCCCTTTGCTAAGCATGAAGGCCAATGGGCTCAAGCTAAAGGCTAGCGATAATCATACTTTACAGCATGAAAGCCTGTGGGTGGCGAGCACTGACACTAACAGCTATTTAGCCCCGGTGTAAAGACTGATCGACCTGTAAATGTTGATACCATTGGCTAATGTCTAAATAATAGCTCATTAGAATCCATGTGTGTCCTGTGCCTTCTGGTTCCACTCATGTCCCACATACATGTGCACGTGTACATTCGTGCACCTTCTGCGTGACTAAATTCATCCCCTAACAAGGGGAATGCACAGTACATTAAATATGAGGCTAGAGCCAACAGGTGATTAGCTTAGCATAAAGACTGGAAGCAGGGGAGCTAGCCTGGCTCTGTCCAAAGTTAAAGAAAATCTCCCTCATGGTGACATCAAGACTCCAGTCACTGTGCCAAGAAATAGTTACAGGTGGGGCATGCGATTCTGGAGAAATTGAATACCATGACAAATACCATGATATAGAGCGAACAACAGCACAGAAAATAATGTAACTAACATTAGGTAGGTTGTGGGTTAGCAAACTGTTGCTACACTTGTTGCTGTGAAGCCAGAGAGGACGAGATGGTGTCCCAGAGGCAGCAAACCAGCTCCAGACAAAAGGATGTGTACTGGATTAGAATCGCATTCCCCGCCTTTAACTGCCTGCAAAGCCACAACTGGTTGGTTGTACATTTCTGTTAGTGCACAATTTAAACTGACAAAATATAAAGTTTTAATTAGAAAAATGTAGAGTATAGAAGATTCTTTATTGTCACATGCAGTCATGCAAAACTACAATAGTGAAATTCAATCTCTGCATTTAACCCATTCTAATTATTAGGAGCAGTGGGCAGCCACTTAGGGTTCAGTGTCTTGTCCAAGGACACTTATCCCTAAGTGGCTGGGCGGACCCTGGATCGAATCGCCAATCTTCTGATAGCCACAAAGCCACAGCCACCCCACCCCGAGGCGTGGGTAGGCTGTTTTTGTTTAACCTTTGGACAGAACCAGGATACCTGTTTCCGATTCCAGTCTTTAAACTACACTAGGTTAATATTAACAAGAGTACGATCGAGACCTGCTCTATAGGAAAAGTACAATGAATGTTATGAATTGGCTCTATTAAAATAAAATTGAATTGAAATGAATTGAATATATTGGCTCTAGCTTCTTATTTAACGTACACACTAGCGTGGTATCAATTACTCAGCAAGAAAACAAAAGTGTATTTCCCAAAAAACGGATCTATTCCTTTAATACCTACCATGCCACATCTAATGATAAAAAAATCACCAAAGAAACCCCTTCTCTTGCTCTTAAATCCTAATCGTATATTTGCTTCATCTTATCAAAAGCAATAACAAGACCTTGAAAACCTAAAGTAGACAGCTGATTGGCTGTAAGAAAACATCTGCCACGGAAACTGCATTTGATTACTTCTGTTTGAGTAGATAAACGTTTCATCAGCTCTGAGCCCATTTAGTCCATATTTTTGGGGTGATGACAGTCCACTATGTCTTTGCCTCTTTTTAACCAATTTTTTTTCACCTGAACTTCTCAGGACCCCAGCGATCTTGCTGAGCCAGATGTCTGGCAAAGTGAGATTACATGAGCCTAAATTTAGACCAAAAACTTCTTTAGGAGAGGAATCTCACTTGTCCTTAGTTGAAAGGTCTTAAACTGAAACTGGTTGTTAACAGAACCAAGGTACAAGAAGGAAAACACACACACACACACACACACACACGCACACACACACACACTATCACTTAACATAATCTTTGTACTGTGTCATGCGTTCCTCACCGGAGCGGTTATTTGGGGACGTCCTGACAGGGGAGACGGAGGGAGTTCGTGAGGAAGAGTAGGGCCTCTGTCTGTCTCTCTCTATCGTTGATGCAGAGCCCACAAAGTGATACTGGGAGTAACCATCCTGCAAAACAATCACACAAAAACAAAGACGAAATTGGTTACCATTTGTGACAAGTAACTGCACAAACACAAAATTCAACATTCAGTTTGTTTGTTTTTTTTTCCAGTAAAAATGATTGACCAATATACAAATATGTGTACAAAAGGTCCTTTTAAATATTTCTGACAAACTTCTAAATAGAAGTATCTGTGACATCAGTATTTTATGAGAGCTATGGCATATTATATATGGCAAGAATGATTTGTTTTTTGCAATATAATCACTGTAATCTGTAATCACATACTTAATCAATCATCCCAACCTCCTATTAAGTGAGATAAACATTTATTAAATAGGCCTTTTAAATGTAAATGGACTGTACATGTATAGCGCCTTTCTTGTCGTCCGACTACTCACAGCGCTTTCACACTACATATTACATTTACCCAGACACACACATTCGTACACTGATGGCAGGAGCTAACTGCCCATCAGGACAAATTAAACTAATCATTCACACACCGAAGGCGCAGCTTCGGGAGCAATTTGGGGTTCAGTATCTTGCTCAAGGATACTTCGACACATGGCTGGGGGAAGCCGGGATCGAACCGCCGAACTTCCGATTGGTAGACGACCCGCTCTGCCACCAAGCCACAGCCGCCTATTTTAGGAATATATAATTTTTAAACTACTCATGTAAAATCAATCTTCTAATTTGAAACACTCAGCTGAGCAGATTTGTAACTTCCATTGGACAAAAAGAAATTAAAACTATTTCAAACCACCTCAAAGATGGAGTCAGCTTGGTAAGTGTGGAGTAGGAAGTGGCACTTGACAGAAATGACTACAACGCTGGTTCAGAATTGATGAATCACAGAACTATTTGTAGTGTAGTGGTTTGGACCTAAAGCCCTCCATGTACCCATGTTGCAGTACTGTTTAAGGCCACAGTTTTAGTAGCTGAGCCTTACTATGATACACAAGTTGAAGACACACAATTTTGTACATATGAAATGATGAATTAAATGTATTTAGTCGCCAAAAAGCACCAATTTCCAGTAGATCAGAAAGGATCACACTTGAAATGTCAAAGGGGAAGAAGTTTGTCCTTGCTGTCCTTGTTACAAAAAGCAGGTCTGTGTAAACGTCTGCATGTTTAACACATTAAAAACGTATTGGAGACATTGTATCCTTGAGTTTCCCAGCCGGTGGCAGGCAAGTCAAAAATGTATTCTGGACACTGAAGGACACTGACAAATACACTTCACGCACACACGCACATACAACCAGCCACACACCACAAATTAACACACTTGCATCAAGCCTGAGCTTAGTGAATATCCCACTGTCCTTGTAGAAAAAATGAATACAACTAACAACTCCACAAGCATAATTACTGCCAAGCCAATGACTTAGTTTCTGTATTAGTTTAGCAGTGATTGGAGCAAAGCCCTTTTCATAAAAATGGATTATGAGAGTCAACAACAATCACAGAGCTGGAACCAAATTCAATTTAGCATTACGATAATTGGGTACCTCTGAATGCAAAGCACAAGCAGATGATAAAAGATAATGGAGACATGTTCCATCATAGCTTTACTGTCTGTGGGCCTCGGCTCAGCAGTGGGAAACTGGTTGGACTGCGGTGACTGTGAGTACACGGGAGAGGTGACTCACTTCAGTACAGTTACACTGGAGAGGAGGAGACGGAGGGGAGGAGAATGAGATGGAAGAGATGAGGCAGAAAGAAAGGGAGGAGGGACAGACAGTGCCGAAGCTGAGAAAGACAAAAGATGACAGCAGGTAATGAGAGCAAGGGGGGTGGGGGGGTGGAGGGAGAGTAATGGCAGGAGAGTAAAGATAGCAAGAGGAGGAGAGAGGTAATGAGAGGGAGGGGTGCAGATGGAGAGGTAGATGAGACAGCCAGAGAGAGAGACAAGTAGGCTGGAGTGAGCACAGTCCCATGTCCTCCCCTGACTCCTATTTCCTGGCACAGCGCTGAGTACTAATAGAAAGCTGGATCCTCTGACACCCAGTAGTTCAAAGTTACCTCACTTCCAGTCTCCGCCATCCCTCCCTACCCGCTTTCTACGTCATCTACAGTATTCATCCACTACTCTTTCAGTCTTCTCACTTACCTTGTTTCACATTCGCTTTCGCCTTTCCCCCCCAAATACATCTCATTATAAACCATGTAACCTCCTTATGGTACGCTGGGCCGCTGTGCAATTGGACGCTGTCCAACTGTCATGCTGCTCAAATGAATATAGTCACTGAATATTGAATGATGAATATATTTTGCAGAGTGATGTGTGCAGTCTGCTGTCTAGAAATGTGGCTCACAAATGGGGTCCAGGAATGATCCACAGGGTTTCTTAAGCCCCCCCCACCCGAGCAAAAGAGGAATTGTTAAACTTTACAATAATTGAATTCGCAAGAGTGATAATAATCAGAGAAGAGATTATAGAAGAGAATATATTAAAATGTATTAAAATGGCTACCATAGCCCTAAATTTCACACATATTATCTCTTCTCCACATAAATTAATGAACTTTATGCCTTAACATACAGTTTCTTACCTTTAAAGTTGGAAAGTTGGAAAAAACATTATATTCCACACTGTCTGACAGTACGGTATTTTCTGTATCAACGTGTTCCCGCTCTTCATTGATTTGATGATGCTTACAGTGTGAAATATTCAAACCCATGATTCCCCATAATTCAGCCTGACAAATTTGGTATGTTTGGAAACTTTAGGAAATCCACAAGAATTAAAAGCTAGAGTGCAGGACTTTTACATTTAAATGAACGTCCGTTACATTGAAGCCCTTGCCAAAAGAATGCACACAATGCTGATTAAGCATTAAACATCACCGCCAGGTAAATCTCTTGGTGTAATATCAGTATTTGGCAGTATACAGAGTTTTTAAATCTGGTGTCTGTGGCGACATTCCTGCGCTGGCGCACAGGTAATGATGAGATTTACCCCAACCAGCAATGATTGGTTTGGTTTTGGTTTGGTTTGCCAGAGCGGAAGCGGGGAGCAACCCAGAGCCATGTAGGGAGCTCCATGACCCGCCATTGCTGTAAAAGGTCCATTGGAGAGAATGTTTATTATTGAGTATGTTTATTTAGTTTATTATGATTGTATAGTTTGTGTTAATACGCTTTGGCAACATTGTATTGTGTGCAGTCATGCCAATAAAGCCACTGAATGGAGTTGACGCAACTGACGCAAATATTTGGAGAAGGTTATGCAGCTGTTACATTCTAAGTGATGGATTATTGTCTTGGAACTGTGTATTTTAGAACTATTTTAGAACTATTTCAGAACGCGAGCCTGAGGGGAGCTCACTGTAGGCATACATCATATACAAAAGTCGACAGTGTTCGTAATTACTCTCACTACCAGAAGGGGGAGACAAAAGTTCCGCACTCCAGCATTAAAATAAAGTTCTGTGGGTTTGAACACTGATTGGCGGCACTGCATTAGTTTGTAATGTCTGGCCCACCAGCAAGTCAGTGAGGTTTAATGGGTTCAATAAATATTAAATCAACAGCAAAATTTCATACGGGACCAAATCTGACAGCGGCTAGTTTTTTGCACCATTTTGCACCATATCCAAGGTCCACTGCTTGTTCATTGTCAGTGTGTACAGTGAAACCTTGCATTTTAAGCTAACGTCAGCCACACCAGCTCCATGTGAAGTACCTGGTCTTTCTGATTCTCACCTACCCTCCTCATCTCACCTGTTTTTCCTTCTTTTTCCACCCACCTCCTCTTTCTCGCTCACACTCTAACAGTCCTTTCAGCCCCTACTGTAAAAATGAGAGGGGGAAAAAAAGAGAATGGGTTGCTAGGCGACCCTTCTGCCTGTTGCTCTCACCATAACTGGATGGCTAGCTGAAGGTCACGGGACTGCAAGGTAAAAAGCGATTACTGCCCCAACAAATGAGGTGTATGTGTATGTGTGCGTGTGTGTGTGTGTGTGTGTTTGTGTGTGAGTGTGTCTGGCAGCACTCATGCCAGACAGCAATTATGGCAAAAATTGTGAAAGGTTACACATGATGAGTGGTGGGTCCCCTCTGGGCCTCAACGACCACTGAAAATTGTCATTTTTTCAATGCTTCAATCCTTTTTCCCTCCCTCACTCATTTCACACTCAGATTTTCAGATTTGCGGTTCTGAGCGCTTCACTCACACATGATCCAACTATCCTCATGGGAATAATGTGCCTCTGACCTTTGCATTGTTTATTTTGGTTGCTTGTGGTGCTGCTTATTTAGGAATTGACCTTTATTCTAGTGCTGCATTTATTGTAAATGGCTAAGAATACTGTAAGAGCGTGCTGCTGCTCTTCCTCTCTGTCTTCCTAAAATACCGTTGTTAGCCTCTACACTGAGAAAGGCGATGTCAACACACGCCCATCTCCTCTCGCTCTCCCTGTCTAATACAGGCGAACATCTGAGGGAAACCAGGCAAAACACAGAGGCAGCTTCTGAGACCCGAGGTTGGTTTGATGTCTACAGAAGTTCTTCAAACGCTCACCTCTTTCTCGCTGTCGTTTCCTGTTCATGCTGTGTGGCAGCGGATGATGGGTCAATTTTAGCTGCCTCTAGAAGGAGGGCATCTCATCGTTTTAGCCTTCTAAAAATATTTGAAAGCAGTGTGTGTCGGTGCTATTGTCAAAAATCCTAAAATGAAAGAATTAATAATAGCAGACTCGGTCTCAAATTGTACACATTTTAATGGGAAACTGTACAAACCAAATATTGGAAAATTATATATAAAAAAATAAACAAGCATTTGTAAATACCTGAAATTAGATTTAGACGGTCATATGATAACAGTTTGACCAGCTTCGTCAGTAACAAATTATGACATTTGTCGCACAAACTTTCTGGCACTTTACTTTTAAATGTATTCATTTTATTTATCATCCCTGGAACATATTGTAAATCTGTCACACACGTGAAAAACACAGCATCTCTCCGACCCTGAACCCAATCTTTCATATCGAATGTGTATCTGTTTTTGTGATTTGTGTGTGTCTGTGATGTATGTGTGTGATATCAGTATGAAATGTGTGCATGCGTGTGTGTGTGTGTGTGCGTGTGTGTGTGTGTGTGTGTGTGTGTGTGCAAGAGAGAATGTGTCTGATTAAGTGCCCGAGCTAGACCATTAATCAAGAAATGAGACATGGCAGCCCAACAGAAATTATGCACTGAACAGGGATATGACAAAGTGTAACGGTGTGAATATACAGTATGAAATTCAGTGTTTAGCTGCTGTGTGAGTGCAAGAGGGACAGAATATGTTTGTGTGAGTGAGACAGAGAATTTGGTCCTTCTGGTCCTATTAAGAATAGGTTTATTTACAAAGTGACCATGTTTCAAGTCCTTGCATTCCACAGAAATCCCCTGTTGAACAGTACTGCACATTTGTTGTTTACTTAAAAGATGACCTGCGGCTTCCCTCTGAGGAACTGTTGATGAAACCTTACACTCACACACACACACACACACTGAATGAGGACACATCCTGTCAAATAATCCAAATAAACTCGGGTAAAAGTAGAGTTTTACGGCACTCTGGAGACTATTATACATGATTTATCCTAAAGTCAGTGCTAGTGTTGCTACAAACAGATTTTGGCTTTGGTTTATTAATGACTGCTGCACCACTGATCTTTCAAGTCATCTCAGATGCTATTTTCATACAGAGTTACTGTTTATTTATGGGCCCTCCACTTTTCGTTTTAGTGCGTTCAAAAACGCCTGGGCTGCCCAGCCCCCCGTTCTGTTGCAATTCTCTTTTCTTTCTCCCTCTCTCTCACTGCTCCCATGGCACTGCTGAAGGAAGTGATTAACTCTTCTTGCTGCAGTTTGACAAAAAACACACATTTTCAAAGATGCACACACACCCACACACACACAGAAACAAACTTGTACGCACGCCCATAACTTCTACACAGTTGGAAAGTGTGTTTCAAAATGCTCTCATTACTTCAAGACTTCAAAGCAAACAACTCTTTGCCAACACAGCTCAAACTGACTCATTATTGACCCAACACTCTTCTCCTCTTTCCAAAACTACACGCACACAACTCAAGCATGCTTATTTTCGAACGGCGAAAATTTCAAGAATTCATCTTCACTTTCTTTCCTCACTTCACTTTCCCTTTCCTCACTTTTGCCGCTCTCTCTTTCTTCCCCTTCGCATTTGCTCACAAACATTTTGCGGAGACACCCGAATCCACTTTCGTCTAAATTGTATGCTAATCCATGTTTGGATTGGAGGTTGACAGGATTTTTGCTGCACCTAACACCCGTGACCTAATATGTAATGCAAGGATACTGGACTGGATACTGGCGCTCTGGACTTGGCTGATAAAGTCAAAGTGTGGATCCTCTAACGCAACAATTTCCACAGTTATAAAATTAGGCTGGTTTGTCAGTAACAAGGCTATGTCCATGCAATTTAGGAAGTAAATAGTAAGGTATGGCATCTATCAGCCTTTAAAAGTAATTTTTAGAGTGACTGTATATATAGCATAATGGAGCAGCTTCACTAAGTGAACTCCTTAAAAAGTGTCAAAAGTGCGAGTTAGTTAATTTGAATTGTTTGCGCGGCATGTAATGAAAGTTGTCCTAGATAACAGCAACATTTTACCTGCTTTACAAAATGTTGATCATTCAAAGATTATGATGAAGTACAGGTGGGGGAGTTAGGATGAAACTGGGGATGTTACACCAAGACAGACTGCAGATGATATCTTCTTTCAATTTAAGGATGATGGACGAGGTTTTTTGCGGTTGTGGAGTGAAAAAGTCACGTCTTTCAGTTATTTCTCTTTTTCCCCCCATTTAATTAATGTTTACATCATATCGGATCAAATGAGACAGATGCAAAACTCCTTTTGTTGTTTCAAAATGTGTGGCCATAAATCTTAAGGAAGTTGTTTCCTTCCTTTAATATCTGTCTTTATTAAATCATAGTCTGGCAAAACAAGGGCCCTTGAGGCAAAGATAGGTAGGGCAAAAAACCCCCAACAACAAATTAAAGAATGAATCCCAAAAAATGAAGCGACCTGTCTTGGGCCCGGCTGCCGTGTAAAGCCAGTGTCCTTCATGTCTGATCACTGGAGTGTTATGCCATCCAGTCGAGTGTAATGCTATCCAGTGGCAGTGATTAGAGAAGTGTGAAGCAGATGAGGCTCCAAGGGGCCACAAGGGGATACTGTTAAGTGTAATACTGGGGATGAGAGGATGACGAATAAAGAGTGGGACACAGTTGGCAGGATGAGGCGAGGACACATTCATGCCATGGGGCAGCCTGTCCTGAAGTGACTGTAGCAACAGTCGGACGTCTTGGACTGAGAGCTCATGACAAAATCATCAAGCAAGGAAGTGACAGGGTCAGATTCTGGGTCGAATGCTTTTTGTTTGCCTCTCAAAACAGGTGGAACGTGGATATTTATGGATATAGTTATGTTTCGTTACTTTAAAGAACCGCTGCTCTCTCTTGTTGTTTCAGGATGTTGTGAGGGTTTGACAACACCTTTGAAAACTGAAGTTTAGGTACTTGAAATTCAAGTAGGAAATCCCAGCTTACCATCTGAGGAATATAACAGAAGATGAAATGACTTGTTAAAGCGAATCAAGCCGCAGTGCGCAAATCATCTCTCTTGATGTTCTGTTGAGTGTCTTTCACGTTCATTTCACATTAAAATCTGAATATGGGACACTACGGAATAATGTAAATAAGAGGGACACTTACTATAGCCTACTATACAGCATAATAACATGCAACACTTCCACAAACTAGAGCTTCAGCAGGTTGTCAACTAAAACTGGTCATTTTAAGCATCACAGAGGTATCATTTGTCGCAGGGCTTGCATTGTATAGCATTAGATTATACATGTGTATTTACAATTGTTCACACAAGCATGCAGCTCAAATAAATCATCAGCTTCATTCTTGTTTTTTAACTTCACACAGAGATGAAAAAGACACATTCACAGCCAAGGACACCTTCCTGGAATGTGTTACTTAGTATTTCTAAATATCTCACGAAACCTGTTGATTACGCTTCTAAGGTTTTAGTGTGCTGAATGGCAGATAACCTTGGTGGCAGACATTCACTCGACAACAATCATTACTGACAATTGAAAGGAACAGAACATCTGTCATTACTTTTAATCAAGTTGCAAGTGTGTTCAGGTATTTGTCATTTGAAAAGAAACAAACGAGAAAGAGGGAGCGAATAAAGAGTGTGAGTGAGAGCAGCACACACACAAATCTTTTCTCTAGACTTTATATGAATTATTTCACTTTTTGCTTCTTTGTGAGCTACAAGTTCGCAACTGTATTAATGAGCTACAATTTCCTGCTAGCCAGCAGCATTAACAACATTCAGTCTTCATGATGGGCTAAATAACCATTAGCATTGATGTTAGCCTGTGGGTGTGTGTGTGTACACGTTGGGGAAAAAAAAATAGGCTAGTGACTTAACACAAAGTTATTGATCCTACTGCCTCTGTAAACACTGTTGCTCAGTTGTGATGGTGCCCAGCAGAACCCCATTATTCTTTTGTTCGAAGGTAGTTATAACTGAGCTTAAGGCGAAAGTACACACACACAGATACATGCAACGCACATAACGAAAGGCGCATTTAATCTGTACTGCAAAAGACCAAACTTAAAGCCATATCTGCCGTAGTCAGGACCTTCAAGTGTATGCCCTCATTCACACCTAAGCACACACACAAAAAAACTAAGCATTTATGAAGGCACATCTACGTAGTGTCATAACCCACATAGACTACAGCGGCCAGTCTCCAAACGAATATCTGCTGGATAAATATAATAACACTGAGGTTGTTTAGAAGGAGCTCTACCTTGGTCATTTAATGACAGAATGAAATTGACTGCACTCTCTGCCAGTCACTTCATCTTCCCTTCAAAGCTTATTTGCAGGCTACACTGGTGTACTTACAGTGTCAACCTCCTCGAGGCTCATGGAATTGAACCAGCACCCTGTTAATGTAGCTACTGCTTGGTTTATATACCATATAGCTTCAAATGCTTCATATGAATTGCATTGATATCACCCTGCTGGGACCGGCTGTGGTATGGACTCGTTTGCGTGATAGTTTCATTGTCATTTGTCTCCCAGTTGGATTTTTTGTGAACATCAAATCAATACCATAAACTACCACAGCTGTTGACTGATAGTGGCAGCTTATGGCAAGCATGGGCAATGGCCGACTATGTTGTCGATTGCAGGATGGAATTAGCTAAGCTTAGCTTAGTGAAGATTCACACTGAGTCTGTGAGACAACAGCAAATCCTGAGAAAGATTAGTCCTGACCAGAAAACAAGGCATAATTCATTCAGTGAGGTTTCAAATGGGTATCCAAGAACATGTAGGGCTTTCCCACTGGCAAACCATGCCGCACTGATTTGCGTTTCCATTACCAAGATGGACCAAGATGGACCTTCTCCAGAGTCGGGCCAAAGCGCGCCCGACCGCCTACAAGCGGGTTGCGGTCAAGTCAGATGCTTCATCGACTACAGATCTGTGTGTCTGTTTGACCGAGGACGGGGCTGAGCTGCATACACACACACAGGCGAAGCAGAGAGCAGAGAGGACGGGGACAGGACAAAGTGTGTCACATAGAATCCGGCAAAGTGGCACGTTCCCGCCGAGTTGTGGCTTCAGCACGTAACTGCTGTGAAACAATCTTCTAATTCACTGCTTTGTCTTCTTTTAGTCTAATGCTTGCTCGACCTCCACTGCGCCCTCTCCCTGGCTCGCTCGCTCCAGACACACCTGCAAGCGCGTGGCCCTGTTGTAATGGAGAGGCAAATCCCTGCCGCGCTGGGCTGGCGTGCCGAGTCAACCTGAGTCGAGCCAGGCCTGCACGTGTATGGAAAGGGGCTAATAGAGGTTGAACCAAAATCTTCAGCTGTCCAAATATAAAAAAGCAGCTTAACATTCCGATGTGAATAAATGATAACTGTGTATCAAAAATGGCTGCTTCATTAAACAGTTTCAGCGGAGAATCATCCTTAAACACCTGCTTCCGTGAAAGCGAAAAGCCCTCATCCTAACAAAGTTCATCCTCAGACAGTTCAAAGCCAATTTGCCATATAGTAATTACTTATTTTAATTATAAAAGTGCTCTGTCAAAAACCTAATATAATTAACACGAGTGCTACTGCCAGGCAATTTTATATGTAGCTCTTTTTTGCCAAAGCTTGTTACTTATCTTGCTTCTTCACAAAACAGGTGTATCCGGAAACAATATTTTTCAAACTCTTACAGTTCATTCACATTACATATCAATTACTCAGTATCAAAGCCCCTGGTCAGAGGAGACTTGCAAAGCACTAATGACTTAATGGATGGTGTCAATTTTATGACGCTTCCAGCAAGATACTGTGTCTGATAATGTGAAGGCAGGGTTGATTGCACTGTTTTACAATAATGTTTTCAGTGTATGTTAAAATGATCATTATGGCCGTTGAGTTAAGATTGACAGAATAGTTTAAAAACAGTGTAAAATTAATTAATTCCCCAACAAAAAAAATAAAAAATCAGGATTCATTCATTATGTAATATGCACAGAGTAGGCCTATCAAATAATGAGTGTGTCCTTGCAGAGATTGATGTCACATGAATTCTTTGTCTACTGTGGGTCTCATGTCTTCAGCCAGTAGCCATAATTGACAATATATGACATTATAGAGTAGAAAATGTATGTTTACCTTAAGGTAAGAGTAAAAATCCTTGTCAAAGAAACAGTTTCAAGTAGAGAGGAAATATAATAAAATGACAGTGTGAGATGAATTGAGACCTACAATCGTATGAGTACACGGTTTGTTCTACATCCTACCTTCTTGTAGAGGGAGCGCAGGTCTCTGTACTGCCACATACTGCTGAGGACCTGAGAGGCTGCCTTTACCACCTTTGCTGAATGTCTGAAGAGAGACAGAGAAAGAGAGAGAGTTATTTCTCCTGGACACCATTCCTTTGGATAATGTTGCTGTTATTCTGTCCCATGTCTTTACCAGCTGCACAAGATGTGCGCAGGCCAGTGGCACTTGTGATGGCTTCAAGAGTAAGAGGGCCATTGCTCTTTTCAGCAGAGAATGATTTTCCTTGCACAAAAATGGAGTTCCCAGATGAGTTTAAAATGACCCTCTCTGCTATGCTAATAGCCCCATCCCTGCCACTTAGCTGGAAAATGACTCTAGTAGGAGTCAGTTCATAAGCCCTGCCCTTCTAACAGCTGCAGAGGGAAGCAGAAGAGATGCTCATTTTCCATTTTTTTCCACCAAATTTAACAAAAATCCTCCTAAAAACAGGCACCACCCAGGGTTTTATTTGAAAACAGAAATTGTTTCGAAGATTAAAATATGGGGTAATGGTATCAATAGGAAGTCATTGCACTGGAATATATCATGAATAACGTGATCCCAAGGAAATCTCCACTGTTACAGGAAAAACGGTTACGTAACTGAGACAAGTCAATGATTTGCATTGCAAACAGTTCTTAATAGACACTGCTTGCTTCAACACCTTAATCACCATCAAGTATTTAGATCCTTGTGAGATTATTATTATTGATTCCATTGGACTGAAGAAATACATTTCAGCCACATTTTTGGCACTGCCAAACCATGTTGCTGTTTGTATGATGGGAATGTGTTTAGGCATTTACTGTTTCAAAGGTATAGGTCATAAACCAATATTTTTATTATTCTTTTTTCACTTGATTGTATTTTTTAGCCCCTACTGTTTCAAAGACATTGGAATACAGTGGCTATCCATCGTAGCACTGTAATGGGCATTTTCACAATCTGAAAGTGCGTTATTGTGTGGATGTCGCATGGCACTGCTGATAAGGAGCATTTATCCTCAGTGTACCTATCCTGAGAAAATGAAGATGTGTCGGGTATTAGCACAGTCACTGTGAAATTTGCACTTGAAAGTTTCTTCCAGCACCTCCCTCTCTCTCTGATGGTGCCCTTGAGCATAGTTCCCATAGACTGCGTCTCTCTCCATAACAATAAATGAACGTTTGCCCTCTGTCTGATAACACTTCGGTGTCATGGCAACCCCTGACCTGCTGGTAGCCTTAGCAGCTAGGCAGAACACCCTGCTTGGTCTCCCATGGCGACAGAAGTTATATTCCTGCTGCATCTTTCCCTGTTATTCTCCAGCTGTCTTTGTGGATAAATGATCACAGGGATACAGTTTTGAATGATGGATGCGTGGCCACATTAAGGCACTGGTCACTACTGACAGCACAGGCTGCGCTGAATGATGCCTTGACAGGTACGGTACAATGTAGTAATGAGAATCTGTTTCGCGTTTTTCCTGGTCTATACATTACATTTTAGAGTTAATTTGTCCTTGAGCATGAGGAAAGCCACTGCAAGTCATTAGAGAGCTTTCTCATATTCCGAGATCATTTTGGCCACAGATCATCGTTCTATCTCCGAGGCGTGAATGACTCAAACAAACAAATGTGGTCATACAATGTAGCCTTAAGTGCACTATTCGTCTTTGGCTTTGTCTCTGTGTCAGAAACCATTACTTATGTTGTGAGAGTTACAGTAAGTGTTCTTAAACCAAAAATGATCCCTGCTTAAATCTGGAAGAATGCTAAGCCCGTAACATCTTTCTGATCTAATAACCACTTCGACAACAGCGAAGGTAAATCTGTTCAGTGGTTATAAATGCATATGCCATTATCTCCATAACCTGTTATAATATATCAGTACCCTCAGATTGTTAATAGCATCATTTGAGGATTTCTGCTGAACCCAATTTGGGACTTCTGCAAAACCATTTCAGGTAGATGTTAAGTTGTAGGAATGAACTGTGTGACGCTACTGTAGCTCTGCAGGATGCCACTGTCACTGCAAGTGTTGCAGGTTTTTCTCACTAGGGCAAAGCATGTAAAGAATACAGCCACTCATGGTGCTGTAAGTTATTGGGTAAATGTCATAGCTGTGCCTCTATCTCATTCCCTGTGTTTTCCTGCAGTTTTTCCCTCCTGGTGTTCCTGTCAGTCCCCTGTTCGTTTTCTGTGTGTGTGTGTGTGTGTGTGTGTCTGGGCGTGGCGCTCCGGCTTTCTGCGCCTGCTGCCAATCACCTGCACACCTGTGACCCATCTACAACGCAAGACGGCATTATATCTTCTTCACTCCACTCGTTCAGTTTGCCAACGTGATTTAACGTCACGGCCCAGCTCTCTCAGTCCCTGTTGTTTCCTCCAGTTTTTTGGACTTCTGACAAATGGTGTGTTTCCTTGTGCTCAGGTTCACTTCTCCGCTGAGACTCCTGCTACCTGCCTTGCTCCCTGCCATGTCAGACCATTCCCCAAGCTCACCGCTCTGCTCATGCTGCCTGCCCTGCTCTTCCGTTCTGCTCCGCTCACCCTGCTCATTCTCTCTCCTCTGGTTTCACAATAAACTGTGTTTAATTGCAACTAATCTCTGTTGAGTTTTGGATTTGGGTCCAGATATTTCTGTCTACAAAACAGTATTAATGGTAGAGAAGATGACTTTTATCCTCTTTTCACCTGGAAGACTCGCCAACGGGTCTCAGGGGTTTCCAAAAATCCCAAAATACCAAATATGTCACGCTGTCCTTTTGAGAATTGCCTCTATAATGATGCACAACATATATAGATTTTTTCCATTTGATGTAATGATGAAGACACACAAATCATGGCGTATTCAGTCTTGAACATTTTCTTGAAAAAAGGTTTTCTCTAATTTTAAAACTATCAAACAAATCAGCAGTTTTACTGGTATAGATACAATTAACCCAATTTCATGTTATGGTCTCAAAACTTTGGCCTACTCACTTGTCTCCTTTGCTGCGGGCGATGCCGATAAGTTTTTCTATGCCACCAGCATCCCGCAGGGCTTTGGCGTTCTCCATGTTCTTGGTGATGACTTCGTGCAGTGCGCAGCATATGGCAGTTACAGTATCGTCTGACATGGCCTTGCTGGGAGGGCCTGTGGTCCCGGAGGTCCCACTGCTGGTGGCATTGTTGTTGCTGCTGCTACTGCCTGGTAACCGATGGATCAAATCTCTCATGGCATATTTACCTGGTGTGTGTGGAGAAAATGAAGGAAAAGGACAAAAAAATATTGGTCAGATTTAATTCTCTGCACTTTCTATACAGTATATAGCCAATTTTGTTAGAGACATCTTGAAAGTTTGTTCTTGAAATTGCCTTGGGTGGATTTTTGTGAACAACAGAAGGGACAGACATAGAGGCTACTGCACTGAACTTAGGCAACATGAACATATGATTTCTGATTTACAGTCTGAAAAACTATGTGTGGGGGTAAGGTTTTATATTTTCTCGATAGTTAATATTCCCATGCAAAGGGATGATTTAGAAAAACATTTACGTTGAGTGGGGTTATGGATGACTGGTATGGTAAAAAATCCATAAAAATCCACCTCAACAATATACTTAACAAATACTTCAAAGCTCCTATGACACAAAACTAATATTGCTGCTTTACTATTTTTTTTAAAGCAAACGTCTCGTACGGTTAGTGAGTGGTTTGGATAACTCCATAAAGCTTTAGTTGGAGAGGGCACACTACAAATCCTGTGACGCACACACACCAATGCAGACATGCTGAGAATCCAATAAAAGGGACGACTCGTGGTATTTCAGTGAAAAGGCTGGCATATGAAGAAAATGAAAAAACAAAACAAAACATTGACATTCAAAGAATAGATTGTTGGAGAGATTGAAGCAACAGAAATAGTAATTAAGAGATGCAGGAGATGCTGTCAGATAGGAAACCCATAAACTCAGCTAGTGAGAGGGTGAAGCAGATGGAAGCAATAACATTTGGAGTGGTGTGAGTAGGGGGTTTTCAAAGAGGGAATGATGGAAGTTGAGGACAAAACCACCTACATGTAATCTGAGCTCACCCACACAGCGAGGGCCTCTGTATCATTCTGGTCTTAAATCAGGCGTAAGACCAGACATATACTGTATTAGCCAATCACTGGCATGTTCCCTATTTTGGGATACTGGGTGTATTTTGGGATTTTGGGTGTCCAGTGATAAACGTTTTACAAAGCACTAAACACCATATTTAACACTGATCTGCCCTTTGCAATTTCCCACATTCTTTTTAGGAAATGTTAATTTTCTTGTAAGGCGTCCTGATGAATATGTGTTTGGTATTTTGATATCCGCTTGTAAAAAAGCGCTCCCAAGGTGCTGGTTACTTTCTGAACCCCCCACAATACAGGAGTGGATAGATATAGTCAAAAACATTTATGTTATGCATAAGATTACTTTTTCTCTTTGTCTTCAGAAAAATGTGTTCATTCGATTCTGGACCAAGTGGGTCAAATATGTAAGACCCGTACGGCCAGATTTTGTGGAGGTATCGAATGAATGACTCTGTAATGTTGTTCTATTCTAACAAACCTCACTGATCTTTACTTTATTTTCTCTCAAGTCTCTCCCTGACATACTTTTCATTGCTCTTGTGTGCACACTTTACCTTTAAGTTAAAAGTTCTTAACTTTTGAAATAATCTTGACGACGATCTGCTGTCAACCCCAAAAAAGACCAGGCACAATTTAATACCATCCCCAAAATATAGATTGTTTAAGTTTAGATGAGAGAAGTTTGTTGGTGTATATTTAGATTTAGATATTTAGACAAATATGTTTCTCTTAAAGGTTACATTGATTACACTGTGAATTGTCAAATTGTAAGGGACATATGGACTATGATCAGGAAGAAATTGACTGTTATTTCCTGCAGTGTTTCTGAGTCAATTATGCCGAAACTCACAGTGGAGTTTCCCATGAGAGTGAGATCACCGGGTATGAAGATGACTGCCGCGAGGGGCCAATACAGGAGAGATCAGAGAGAAGAGGTGATGAGTGGAAGAACGGAAGACAGGAGAGGAATTGAAGAGATGTGAGGAAAGGGGTGATTGTGCTGACTGAGGTGGTGTAAGGAGATTCATCAAATATGAGCGGCAGTCAAGAGGTAAGAAATGCCTTGACCATCATAAAACCTGTCAATTACACTTGAATCATCTTGAGCTCCTGGGATGAAACCCACAGGTCATGTTCCAGGTAAAGAACCATCAATTTGGATGCAGAGGTGATTGTTGAATAATGAACCGTGGCTGAAATGAGGTTAATTTAAAAAGCAGTCTACTCAATAGAACCTCTAGGACGAGCCCTCTTACCCTGACGTACACTAAAAGGTACACTTTAATCAACTGAGCATCTCCACAAGAATGAACCGGTCTACCGTCTCCAGGACATGTTGCTGGGTGTGACAAAGCATGCCATTTAAAACAGTGTGAGTGCATGCTAGTTCGTGTGTGTATACAACACTTAAGGGCAGCTCAGCGTGAGCCACTGTCTCCTTCTAAATTTTACAAATGCAAGTCCTCCACAGAAGTGCTGGATCAGATAACCTAGCTTTAAACATATCATCTTCAAGTGGACCACTACATCCTCTCTGGCAGCGGAGAAAACTGAGGCCAAAATAGTCAATAACCGAAAAAATGACTTTTTGGATTTCACTGAGAGTTTTTTCACCGGTTGGGAACTAATGTTTCTAAACAGCTAAATTTCACCGCGACAGTACAAAACTACCTTATACCTATCGAAATGCCGCTCTGCATCAGAGGTCGAATCGTCTGCAGCCCATGGTGCTGCTTTGAAGGGCTGAGAACAGCAAAGCAACACACAGACAAGCAAAATCAGATACACTATCAACCTTCGTAAAGCAAGGGAACACACACACTCACAGAAGGATAATGCATGATTAAACATAATGGCCTTGTACAGCACACATTGTTGTTATACAGTTTTGAATTTACAAACGCACACTCATGAGGACTCACATGGAGGCTTCAACACATATGCACGCACACACAGACATGCGGGATCATACACCGAGACACACACATGCAAACTCTATCTAACAGGATGGCGTCGTGAGCTAATTGGCCAAGTGTTATCTCAGGCTGGCAGGCTGAGCAGAGGTTAAGCGGTCATTGTCTTTTGGCTGTGAGGACAAAGTTAAGTTGCATCCTAACAGGAAGACTCATTATTTGACTGACTTGAATCAGACTGACTAATTTCCTGACTGGCTGATGACTGACTGATTAATTTACTTTCTTTCTTGATTTAATGATCTGACTAATTTCTGTGTGAGTGAGTGAATTATTTACTGACTGACTGCATGACTAATTTACTGACTGACTGCCAGATAATTTACTGCATGAATGACTGACAATTTATTGATTGACTGACTGACTGACTGATTGAGTGAGTGACTAATTTATCAACTGACTGACTGTAGGGAATCCAGTAATAACAAAGGAGGGTGAAGAGTATACACAAAGACATTCAAACTTTGTCGAAGTATTTTCTGCCTACAGACAGATGCTCTGATAAACTGCTGTCAGCACATCCCCAAAATGCATGCATATCCCTATCGGCCTCCGCAGCGTCGTCACATTCATCCCACAGGGGGTGAGTGTGGAATCGGAGAAGATGATATGGAAGGAGAGAGAGGAAGAGGGGTTGAGAGATGAGGGGGAAACAGCACAGTAGTCAACTATGTTTGGGAGAGAGTAAAGAGGAACAGGAAGAATGGCTGAAGGACAGAGAAACGGAGAAAAGAAAGGAGCTTTAGCCTACATACACATTAACGTACGCTGAGACGCATATGCAATGTGAAATGCTGAAGAATCAAACGGAGAGGCCCTCGTTGTTTCCAACCCTTTTAATAACACACCTTGTTACAGGAAGACGCAGCCTCCTGATAATCATAGAATGCTAAGAAGCATGACTGAAAGCCTCACACACACCTCACCTTGTCAATACTCACACATACAGCAGTGCATGCACACCAACACACATGTCGCCTGGACATACACATGGCTGATTATCTGGCTTTCTGGTTGCTTGCTTCAGTTTTTTGTTTGTTTGACTGGTTTTTCGGATATTTCGTCTAAATTGTTTGTTTTGATGTGAGATGTTTTTATAAAGACGCTTGAGATTGTATTTTATTTTTTTAAATCTCAATTTCACAATGTCCTTTTTTGTCTCTTGGGGGTGTTATTGCATTTCTTATCAGCTCAGTTTTATCCTAGAAAAAATATATGAACACATTATACAGACATAAATAGCAACGACTAAACTAAAGCAAAGCTGTGCTCAGACACCCCTTTAGTCAAATAAAATCTGGCCTCTTTCCTAAAGCCAGACACCATGATACCCAGAGCCTGCAAGAAGCGTATTGATGAATTATAGAGTCATATAAACGAGAGGGGGTTGCTGCACTTTCCTAACGTTGATGCAAAATTCAACACATTTTAAAAGCTTAATCTTTGGTTGTGCTCATTACCCCAATGAAGACATTTTTTGTTCAAATACAGGGTTTTAATTACGACTAAATATACAATGTATCTCTCGAGGACACATTGACGTTTTTGGTATTTAGTTGACAAATGACTTATCTGAATGTGTTAGAATGAGTACAGCTGTATAAAAAGTACAATCAGTCAGCATAGTACACACAACCAGAACCCCCAACTTCATGCAACAATTATTCCTGTATCCTCAGTTACAGTGATCACAGGAAGTTGAACAGGAAGGAAAGAAATAAAAGAGCTGAGGAGAAAATTAACATGGTTTTTTTTTTGTTTTTTTTTTGTTTTACGAGTGGCGACTCCTTCTACTTTAAAGCCCTACAGTGACACAGGCAGCCCCTCTACATGCTGGAGTGCAATCTCCCCTCTCCCTCTCTCTCCGCCACTGAAATGCGAGCTACGCTTGGAACATGTCCTCAAGGGGAGAAACAAGCCCTGTGCTGATCACTGCACAGTCTAATAAACCTGTATTACACTGCTCCAATATAGCCATCTTCACCTGGGAGGCAGAGCTGGTAATCTATTCCTGTGCTGCATTCCCTCATGTGTCGCTAACTCCCGCTGAACAGGGCGTGCTTCATCAGGGCCATAATGGCTGATTTGATTTAAAGAGATACAATTACCCTCAACAATGGAGTGATTTGATTGTTTACTGATGGAGAAAGGAGAGTGTTATTGAAGTAAAATTGGAGGTAATTGTCTCAGGGAGATGTGGGGAAAGATGAAATGACTTGATTGGTTGTAGTGTCCAACTGCCTGAGAATAAAGGATGTTTAATATACATTCATCAGTGACTGGGTTGGGGTCCCTGAGATGGGCTGCTGTATGCTTACTGGTATCAAAAGCTTCTGGTTATGTTATGTTTCTAAAGCCTTTCTGCATTACATTAGTATATTCTAGGCTGCATAAAAACCCACGCTATAATGGAAGTTTACCGCCGTAATAATAGCCAACATTAGGTAGTTTATCCCGGCAGCTGTGAAATCTGAGTAGTGAGAAAAGAAACTGATATGTGATTACTGCTGTCTTAAAGGACAGATCTGAACAGATTTAAACTCAGGTATATTTATGTGTAGTTGAAGAGTTTGATTTATAAATGGAAAGTTATCATCTTGTCTTAAATGGTCATATTTGAAGATTCATGTTTTTTTTTAATCCAGAGTACAAACTGTGCATCTTTCTCTTAACTCCTGCTGCTATTAAAATATTTAGTGACAAAACTAGTGTTTCAGTTGCCTTTGTGTGATTTGAGTATCTCAGGGGTGATTTAATCACATCCCATCATCGACAGGGGGCGCCAGAATCAAAGTAACAGGGTGTTGGTTTCTGTTATAATATTCCGTTATTGAAAACAAGAAAGTGATGTGGTTATGGTCCTTGGATGTCCACCTCTGAGAGCTCAAACTGAGTTTAAGACTATACACCAGAATTACATGAACACAAAAAACCCTGGAGATACGCAATACTCAAACATCAATATTGTCATTCAGGGAGGAGGGAGGAACATTTTGCTGACACCAATTTTATTTATTTCCCCCTTACTGTAATCCAAACCATAAAAAAATTATATTGCATTCTAATGAGTTCTGGATTATGGGCTCATTTGGAAAGCATCCACAAAGAAGTGAAAATATAAATCCCATTCTGTACACACACAGAGACACACACAAACACACACACACCCTGCAGTCACCAATTATCAACATCCTCGCATCCTCCTGATCAAGCCAAAATGGATATGAATGATCTCCAAAGACAGCCTGATGGCCCGCTGCTATGTGAGGTGTATGTCTTTTAACTTCTGAATAAATAAATATATAAGTGAATAAATAATATGAAATGCAGAGGAGGGTACATACAGATGAAACACAGCAGGTTTAAAGAGGTCAGAAATGGAAGTAAATTGGAAAGGGGCATGCCGTCGCTTCCCCGTTGTAAAGTATTCTGCCATCCTGTGTTTGGTGCTTTCCACACCAGTTATATCTCGCCCTCTGTGTCTCTCTTTGATGTCTGTGGGTGACAAGTTTACAGCGTAAACTGCAGAGGAGGGAGAGAGAGAGAGAGGAAAGCCAGGGTATGTGTTTTTCCCCTGTGAGGAACCTGTGGCTTCATTAAAGACATTCAACTGACGTGAAGAGGATGCCTGCTTGGGAAGACGGGTGGATGCACACACACAAACATACTGTATTTACGCACACACTCACAGTGACAGAGGACAGAGAATTCCCATTGTGATGGTTAGATGTAGTTGCTCTGTACAGCTTCTCAATGATGATCAGTCTTACAAGTGGAGACATTTTCTTGAATAAAATCATGAGGACAGAACTTTGAATATGTCAGTAAAATTTTAGTTGTTAGTCCTTTAGAAGACAAAACAATGAGTAAAATTAAGCGTATCTGTGCACCTCCCAAGATCAACTAAACATGAGTCAGATCCGGGAGGGACTGCTGTTACCCCCCAAAAAATCTCATCATCTTATGACAGCCCTCTCTCTATTTCTCTTTATTGTTCTCTGCTTTTATTTCTCTGTCTGTCGTGCTCCCAGTCTGGCACAGTGGAGCAGAGGACGGAGAATGCCAGAGAGAACAAAGTGTGCTGATAAAAGACATGCCCCCCACCCCTCACACACACGCGCACACACACACGTTCACACACACACACAAGAGATTCATACCGAAGGCGACACATGAATTTCATAGTACTACTGCAACAGGGACAGAGAAGTGTGTGTCAACTTAGTGTGAGTCAGTGGACACGGCCACTCTGTCTTTCGGGCCCGCTAGCCTTCCCAAGTTGTGTATGCTTACCACAGTGCAGTCTGTTGACAGCAGGGACGGCAAAATATGTAAAAGTTGGCGAGGGTGAGGAAAACACAAAATGGACATTCTCTGGTGATCTAAAAACATTTGGTGGGGCTGGGAATCCACAAAGTGGGATATGCACATAATGGAATTCTTTGCCATCTGCTTAGTGCAATCTTTCAACGTACTACAATGTAGAGTGTGTGCGTGTATGTACGTGTGAGAATAAAATGTTGAAACCAGTGAGATTTCCGCACCTTTTTTGCATCTGCGTATAACATGGCCTGACTTCTAGAAACACACACACACACACACACACATTTGCAATTAGCGACATCCCTGTGGCGCGCTACTTCGGTTTCCATAGTAACACTCCCCAGCACTGACGTCATCAGTGCGAGACACAAAGAGCGAGCGACTGCGAGAGAGGGAAGGTGAGGCGTCATGAGCTCATGTCTGAAACGAAAGGAGACGGAGCGAGGGAGGCGTAGGTGTAGGATAAACGGATGGAAGGAGGAAGGAAGAGAAACAAAGAAGCAGAATGAGATGGATAAAAAGGGGTATAATATTCATGTAATAGACAAGAAGTGAAAATGAGGGGAGGAGAGGCTTAAGCCAACAAAGCCGTGATGTGACAAGAGAAGAAGACAAAGAAACAGGAGAAGTGGGGAAGAGGGAGAAGAAAGGAGGCATGGTAGAGAAGGTGGAAGTGGACTTTCTGTGGCAGCTACATTACATCATTGCCACATATTTTATGCAGTGATACAGTGTTGCCTTTGCTAATAGTTTCCATGCGGTTTAAACATTTTGCCTTTAATTTTCATAAAAAAAGTCATCAATATTCATCATTTTAGAAAAAGTGATCATCAGTACTGATTTTGTTGCTCCCTTAAAAAAAAAGGGTTAAGTATTGGGTGTCTTCTGCGACCAATAAGCAATCAGGAAAAAAAAATCATGTTATCGGCATTCCGAAGTTATTTTCATTTGATGTTATACCAAAGGAATTGAGGAACTTCTACGCCTATCACACAAGAGAACATCCTGATAAAACGCCCCGATTCACATGAAAGAGGTGGTCTTGAGCCACTTTCAAGTGAACCATGGTGCACTCTGTTTGATGTTGGAGGTCAATTAGTGGAGTCTGAACGCAGGAAGGTAGCCAGCATTCGATGCTGATTGGTAACATTTTCTCGATGCCTTTTCTCTGAATCAAGCTAAAACATTTTCTGAGTCATCTTGAATATAATGTCCACCACATGAATGACTATTAAATAATGCTAAAAAGTCTCAATGCTTTGATTTCCTAATCATTCATTTGTAGATATAATCAAATGCAATACAGGATTAAAAACTTCGAGCCAGTTAAATAGCCTGAATCAGTTTGCTTTTATAGAGTGTTGACTCATTTGTTTGAAAAGTGTACGTAATAAAGTTTCACATCCAACTTTGTATTAGTATACATCAAATATTTAATGCAATCCCCACTATAGGACTTCATATTAGGCATTCATGTTTGGAATTTAAATTAAACCCTTACTGCAGAATCCAGAGACTCAATTAGATTTAGCAGTTGGAGCCAGGCACTTCGTAACAAAACAAAAACATTCAATGATTTTATTAAATGTCTTGAATTAATACAGATGTTTGCATCAAAACAGTTTTTCATTAAACACTAACTTTGGTTTGAATTTGGTTGCAAGCACAGCATGCGTTTATAGGAACCTTTAGTAAACGGAAAAAAATACAGCGTCTTTTTGGCATTCAAGTGCTTTTCCCAATTCATGTGTGTCAAATAACCATCTGTAAGTAAATGGGGAAGAATTGCGCTGACAGACGGTGTAGCAGTGAATGGGACTTATTTATTGCTACACAGGCATACAGTAAATTATGCAAATCAAAAACTATGAAGGAGGTGAAATCAGGAAAGAGACAAAAACATTGACAGATGAGAAGAATGATTCTCAGCAACATCCATATGCCACTAAATCACATTACAGAGGGACTGGAATATAAGCATACATATGTGGTTAGGTCTTTAGCTGCCACTGCTCTCTCTTCTTTTCCTCTTCTGTTTCAATCTCCCTAGCCTGACTCAGCCTCTCTGCTCTTTTCCTCTATCCCTCCCCAGCCTTGTGCCTCTCTTGCTTGTCTTGCCGCCATCCAATCATACAGTGCTTTCCGGAGGATTTGACACTCTGAGGTTATTGTGTGCGAAAGATGATTCTCATCTCGGCGCACTCTGCTGAGCTCTCATGCAAACTACCATTCCCCCACGGTGATGCTGCCAAACTTACCGGCAATAACAGCTTATGACACACTATCGCATGAGTTTTAAGAAACGAGAGATTTGGTTTTCTCCTTTTTAGAAGGAGGCAATTTACTCTAGATTAGCCATGCAAAATGATATTATAATTAGGCGGAACCTTGATCTGACAAGAACCCGCAAACTGATCTTTGAAATCGCTTTGTCGCTTCGGGTTAAACTGTTGTTTTGCAGGAGAGCATGGTGTAAAGAAAAAGGTGCTTGACTCGGAGGTTAGAGTCACTGTGGTGAATAAAGCTTGCAAACATGGGCCAAATAGGCCTTGTCTTTTAGGAGTGCCTGGCCTCTACCTCTTTTCTGTCGACACGGATCAGCTCACACCTTGCCAAGAGCAAAGACTCAACCCTGACTGATCCCTCTCACTTTTCTCCTCCTCTCTCTATTTTCTGTCTGCACCTCTGAGACTTTCTGTGTCACTGTGTGTCATTAACTCTGACTGTCTCTTCCTGTCTCCCTCATCATTTGGCTGTCTCACCAGTTTGGAACATAAGTGAGCTGATTTTGAGCTGATCGTTTATTCCACTGATACTAATGACTCTTATGCGACCATTTAAATAATGTCTGTTAGCTAGCTAAACACATCCAGCCAACCATCGTTGTCTTATTAGGTGCAATAAGCATTTTTAATATTGAACAAATTAATCCCTGAGAAGGCTTGTTTGTAAAGACAATCCCACTGACAAGCAACAACCCAGTCTGCAGCTCCAAGGAGTTTCCACCTGCCTTTAGCTCATTATTGCTGTTTGCCCATCTGTAAAACCACAAGAATGTCTGTTCATTTTTTCTCCCCCAAAAAAAGATAAAGAGACAAATGAACAGAGTGGCTGGTGAAGAAACTTAGGTAAGTATGTGAACTCACATACTTTCTGCCACTTAATACTCAAAGTGCTTAAGGAGGATCGATCCAACCTGAGACAAGAACTGCCCTTGTCCCAGTAACCTATTAGCTACATTAGACTATTTACTTTTAATAATAATGTTAACTACATGACCATCAAAACCACAACAATCTTTCTCAAGATTGGTTTTCTTGCCCAGGTGTATCTTTTTTTTAAGCCAATCTGCCAACCCCTCCCTGATGGTGTCACGGTTGCTACAGGACAATGGTGATCTGCGATGACTCCCAATTCTCTCTATCTCTATTACATATCTTAATTTGCCTCCACCACCCTGTCTCTGTCTTACTGTCGGTCTCTTATGTCTCAGAAGACAACACTGGGAGAGTTAATCACATGCAAGACTTAAACCATGTTATCCTGCAAGTGAATAAGTCAAGCGTATATGCAAATGAAAATGCCAAACAAATTTGAATTGATTTTCCCTGTGAATTTGCAAGTAATGACATTATTCAAGTCTGTGTGTTTTGCCTTCTCTCTATGAAGCGCATATTCATTACACTGTCTACCTCTCTTTCCACAACTCTCCCCTTTATCTTTCTCTGCTTTGGAAGCTAATGGCTATATAAGACTAAAAGTAAAAATTGACCAATTACCTCTAATATTTTAATAAATTAGAGGACATTTTAATGATTTCCAGAGCAAAACTTACACGGTTCTCATTTTAAAAGGTCAAATGGAAGAATTGATTAAATTGTGTTAGTACGTGGACAGTTTTTTACTTGAATTTTATTCAAATTAAACATTTATTTTGACAATGTAAGAGCAAATGGCTCACTCAGACTTAATGTAAAGGTAGCTGAAACAGCATTTTGACCTTGGAATGCTACAATATTCTACTGAAACCAGTACTATTATAAAATGCAGATTAATAAACTCTACGTGGTTGGCAGCAGGGAAAACAGTAATACACTGCAGTAACAGTTCTGTTTGAGTTGATATGGAAGTGCATTTAACTAATTTCTGCTTCCATATTTCTTCATCTATTATCTTCAAGTTTGAATGTTTTTTTATGTTGTCACAGTTACAGTAGATTTGGAAGGCAATCCCACCTATACTGTAGTTAGTTGGACAGTTTTTTTGAAGCGTAGAGTTTACCCACAATTTTATGCTGACATACATTTTAAATCTCTCCAGAGCACAAATCCTTTTTGGCTCAATTAAGGGTTTTGCTGTTTTTACAATGACTCTGTCTGGTATTTACTGCTATTATTGGACAACTGAAAGTGGAGAGCCACAAAAAAAGGATGAAAGGGGAAAAGGATGGCATGCAAAGGTCCTTGCCAATCTTTTAAGAGAAAAAAAACATAAATGAATGTACCTGTAAGGATTTCTACACCACCTAACTTTATATTCAACTGACTTGCCGATACATCTGCAGGTACACTTGAAGAAGGAAAAACAAACAAACGCACAAATAAACAAACATAAACAAAAAAATATTCAAATCAGACTGATAAGCGTCTCTCTGCGAACGCTTCAATTATCCTGTAATCTGCTGCCGTGTGCCAGCCAGACCATCAGAGTATGGGCGTGTTGAGCTTTGACGGCGGCATTCTTAGTCGTTCTTACAACACTCCGGCAAAACCCAGAGAGGCTCCAGAAGCCCCTCGTCTGAGACTGAGGGTAGCAGGGTTGCTATAGAAACCACTGAGCCCACCAGGAAGCCCGAGATAATCAGAGATACCAGAGACAGAGAGGGATGATGTCACACGCGCACATACTCTACACACACATACACTCAAGTCCCTGCATGCGTGGTGCGTGTTTATGCAAAGAGGACACATCGCACCCACATTAACACATTTGTAGACACAGAAAGAAACACTCACTGCGCACACACACACACACACACACACGCACGCACGCACGCACACAATATAAAAGTGTTGATTAAATTATTATGAAAAATTACTTTAACCAATACTTAAAATCGAGAAAAAGAAAACTAAATTGCAATGGTCTCTGCATTGACACTTCCACCATCATGGTGCAGTAATGTATGACTGCTGTAGGGCACTATCATTTTAGATCACATGAGCATAATGTAAAGCCTCTTAAAACGTCAGCTCATAATACAGACTTCATCCTAGTTTCTCATTACCAATTAACGGTCTAAATCAATAACATAATTGAATGGGTCAAAATCACACAGCCGCCCCAAAGTTCTCCACCTGGCTAGCATTGTAGAACAAGTCAGCTGAGCCATCGCACTATTTTACTGCTAACAGGAAAGGGTGACTATAGCCTGGCATTAGTGTTAAATTACTTCTAATTGGTGCTACTTGCTACAGGTCCTTTACCCTTGTGTTACATCACTTGAAAACAAGCTCTTGACTTGCATACTTTAAATGAGAACAATGTGACAAGAACAGACCACAGTAGAACGGCTATGGGAGAATGCAATTAGAGATGAAAATGGGCCTCAGGTTGCTCTTCACAAACAAACAACAGAGACTGCAACTGAGCATAACAATGCAGGTGTCCAAATTCATGTGATTCGATAGAGATAAAAAATGACAGTGGGCCGTGCAATGACTTTGTCTATCAGGTGGGGGGATGTTTCACCACCTAATATCATCTTTTGGAAAGGTTTTTATCACTACTCACCAATGAGCTCCTTGTTCCTGATGTCAAGGGCCATATTTCTGAGAGCGGTGGCCACGGCACACACCACCTTGTCGTTGTCTATCCTCAGTAACTCCACCAGGATGGGAAGGCCTTTCTCCTTACGCACAGCAGCCCGGATGTACACCGACCACTGACAGGGAGAAAGCAGGGGGAAGATAGTTTAACAGCAAGAGCTGGCCGTAACAAGAAGATTGTGAGAGTTTTGTGACAATTTGCAGCAAATTGTTAAAATTTAGAATTAAAAAACATCCTAATATTGAATGAGATAATGGGAATGTGAGGCATCCCCTTGAAAGAGTAATTACAATTGTGTTCACACGGCATGGCAAAAATACTAAAACTATCCTCCTTACTTGCTAGTGATGACTATCAAGTTAGTTCAGGTCTATGCTTGTTTGGTTCCCCTTACAATCAGAATGTGTGATTGGTTATTTTCAATCTATGCATTTCAGTTCTTCGACTGTCTTTTTGTCAGTATTCTGACTATTTTATTTCTTTTTTTTAATCAGAGACAAAAATGGTCGTGGTAGGAATAAGGGAAAAGAAACAGACAAAGCAGGATGGGCCAGGGGCATTATACTGACTCACAAGTGATATAGTGTAAGAGGGAGAATTATATGAACCAGAGAGAAGAGTTTTGAGCTTGGAGACCACTCTATCCACCCTCAATGACTATCAAGGTATGGACAACTCGATCCTTAAAAGCTCAAGTGGTGCCGCCTTGTGGGTCAACTGTAGAAGACTTGGGATGTACTAAACTGCACCCAAGAACAGATATCAGTAAGTGAAGTGAAAGAATAATTGACCTTTCCAAGGCTGTTAAAACACATGATTGTTTTTTTCGTCAAAACCAAAATGGGCAAACTATGGTTCACATAAATCATTTTAGGGAAATGATCATATGTCTTCACCAAGAGCTCAGGGAACAGAGCGTAGACTGTGCCAGCAGTACGCAAACACAGCTTCTTTCGGAAACTGTTAGCAGCACTATACTCACAGTCAAGAGAGGCAGCTTAGAGGAGACACGGCAAAGCACGCGCATACATGCATGGAGTAAGGATCCAAAATAGAAAATGTGATTTCCTAAAGACCCCCTGCCCCCATCATTTCCTCCTTCTCCCTTGTCTTTCTATAGCCACCTCTTCCATGTGTCTCTGTCCATTCCACTACCAATGGAAATACTCCCTAAACCAAAATCAGATACACACACCTCACACACATTTTTTGACCACATCAACATTCCCAGATAGCTTATTTACAACCAAAATGTCTGATGCAGTTTTATGTTCCCAAGGTCATTCCAAGGTTATGCCCTCACACTTTCTGCCTTTTACCCTTAAATACATCTCCCTCAAGGCTAAAGCTGCCCTCACCAACACTCTCCAATATGACTGCATGACTCATACATTATTACCATCAAGCTGCTTCCATCAGTCAGCTGCTGTTGAACCCTGGCTCTACTCCCCGGTGTGTTCAGGCTTGAAGCCTTTACATTATTACATTTATTGCATTGCTACTGAACAAAGTTATATACTATAGAACACATAAAAAACATGTGTGCTGAAAATATTTCAAAGTCAGCAGGATGATGTAGGGAGCGAATAGAACATTTTTCCAACTGATTGTGCATTTTGAGTTGTTTATTTTCTGCACTGTGGCATTTACTGCAACCAAATCAGCCATTGAACTTTAATAAAGACTGAAGTGAACTTTAACCAGATGATCAGGGTAACAAAAAATGTTTGCTTGCACGCACCCAACCCGCCTTGGTGTCCTTGTTGATATTAACCCCTTATTAACATTTCAATGGATATTTGCTTGCCATGAAAATATATTTATTACTCAGCAAGGACAGTCGGATTTCCATTTGCCCGTCCTGTAAAATTACCATCCCTCTCTAAGAATCTATCCTTTTCAATAAGCATAAGCCAAACCAGCAATATGTTCTGGTGTGCATGGACAGTCTGATAGATAGGTAGCCTACACACATAATCGCACACTTCCATGCACACATTCGTGTACACACACACACACACACACACACAGTAGTTTATCCTACTTACAATGTGAATAAACCATTTTATCTGTGGTTTCTGCACAAATAATATGTATACACTGTGTTTCCCTTCATTCACTGAATGCTGAGTTAGGACAAGCTCATGATGAATCCCTTCCTTTCATACTAACGGACAATGAAATGTGCATAAACACACATTTACATCCCAGTGTTTACAATACAATACAGCCAGTGCCTGAATGTAGTTTGCAGTGTATTTAAATGATTATACTCCTGGGCTCCTACGATATCTATGTGTGACAAAGAAGTTTAAAGTGAAGAAATAAGAAGGCCAACAGTTTGGGAAACATTTTAAACCTAAGTGTTACCTTCCAGCTGCCTGCGGCCAGGTTCTGAAGAGCCCCGGCTGCTCCCTCCAGGGTATCGGGATTGGAGCATTCAGAGAGCAGGGTGAGGTAGGGCTTGACGATGGTGGGGTGCCACAGCATTTGCACCCCTTTGGGGGGCTCCGCCGTGTCCGGAAAGGGGCCCACGCCATCCCACTGTGAAAGAGGAGACAGAGATGAGTTGAGTGAACACCTTAAACTCTTTTCCAGCAATGCGAGTCTTTGTATTCACTTTGTACTTTGCTTAACAGCAGGCTGAGATGCAGTGTTTCACTGATGCGTTTCAACTCTGACCACACCCAGCAGACGTGAGCTCTGTGATGTCACAGGGACCCGGAGTACGCCTGTACTTCACTGCAGCAAGGGAAACCACTGGAGGTCGGCTAAAACAAGATTTTCAGGGGGTGTTCCACTGAACAAACTTAAGCAGTGAATTTCAAAGAAGCAGAGAACACCGTCCATTCACGCTTCCCATTTGCTTTTATGAATTGATCTGATTCCAGACCTGCAATATTCATGAAAGATAGATATCTGTGGATGACTTTATAGTCTCATGTGTCTAAGTGCATGTGTTATGTCAGAATTACTGCATGCCTCTCTGAAAGGAAACTACATCTCCACCCAGTACACCCTGACCTATTAAAAGGTCAAAGAGACACTGAGTAAATCACTCCCCGTAAACTCCCTGTTATGTAGGAGAGAATGGGGATGGCAGGGAGAGTTGGGAAAAGGGCAAAAGACAGAAAGAAAAGATATGCATGTGAAAAGGGCGACTATGAGAGAATGTTTCACTCCTACATTTGCTTTGAGAGATATACCTAAAGCTCCACACCTCTCTCCCCCTTTGCCTCCACCCTCCTCCTCTCCTCCACTACAATGGAGTCCCTTGATGTTTGAACCTCTTTGTTGAGTGGCATGCCCACACCTCTTTCACATAAGCATGAACCCACTCTCTCTCCTTTTATTTATATTTCTTTCCTCTCTTTTCGTCTCCTGCTTGTCATTTATATCTGGTCCCCTTTTCTCTCCTGTTGATTCTTTCTCTCTTTCCTTCTTTCTTGCCTCTCTCTCCCCCTATTTTCTTATTCTATTTCCATCCTTCTCTCTCCAGTTCTCGGTTATTCCTCTCCCTATCGACCTTCTCGGTTTCGCTCTGCTGCTTCCCGTTCTCCCCTTGTCTCAAGGTAAACTAGGCTAGTGTGTGTCTTGAGAGAGGTGCTGTGGAGTGTGTGTGTGTGGCTGTGTGTGAGTACATGTTTTTATCTATACATAGATTCTCTGATCATAAAATCAAAGGTTTCTTATAGTTTGAAGTGTGTAGAGGCACTAAAACAAGAGACATTCTGTTGCCTGCACATCCTACATACTAAATATTAATGTATAATCTTAATTTGTGTATCTACAATTCTCTAAAGATTAAGCACATTAAACATTTTCAAATGTTTTTTTTGCTTCAGTGCAAGAAACAGTTTCATAGGTAGCCTTCAAATCATACTTTTTAAAAGGTGATCTCCATACTGTCTTTTTAACTAAATCAATTTTAGATCCTGTATCTGCAGGATTAAGAATTGTAAAACTGCTGCTTACGCTCTACAGTGTCTGCTATGGGGAAACTGATCACATTGTTGAGTTGCAGCTGTCCTGTTTGACAATGCCAGTAAAGTAAATAATACATTCACATTCAAGTTATCTGGTCAGACAGCTGGATACCAACATTGTTATCCATTTATCAAGTGAGAGCACTAGATGCTACGCTATCATTGCTGTAGTTCTAAGGCAACACTTTAGGACACATTAAAAACACTGCAAATTCAATAAGATTTCACTTGTGTTATTTTCAAGAGCCAGCTGAATACCTTCAAACAAAGCAGAAATCTGTAGATTATCCCTGATAGCAAAAACCGGTGTGTGTGTGTGTGTGTGAGTGTGTGTTCCAGTAGTCCATTAGGAGTCTTTAGGTCCAGTTCAGGCTCCCGTGCGGCACCTTGGCCTTGCTGTCTGAACCTCTAATAAATGATTAAGGAGACTACATTACAGTCTAACTGCCTGTGTCTCTCTCCCTCACTCAGTCTCTCTATCCGTCTCTCTTCCTCTTGCCTGGTTTCTTTCCTTCATCATTTCCTTGTCGCTCTCTCTCGGACCCAGTCTCTTGGCTCCGATCCTTCTCTTTCAGTCTCTCTGTGTCTCACTAACTACTACCCACCACTCTCATATTTGTGGCAAAGTGTGTACCTCTGAGTTCCTCCTACTTCCACTTGTCTGGATCCAACTCTGCCTGTCTTACAGTTTATCCCTCAATGTGTATCAAAGAAATCAACGCGCATACAGTAAATGCAAACCCACACATACACTGGAGTTCTTCCATCCAACCCAAATCAGACAGGTTCTGACAAAGTATTGGCTGTTTTGTTGCGATTCAAATGGAATTTATTAAGGATTTCTCTCTTCCTTCCTCTTGTCTCCCTGTCTGTGAAAATGGTCTGTGTCCATGTGTGTAGATACACAATGCCCATTGGGAAGAGGCAAAGAGACACGGTGTAGCCTATGTGTTGCTTTAACCTGGAGAGCGAAAGGTCAATAATGAATGAAATAAAGCAAAAATATAGCTCTGGCTCTTGGGTTTATGACCCATGACCGATTCTAACATACACGCTCACAACCTAGTCTAAGAGTTCTGTGCCTCTGATTTCATGAAAACATGAAGTCTTGTCCATGGAGCATCCACCTCTACCTTAACAGCCTGAAAAAAAACTTGAAAGGGTAGACAGCTGGGAAGAGAGAGAGTAAAAAAACTGACATTGATGAAGCTTTCATTGAGAAAAGCTAAGCTTCAAAAGTTTCAAATTTATAAAATGTGATAAAAAAACATTAAAAGGGTGGCTTGTGAGCCAATACATTATAAAAGAAGCCAGTGCTTTTCAACTCAGCTGGCAGAATATTCTCTGATTTTCATCCCTGTTTTCCATTATTTACCACACATGTCCCTGTTGAAGGCACAGCAGCCTCAACCACTCACACTGTGTTCCTGCTTCATTATGAAAGCTGTCTACTTCTACTTTTTGCACCCATGTGTATATATAAAGGGGGACAAATTAAAAGTAAAAACCTGAATAAATAAGTGGATAATGTAGATGCTTCCATACAAGACACATGGGGTCACTGAATATTTTGAGTATTAAAATGATGTGAATTGTATGCTATGCCCTTTGCAGTCACCTGATCTCACTCAGTCTCACCAGTCAAACCGACTGGTGTATTAGACAGCACAACACAAACTTGTGGAATCTATGGCAAAGACCACTGAAGCTTTTCTAGTGGCCCAACACCGACACTTTCCTTTGTTATTTTAAAAACATGAACGGAATAATTATAGACACATTTTTCATCCACTGTGTCCATTCCATCCATCGATATCTCCGTTACTTCCTTGCCCTCATCATCCTCTATTGTCTCCATCCTTACCTGATCGGCTCCCTTCTTTTTCTTCTTCTTCTTGCCCCAGCAGCCAGAGCTCTCTCCGTCGCGGCCGTTGGCATCACAAAGCAGGCCATCCAGCTCCTCCAACCCCCCCTGCTGGCCATGGGACGTCTCGGCAGCCAAGCGGTACGACAGGTTCCTCAGGATGCAAACACAGTTCTCTACAGTCTGGTGATAAAGAGAGTCGGGAGAGATAAGAGATGAAGTGAGGTAGGAGGAAGAGAGGTTGGGAGGAAGGAAGAGGAGATGAAAAAAGAGAGATATAGAAGAATAAAGTGAGAAAGTTGAGGTGGAAGATTTGTGTTTGATGCCATTTAATGAAACATCGCGCTTGAAAACACAGAGCAAACTCAAAGTCAAGGCATGCTAATAAAAACCGCCCACTCTCACACTTTTACACTAACGGCCTTCCACCCCCTCCCACGAGCCAGACAGACGGAGAGAGTGAGAGACAGAGAGAGAGAGAAAGGAAAGAAGAAATATAATCTCATAGGTAATATGCTTCTGTATTTTGTTAGCTCTGACTTTGAAATGAGATTAGCAGAAACTCAGGTAAATGAGGAAAAATGACAAGGCCAATATATTGTATCACACCCCATTAAACAAACCCGCCAGCCGCCCGTGTCAGTGTGCGTGTGTCTGAATGAGAGCAAACTAACTCTTACAGTGTTGTCTATGCTTAAGTGTGTCCTTTCACTGAGTGTGTGTACTCGCACGTGTGTGTTTAGTATCACTGAGAACGGGGAGTCATGGAGTCAACAGAGTGGAAATTAACAAAGACAAATCATCAATCTTCTCTCTGTCTGACCGTTGGTTTACACAAAAACAACTAAGGAGTGTAATTGAACAGCCTCAAGAGATGCAACAAACAAAACAATGTCTCACTCCAGCGAGCTGCAGTCATGTTTGAAATTCTACTCACATGCTATTATAGAATGATCTAGGAGAATGTACATTTTATTTACAATTTACTTTGACATTTCATATTTCGATCTGTTATTTCACATTTATTCAGTACCCTGTTCTTTCCGGTCGCATGGTTTAAGGGATAAAAAGACTCTTGAATTTGGTGTTAAAATGATTACGTGGTACTTCTTGTCTCCACAGGAAGGTCAGAGGTTGGGCTGGGTTACCAAACAGCGGCTCCACAGCAGAAATGCCACACTTTCACACAAAGAATCTACAAAACAAACTAAAACAAGAACACAGCCATTCCTGTTGTTGGCAGGTTTTATCTGTATGACCTTGTGCTTCTTTCCAAACTGCATTTAAAATCTACTTGTCCATAACACTCTTCTTGGACACCAGACTACATTCATTAATGGACTAGCAGTAAACTTCTCCCTGCAGTAACAACCTAATCCAAGCTGTTAAATATCCACATCATATAATCTATGAAATGTCAGCATTATATTGGTTGTGTATGTAGAATGATGTGCTTAGTCTATTACTTCTTGCACCATCATTTTAAATTACTGTATCAGTTAAATTAATTGGCTCATAGCAGTGTGAGCCACAATACATACTGTGAAACCTATTTAAATGTCTCTAAAACTTCCTCACACAAGTTCCTCACAGCATAATAACAGTAATCTGTAGATTGTGTGTAATGGGACAATCGACTATAAAACCTAATTGTCACATTACATATAGTAAATATTCCTCTGATCTTATGCATTTCTGTCTGGATTTGTGAACATGAAAGGCAAGGAGGAGAGAGCTAATATCGTCTTCATGATCAAAAAGCCTGAAGAAACCTGAGGCTGATGGTGAGGGGGATTTCTGTGAGAGCACTAACAGAGACGGAACTGATTACATAAGTATATGAGCACATGAACTGGTAGATAATCAGTTATAATGTTAAACAACCTCAGCTTGTGCTTCTTAATAATTTATGCTGTCTTGTTTTAGGAGGCAGATGTTACAAATACATTATTTGTTAAATGATCTGTACAAAGTATTGGCAAAGTGGCGCAACTAGATATTAACTGTATGTTGTTGACCCCTGGAGATCTATTTTCTTGTAAGTATTTGTAATGAAAGACCAGATCAGTCTGCCAACTAAACAGGCAGATGAGTAGGCAGTGTGAGGAGGAGGTAGTCGCATGTGGCTAATGTGTACCACTATTTCAAAAGTGACCACTTGCTGGTTCATCTGCCAATCAGACTTTGTTACTGTGGCGACAGCAGTACTCCTCTGGTGACTGCAGTCAGACAGTGAAGAGGAGCTGGCGGTTAAACAGTGATTAAGCATAGCCATTAAGAGAGGCTGGGAGACAGGGACACCTTGAGAAGTCAGCCATCCACAACACTGTTTATGTAGTATTGACTGGCCCCCACATACTGTGTCATGAACACACATATACACTCTACGCCAACATGAACATGTCCTCACACAGAAAAACACAAAGTGAACATAAACCCACTCAACTTTGACTACTGGCAGAGCTAAATTGGCAACAAGAAGCGCTGCAACACTTTGAATTTTACAGCTTTAATTTGCCCTAAATAAGACATGTTGATGAACTGCACGCTCCTTGAAAACTAAAATTCTTCTTTCTTGTGGCTGCTGGAAGTGAAAGGAGGTTCAGCCATTGTTGTATTTTTTATTTCTCACCCCCCTGTGCAGCGAGAAGATTTCACCAATTTGTGTGTACAAGGGACAGAATGAAACACTTTCTCTCTTGCAGCCCAGCCTCATGATTTAGTGTATGATAATCTTAGTTTTAATGCACAATGGATGAAAATGGAAAGACAAATTAGAGCATGAATGAATTCATTCAGTAACACAAGCTACGATGTTCGGTCACACAAACACACACACCTTGCTGTCGATCTCGCTGCTGCCCAGAGAGGTCTGGATGACGTAGAGCAGAGCATCTGTCAGGCCGTCACACTCCCTCATCCTTCGTCTCGCCTCCTCACCTGCGGAGCTCACATTCCTGCAACACACACACAAAGAACACTGGTCAGAGTGTGTGTGTATGTGTCCGTGTGTTTGCCAAATAGAAAGAGAAAAAACAAATTGGTAAAGAAAGAGAGTTGGTGAGGAGGGAAGATAAGACAGGAAGACAGATGAAAGAAAAAAGGAATGCTGGTAACGAGAGGTGTAGAAAGACAGAGGCAGAGAGAGAGAGAGCGAGAGAGTGAGTGAGTGAGAGACAGATACCAGGGAACCTGGCAGCTCTCCCTAAACTAAACAATTGAAAAGGGAACATTAAAATTCTGGATACATCTCAATCTATGCCCCGAAGGCTCGCTTCAATTTAAAGTACTTGACTTGAGTCCAAAAAAAAGAAAAGGGAAAAAAAACCCAGCTTTAGTCAGACAGTTTGTGGCTGAACTTCACAGCCAACACTCACACCAATGCTGCTTTGATAATTTGACAATATTGTTCCATTTATTATTAGCAGCTTTGCCAATATGATGCACACAAATAATGAATAGAATTGTAATTGAACTGGAGGTACAGGTGGGTGGTGTTGGGTTGGATTTGTTTGGGTTTCAACATGGAGCTGTCTGCGATACAGATACACTCAGCAAGAGATATTGGCTCATTTGCCTACAGAGTGATGCTGTATGATTTATGGAAATTAATTTACACGAACACAAACTGGATATAATTAGGGTGGTCAGTGTGTTATCACCTTGCTACTACCAATGAAATCTGGCCAAAAAAAATTTGAAATGAGTCATTTGGTTTTAAATTGATTAACAACTTGGAAGGGAGCGGTGTCAGAAAGAGGAGAAGACATCATTTTGACATACAGTAAATACCTCACGTTTACGTGGTGCTATGAAGACTAAATCACAGGCGACTTCACACAGAGCTTTTTTCGTAGAAGTTCCTGAAGTTAATTTTCTCAAAAAACAGCAGAAATAGCATTCACTGAAATATAAAAGCTAGAAATGTTTAATAAGTGAGTATAGAGCGCGTCTCTGTGTGTATCATGCTGTAGACAGCCTGTAGGGAAATCAATGTGAGAGCCACAACAAGTACAGTGTTGTATGCGTGTGTCTGTCTATGTGGAAATACCCAAGAGACAAATGGATGCACAGTCTTAAAATCTCATTGTCACAACCACTCAGTACAGTTCCTCAGCATAGTCACAATCTGCAAAATCAATTCTTGTCAATTCAATCTAGGCATCTAGGCAATGGAAAGAGACACTGATGTCTTGTTATATTACACAATGTTGTCACTATTAGTGTAGTGATAGTTGTAGAGTGGCGATACATTACTCAGGGGATGGGGCTGGCACACTTAAGTGGATGAGTGCGTAGAGGTTTTGAGGTTATTTACTACAGTGCGTCCTCTGTTAGCCATACTGGAAGGCTACAATTGTTGTGGAGCATGACCATGCACAGCTGACTGTGATTTTATAACTACTTGGCTGTCTCAGTAGTCAGTTCTGTGCTGCTTTTGACTGAGAACGGATCAATTTATCACTGAGGGACTAAATCTGACTTTGTGTTTAGATAATGTTTAATTGTTAGCTTACTTAACACTTTACCCAGTAGTTTAGAACTACCTTACTTTCATTAATACTCACATTTCTCGAGGCACCGGCCGAGGAGGTGGAGTTGCAGCCATCTTCGACTCAAGCCTATTAATCAACCCTAAACCTAAACTAAATTATAACTCTTTATAAGTCTTTCACACCCAACCTAGAAAACACGACAGCCAATCCTATTTGTTATAGGTCCTGGTCCTTATTCTGAGTTTTTATCTGAATTCTCAGAATTTCTATCAGGTTTAGTCCTTAAAACAGATAAAGCAATTATTGTAGGTGATTTTAATATTCATGTGGGTGTTGAAAATGATAGCCTTAGTACTGCGTTTATCTCATTATTAGACTCGATTGGCTTCTGTCAGTGTGTACATAAACCCATTCACTGTTTTGGCCACACCCTCGACCTTGGTCTGGTATACAGCATTGAAATTGAACATCTAACAGTCTTTCCACAGAATCCTTCACTATCAGACCATTATTTAATAACTTTTGAACTCCTATTACTGGAGTACACACCAGTAGTCAAATACTACTACAGTAGATGTCTATCTGATAGTGCTGTAGCTAAATTTAAGGAAGTAATTCCATATGAATTTAACTCAATGCTATGTCTTAACATAACAGAGGACTCTTATGCAAACTTCAGTCCGTCTCAAATTGATCATCTTGTTGATAGTGCTGCAGGTTCACTGCGAACGACACTTGATTCTGTTGCTCCTCTTAAAAAGAAGATAATAAAACAAAAAAGGGTAGCTCCATGGTATAACGCTGAAACCCGCAAAAATTGTTGTGTGTATGTATATATATATATATACATACACACAACAATTTTGCCATCATGGCTGTATATGTTATAGTTTTGATGCTATGAATCTATTCTGTACTTACGACATCTATTACATGTCTGTCCGTCCTGGGAGAGGGATCCCTCCTCTGTTGCTCTTCCTGAGGTTTCTATAATTTTTTCCCCTGTTAAAAGGGTTTTTTTGGGTAGTTTTTCCTTAATCGAATCGAGGGTCTAAGGACAGAGGGTATCGTATGTTACAGATTGTGAAGCCCTTTGAGGCAAATGTGATTTGTGATACTGGGCTATATAAATAAAATTGAATTGAACTGAATGTGATTTGCAAAGGGGATCATATTAAGTGGCTTGTAGCTGTATTTTAACATTAGCATTATCAAACCACAAGGCTGTTTCCTGTGGTTGAGTCTTAAAATAGGGTCCAGGGAAATAAGCCTAGGCAATAACACACCAAGCAAAGTTTGCAAATATGTCAATGTCATCATACAGTACCATGCCATTATGGCCTTTAGCTACAATGCAACTGTATGAACAGCCCCGGCTTTTATGTTTTTTATACCTCTATATTTATTGGCTGGTTGTTACACACTGAACCTTTATTTGAGAACGATACTGCAATGAACCCTCTATTATGCTGTCTTGTCGATAGGGGGATGTGGGTGCAGACAACTGGCCAAACAGAGAGCAAGAAATCAAAATAATTAACAAAGTAATTTCTGAAGTTTGGTAACATGAGTTTAAACATCTCGCTTTAAAAGGTGAAATGTCCCCCAAAAAAACTGATGAGACAGACAATGGAAGTGTGGAGACAATGTGATGGTGTGAATGAGTAAGTTCATCCATCACATTGGCATAATAAAGAGATCACAGCTGTTTCACCAGTCTATGATGTGAGGTCAATCATTTATTTTACTGATGAGAAAGAGAGAGAGAGAGGGGAAGACACTAGAACTCAATTAAAACTTCACGTTCATGGCTCCCCGCTTCCAAGAGAAGGTCAAGTCATTTTCACCCGCTTTGAATGCTAATGGGCAAACAAGCACACGATGGAAAACCCGCTTAGCAGAGACACAATTCTCTGTCAAGTCGATATATAAAACAACAGAACGGTGAAAACACTTTACCTTGACTAATGTTTAAGCACCGAAGACAGAGGTGGGTGGGTGAGAAAGAGAGAGGGTGGATTATTTATTGCTTTGACGCTCAGTCTTGAATATGCTGACTTCTAAGATTTCCATCAAGTTTTTTATCTGAGGCCTTATAATGTTGTGGAGGCGAAGGCACCTGGCTGTGCAACGAGAGAACTTTCCCAAAATGGGTATGTTTGCCTGCATGGGTGTACGCTCTCAAGACAGAATGAGTGCCTGAAAATGCCCTTGCTGGTGAGGGGCTGAGACTGAGGCTTTCTCACTGATTTGGCAAGCGCCTGTTTCTCTATTGTACATTTTCTCAGCTGACAACTATCATACAGACAGAGCCATAACCAAAGCGTCATTATTTCTTTGCTTTCTCTGTGGATGAAGCTATACACTGTGGGGCAGTTTGAGACCCTTTAATGTTTTATACAGCCAGACCACGTCATGCAAGTTCAGTTTTTCTGAACTGGGATACGTTAAGTCTAGACAAAACTGCTAAAGAATTGGTTTTAATCCTTTCAGACCAGGGGTTGTAGAAGCATGATTCCAAAACTGCCTCATCCATGGCACCGCTAAACAACAATGAGCTAAGCCAGATCACAATAGAATCCATTGAGGTTTGTAAAAAAAGAGCAATTCTGTGCGCTTTTATGCTCTAAGATATTAGAAACTTTATTGCAAATAGGAGATGTAAAGTAAAGCGAGAAAGACGTCAATGTACTCTCAATACATTCAAGGTCCCTGTCTTTCAACAGCTTGTTAGTATCACTCAGTTATTTACTAACATGCCATGCAAATTCCTGTACAATCTTTTAAATACCTAGAAATGAAAAGGATTCTGATGTTGGTCATGTACTCTGTCTTGTCCATAACTACCGTAAACTGGCTGCCTGCTGTGTACTGTTTAATAGCTTGTGTCCGTCTGCACACACCGCCTTGGAAAGGCCTGACCACAGCTGCCCCTTAGACTGGAGATGAACATCGCCGTGTGTGTGTTTGTGTGTACATGTAAAGGTGTGTAAAGGAATGTGAACGTGCTTGTGTCTGTATCTGTGTGGGGGCTTGCTGCCTATACACTGCCATGTGCTTTTTAGTCTGGTGGTTCTGTAATGAAGCGTGAAATATTGTGCCTTTCTGCAACACGCCTTTCCTTCTGTGCTAGTTACTGACTAACACAGTGAGGCCAGGATTTCTTCTGCAGAAAATAGCCCGCTAACTTTCCTGTCTGGGTGTAATGTGTCCTCAGGCATTCTCACATCTTGCTGTGTTGCATCACGGAATATTTAAATAATGCTAGCTTGTTTGTTTGAGTCAGCTTCCTCACTCCAACATAAGGGATTCATGGACCCTGTTAACATAATCTGCGCATATAGTTATCACTTAGAGAGAGCGAGAGCAGATCAGATGGCATATTTCATAAGAAGACGAAGGATGAGTATAGAAGATTACATTTGAAGCAATGTGTGTGTGCATGAACTCTAAAAACACTATGCTGAAAGACGGCATGTGAGCATCTATCTTGCTGGTTTTCAATTACTTCCGTATGTGTGTATGTGAGTGTGTGTGAATGGCGGTGGCTGTGAATGCCCTTAAATTTAACTGGTAATCTCTATACTATTTAACGAGTCCATTATAGGCTTACACTTCATCCTATCTGATGTCACTCCTCATTAATTCAGCAGAACTCATTAGCCTGCATCGTTAAATAATTACCTTCTGAGCAAAAAGACACAGAACTTGATTAAGCATCCCATTCAGAATTTAACAGTTGTTATTTTAGCTGCAGTTACGTAACAGGAAACGGCCATTGGTGCCAGGGCTAAAGAGCAATCCAGTTCCTGACTTTACCTCAGAATGTTTTGAAAAATACATTGTCTACTAGTCCTAGTAGTGGTAATGTTTCCCATTAAATGGTAATATTCAGTCACTTCTGTCGTCCTACAGCAAAATAAACAACATTTGGCTTATTCGTATGGAACATTTTGGGAGAAACCACGGAGAGAAGTGTGGTAGTGTTGTGGCATGAGCCCTCTTTCAGGGAAACAAATTAAAAACAAATTAAAATATTTATTGTAGTGCTGCTGGGCCAGTATCATTAAACCAGGCATTAGAAAAACCATCAATTGATAAAAAAGTGGGATGAAGACTCGCAGCAGCGCAAGAGAGAGAGAGAGAGAGCTCATGTGGACGAGCGAGAGAGAGGAAGCATGCAAATATGGACAGAACTGTAGACCTGATATAAAAACTTTTGTTAATCATGAAGCCTAATCTTACCTACAGTTCTGTGGTTTATTAGTGAAGTGTATGAACTACACTGCAGACTAGAGTCTCTGTTAACAGTAAACAGAGAGAAAGAGCTGCGTTATATTCGCGTGTCTCCTCTATTTAAGGTCTGTATTTTCACTGCGCTGCATTATTATAAACTATGATGGGTCACAGGCTCTGTCTCTCCCTCTTCATCTCCTCGCAGTCATGCATTAGTTCCTGTTGTTAACTGTGTAGTTGCTGTGGCTGCTTTGACATACAGTATGTTGGGGTTCAAGTTTGCTGTCTGCTGTAGTGTAAAATGTTCTCAAAGTGTTGTAAATTGTTGTTTATTAACTATTAGATATAAGTTATCCTGGCCATTCAAATCAATACAAAAAGCATGAATATTGCGCACTATAACTGACATCATTATAGACTGACCTTCTCTCAGCACCCCCTACTGTGACTGACTTCCAGCGTCCCTGCTTTTGAGAAGGGCACTTGTGACCGTCAGGTAGAGTAAGAAATAGTTTAATAGCCCTGGCTACATCAGGCACGTTACGGACCAGATGGTAACTTCCTTCGGACGGTAACACCTCTCTCCCTCGTTCCCTGTCTTCTCTCTACAGTTGCTGTCTAATAAAAGGCATAAAATCCCTCACTTTTTAAAAAAATAAATTGCATATTGTTTAAAACAGTTATACATGGGTGCTGCCCAGAACAAATACAGACTCCTTCTTTTGGCCACTGCTATACTGAAGTCAACTTATGTACACATTATGTGCCTTGCTTAAGGGATAGCATGTCACCTCCCACCTCATTTTTCCAGTTATTATCCAGTCTAGCAACCTGTCAGACATTTTTATCATCAACCCCTTAGGCTACAAATTAACTCCTTTGATTGACTGATTTGGTCCATTGCACCAAAAACAAAAATATAATGCGAAAATGGCATTGCTCTGGTTTGTATATGCCTAGGAGTCTCTTCTCACAGAAAACATGGTACACCTTATCTATGCAGTTTCCATTTGATTTTAAATTGTCTACTTTGTCTACTGTTGCAGCCACAATTATACTACCAAAAGGAGAATCATTCACTTTAATTACCGGTAAAATGGTAATGCAAAAAGGATACAAAGCACCAAAGTATATAGAGGTACCTGTATAATAACAGTAAAAACATCCTTAAGGGTATTACAACTTATATACAATGGTTAACAACACATAAATAGTTTCTGAAAAGTAGCATCCACACATAAGTGAGAAAAAGTTCACTAACAAGCTTCCTGGTTTTTGCAGGAGCTGGCTTGGTAGTCATTAAAGCATGGCAAAGCTGAACTGGTTTTTCACCAATTACACTCTTTAAAAAATACTAGACAGGCTATACATTTTTCATTTGACATTGATTTTACTTTCCAGGGTGCAACAGTGTAACTCAGGAAATGTGTTGAGTCACTGAGCAAATCACACGTTGGTCACTTTCTACAGTTTTAGTTGTGTGAAGATTAACGCACAATGTGAACATGAGTCTCACACAGATGGCTCTCTAATGTTGCTCAAGGAACAAATGACCACAGTGACTTTGTCTCAAACAGCTGGTGTGTGGTGGCTCTGCATGTGTCTGACCATATGTATGTGTGTGTGTGTGTGTGTGTGTG
>CM022493.1:18363270-18427429 GCA_011952105.1 Coreoperca whiteheadi
AGGGTCATCACCAGATGGCAAACACATGCATACAAACCAATTAATATCAATGAAATAAAAATGGAAACAAACTCATTCATGACCACGCACTCCTTATTCTTGATTCATCTAATAACTCATCCTACTGCTCTCTCACATCTGTGGGTGTCTGAAAGGAAACAAATTGAAAGTGCTTATGAGTGTGTGATCCTGATAAGTACAGAAACACACACACACACAGTGTGTACAGCGTGGAGGCAGCAGGTTTTCGCTGGCTTGGCTGTAAACCAACAACCTGCAGGGAGGTAAACAGCCCCTGAATTGAGGATATGGAAACCCCTCCACAGGAGACCTTGTGTCTGGCCTGATAACTGTGTGTACGTGTGTGTGTGCATATGTGTGAATAGGGAGGAGCTCTTTAATGCCCACCACCCGATTAGACAACATACGGGTCCATCAGCATCATTAGCTGCCTGGCCCACATTTATTACATGCACGCACACAAACATACACAAAAATGCACACATTCACACACTAGCACACCCGCATAATCGAAACACCTGATGCCTTGACACCAGTTCATTCCCATTATGATATGCAACTCCCCCACGCCGGCTGTGATTTCTGAGATTGATTCAGTTTAACGTCTTTGATTTTCAATGAGCATATATGTGTGCGCGTGCTCACATGTGCACGTGCACATACATACACTTAGACATACACATACAGAACATACCCATATACAAGCTCACATACAGTACATGTCCCCTCAAACACACATGCACACACACATACAAATAGACATAGATATACAACTGTTCACAAAGGCATGTACACACTCTCATGCATTACACAGACACACAAGCGCACACAGCGAAGGGATAATGAGAGAGGTGAGAGGTCTGGAATTGAGCTGCGGTACACTGGGACCTGAACATTGTGGCCTTGTGTCACTTTAACCCCCCAGAACAGATAGTGAGATAGAAAACAACCCTGGAGAGCAGCAGAAACAGCTTCATTACTCTCTGTGTCTCAGCTCCCTTCTTTAGATCCTGTTAGTCTCTCCTTCTCATTGTTCACCACTTCTACATTCTCTCTGTTCTAATCTTTCCAACTTTTGGCCTTCTTCTCCTCCACTCTCCTGTCCTCTTTCTCCTTTACCAGCTTTTACATTTGATCTGTAACTTCACAGTGTGGAGCAGTGCACTGACAGCATCATTTGTCTTCCCCTGCATCTTCAGAGGTACACACACACACACACACACACACACACTAAAGTTCTATAAACACTTTAGTGAGTTAGGAAATAATATACTTGACATAAAAGTCTACAGGTGACACTGGAAACAAAAAATCATAACTTGAAAGCTTAAGGCAATACACCTTTCTTTGAGATAAACAAACAACTACAAGAAACACCACTAATGTTCTGATTTTCATATTACACTAATATTTGCAAAATATAGCCAGCATTTAGTGTGCAGTCTTATCATGCACCACATTTAACACTTTACTTTTCCCAAAATAAACATATTTTCCATGTACCCTTACTGGTATCTAGCCATGCAGATGGTTTTCACGAGTCTTTAGATATGCCACCGCAGTGCAGTGAAGCTGAATGTAGTTTGTGATATGCAAAAAGAATTGAAAAATGACATTTGAAAAACTCCAGAGAAAACTCCTTCCAATTGACATCAAAAGATACCAAGAGGGGTTAGATGGGAAAAATGTGTTTGACTTTGGGGAACTAACCTTTTACATTCCCCTCCACCTTTCTGGTGTCATAATTTAAACACAACTGACGCTTAGCCATTGGGAAAACGTGCCAAACACTGACATCCAAACATCCAAAGAAAATTCAATTAAGGTGTTTTAAGTTAAGCTTTAAGTTACAAAACTCATTATCTCTGATGCACATGCAGCTACCTCTTCCAACTACAAATATGAATAAATGTCATTGATATTACACAGAAGAACTATCAACTGAATATTTTGTTCCTTTGCAAGTATCCAGTTATATACACCCATCATTTTTCTTATGCATGTAATAATTGTTTATTTCTAAAGAAAATGTTTTTTTGACATTGCAGTGGTAAAAACCTATTGGACTATCCTCTCAACCCCTAAAAAGTGTTGTCATCCCCATCCACACACAGGTGGAAAAGAAAAACTGCAACCCAAATGCAATAATGGAAAACAGCCTACAAATCATTCAGCACTGCTGCGACTCTGACTCATCCCAGCAAAAATAAAAGTGATAGGTTCCTCCAATGTAATATGTAAATCATTAGTGGACTGAATTAGATTTGTACAGGTATTTGTGATATTGAGTTATTGTGTATAATCATGTTGTCCTGTATACCACCGCCCCCCATGGCAGTTCCTGTGCTGTTCCATTAGAATGCTGACGACAAAAGCCGGAGGCTTCTAACAAAAAAAAACTATACTTGATTTTTTTCCTTCCAAATGCTTATTTATGCTACACAGCCTCTAATGGCATCCAAGCAATAGTCCCAGCGCTGCTCGCTGTAATTCAAATTTAGAACAGAAATCAAAGTGGTGTGCTTCCCAATACAGTATTTTCTCTGAGGTGGAGTACAACAGTGCAGCACACATACAGAAATGTAAAACAGCTGTGGTGCTTTATGTTTAAGATATTTTTAGATGTTGAAATTAATAACAATTGATACAGATGAATGAACGCCTTTAAAAAAGAAGCGCCAGTCCTGAATCAGTATCTTCCCATTGACTGGCAAAAGATGTCCATTTGATTCGTTAGCCAGTGTTCAGAGAAGTCAGACTGAAAAGCATTTTACAAGGCGAAGTATGCAAATATCCACCACGTCAATATTCATTTTGGATATTTTGGAAGACCACAATTGTACAAGCTAGTATTCATATTTAAAGTGATCACAAATGGAACAATGACTGGAGCAACGGAGCCTTTGCTTTGGTACGTTGCATACAGACATGCACACAATGAAGCACCTTACAAGCAAAATTATGTGAATACATACAAAAACCTGTTTGTCACATCTTCAGAATAGCTTTGAAATGCTTTTGAGAGACATTCAACAGTTGGCAGATAACCATTTGAAAACAGCTTGAGAGGAGCTCTGCAAAGCGAGTGGGGTGAGGTTTAATCCAAAGGCTGCTGGTGGTTGATTAAGTATACAGCGCAAAGAGAGAGGGCCAAGTGGACACGGAAGGTTCTTTTTTCTTAACCGTCTCAGCCCTCTGTGGAGTTGGTGTGAGAGTGTGTGTACATGCTGTAGATGAACAAATGTTGTTTATGGGATCAAGAACCAGAGTGCCCTTTCTGTGCTGGAAAACACGTCAAATACACACATCCAGAATTTAAAATGGCAACTATAGTAATGTGTTTGTGAACGGGATTTGGCTGTTGGATGTACAAAGGTTGAATTTTAGCAGCGTCACTAATTATTAAGATAAGACCAAAGTCAAACTACACAGCAAATTGTAAAATGTAAACTATGGACTATGAACAAGGACAAATGTCTTTTAAAAGATGTTGCAGCTTGAATATGACGGTACAGCTGTAAGTAACATGGAGGCTTGTGTTAATGTAAGAGATACTACAGTATGGGCACACTAGCACATTTGAAAAGTGCAATTGATAAAACGGGCATGTTGAATAGTCCTCAATCATATATATATATCATATAGACTACAAAGAGTGCAGCCTACATGAAAAAGCCAAGAAACGTTGTTCAACCAACTTTATTAAAGTTAGCTTATGAATTACATCGCGCGCGGTTGATTAAACTGAGTAAAAGTTAAGAGAAATGCTGTAAATTTGAGTTGCATCCTTTTTGTGTACAATGCATTAAATCTACATTAAATGATTAGTTAGCATTAACACAATTCGCATTTTAACAAATGAAATTAAATTCAATAACAAATATCACAATTTTAACATGCAATCATTTATGTTTAATAACCAAATACTGTACATGAAGTAATTCTTGGAGTCATTTCTGACACATTCGGAGACGTTTTTCTTTCATACAGTGATATTTAGCACTTTTTCAGTAATGGAAATTTAACTTTTTCATATGATAAATCCAATTTACCAATTTAAGTGTGCAAAAGGTGACCAGTGATGACTGAACTTGTCCAAGATCTGAAAAATCAAATAAACACCGTGATCTACAAAGCTGTTAGATGTCCTTCATTATTTCAAGCTTTAACAACTAAGAAACATATTCATCAGCATAATGCACCAAAAGTCTTGACACACAAAGGACTCATGCAATTGCATGAGTTGTTGCTATGGTTACCAGCACAAGTTAGTGAGAGAAACAGAGAGAGAGAGAGAGTGAATGAGTGAAAGGGAGAGAGAGAACCAACTGTGTACCGAGTTTTGTTTACAGCTGAATATATGCATCGATAATCACAAAGCCACGAAGATTCAAGAGACAAGTTTCATTCACAAACACAATAAAATTTTCTTCTTACAGTAAATCTCGGCAGGTATTATTTTATGAATCATGCTTTTACACACACACACACACACACACACACACACATACACACAGCATACACTGTGGAGCTGTGAAAGCCATGGTGAATTATGCATACTACTACTGGTATGTCTGCAGGAAATCAATAACACAACAATTGGATCTATATATTGTAAGGGATAAGAAAGAAAGTGGAAACACATACAGTGTGTGTCCACGGCTTGTCGTTGTATTCTTATAAATGAGCGTGAGATTACGGAAGAGAGAGGGAGGAAGAAAAAGGTGCCTTGACAGGATTGTCCACAATACGAGTGTATATGTGTGTGTACTGCTTTTACCTGAGGCAGCCTGTAGCATTGCGCAAGACCTGGGAGGTGTGAAGGTGGAGCTTGCGGTCGTCATGGTGATTGGGGGAGGAGTCCCAGTTAGAGTGGGGTATGATGACGCTATTAGTCAGAACGGCCAGGGCATCCTGGATGATTGGCATCTTCAGAGCATCACACGAAGACAGGTTCCATAGCACACCTGCACAGGTACGCACGCAGAAAGAAACACGCGTTAAGGAAGTAGTTTATTTTTGCATTATTTTTTAAATAAGAATTAAAAGGATCGTTCTAGAGAAAACCAAGTAATGATGTTATTAATGACAAATTGAATAGCTTGTGTCTGCTAATTGGAATAATGATAAATACTCAATTATATAAATGTAATCAAGATTGTTTGATTTTCCATTTTGCGGACAGAGGTAATCAAACTTTTCAGAATTTCTGCTGTGTAACATTTTAAATGACCTCGCTGCAATCCTAATGATGCGGGTGAACCAGAATGCTTCTTAATTTTAGGGCTATACGAAAGAAAATATACAATATCTTCTTTTCCTTTCGGCTGTTCCCTTTCAGGGGTCGCCACAGCGAATCATGCGCCTCCATCTAACCCTGTCCTCTGCATCCTCTTCACTCACACCAATTAACTTCATGTCCTCTCTCACTACATCCATAAATCTCCTCTTTGGTCTTCCTCTAGACCTCCTGCCTGGCAGCTCCAACCTCAGCATCCTTCTACCAATATATTCACAGTCTCTCCTCTGGACGTGTCCAAACCACCTCAATCTGGCCTCTCTGGCTTTATCTCCGAAACATCTAACATGAGCTGTCCCTCTGATGTACTCGTTCCTGATCCTGTCCGCCCTCGTCACTCCCAAAGAGAACCTCAACATCTTAAGCTCTGCCACCTCCAGCTCTGCCTCTTGTCTTTTCTTCAGTGCCACTGTCTCTAAGCTGTACAACATCGCTGGTCTCACCACCGTCTTGAACACCTTTCCTTTCATTCTTGCTGATGCTCTTTTATCACACAACACACCTGACACTTTTCTCCACCCGTTCCAACCTGCTTGCACTCGCCTCTTCACCTCTTTTCCACAGTCTCCATTGCTCTGAACCGTTGACCCTAAGTACTTAAAGTCCTGCACCTTCTTCACCTCTGCTCCCTGTAACCTCACTATTCCACCTGGGTCCCTCTCATTGACACACATGTATTCTGTCTTACTGCGGCTAAGCTTCATTCCTCTGTTTTCCAGAGCAGACCTCCATCTCTCTAGATTCTCCTCCACCTGCTCCCTGCTCTCACTACAAATCACAATGTCGTCTGCAAACATCATAGTCCATGGAGATTCCTGTCTAACCTCATCCGTCAGCCTGTCCATCACCAGAGCAAACAAGAAGGGGCTCAGAGCCGATCCTTGATGCAGACCCACCTCCACCTTGAACTCCTCTGTCGCACCTACAGCACACCTCACCACGGTCTTACAGCTCTCATACATGTCCTGCACCATTCTAACGTACTTCTCTGCCACTCCAGACTTCCTCATGCAATACCACAGCTCCTCTCTCGGCACCCTGTCATACGCTTTCTCTAAGTCTACAAAGACACAATGCAACTCCTTATGACCTTCTCTGTACTTCTCCATCAGCATCCTCAAAGCAAACACTGCATCTGTTGTGCTCTTTCTAGGCATGAAACCATATTGCTGCTCACAAATGCTCACCTCTGCCCTTAGCCTAGCTTCCACTACTCTTTCCCACAACTTCATTGTATGACTCATCAGCTTTATTCCTCTGTAGTTGCCACAGCTCTGCACATCTCCCTTGTTCTTAAAAATTGGCACCAGTACACTTCTCCTCCATTCCTCGGGCATCCTCTCACCCTCCAAGATCTTGTTAAACAAACTAGTCAGAAACTCTACTGACACCTCTCCTAGACACTTCCATACCTCCACAGGTATGTCATCAGGACCAACTGCCTTTCCACTCTTCATCCTCTTCAACGTCCTCCTCACTTCACTCTTGCTAATCTTTGCTACTTCCTGCTCCACACCAGTCACCTCTTCTACTCTTCGTTCCCTTTCATTTTCCTCATTCATCAACTCTTCAAAGTACTCCTTCCATCTTCCCATCACACTCCTGGCACCTGTCAATACATTTCCATCCTTATCTTTAATCACCCTAACCTGCTGCACATCCTTCCCATCTCTATCTCTTTGTCTGGCCAACCTGTACAAATCCACCTCTCCCTCTTTAGTATCCAACCTAGCATACAAGTCCTCATATGCTCTTTGTTTGGCCTTTGCCACCTCTACCTTCACCTGACGCTGCATCTCCCTGTACTCCTGTCTACTCTCTTCAGTCCTCTCAGTGTCCCACTTCTTCTTTGCTAACCTCTTTCTCTGTATACACTCCTGAACTTCCTGGTTCCACCACCAAGTCTCCTTGTCCACTTTCCTCTTTCCAGATGACACACCGAGTGCCCTCCTACCTGTCTCCCTGATCACATTAGCTGTAGTGGTCCAGTCATCTGGGAGCACTTCCTGACCACCCAGAGTCTGTCTCAGCTCCTCCCTGAAAACTAAACAACATTCTTCCTTTTTCAACTTCCACCACTTCGTCCTCTGCTCTGCCTTTGTCCTCTTCATCTTCCTCACCACCAGAGTCATTTTACACACTAGCATCCTGTGTTGTCTGGCTACACTCTCCCCTACCACTACTTTACAGTCACTGGTCTCTTTCAGATTACAACGTCTACACAAGATGTAGTCCACCTGAGTGCTTCTCCCTCCGCTCTTATATGTCACCCTATGTTCCTGCCTCTTCTGGAAGAAAGTGTTCACTACAGCCATTTCCATCCTCTTTGCAAAGTCTACCACCATCTGTCCTTCTGCGTTCCTGTCCTGAAGACCAAACCTGCCCATCACATTCTCATCACCTCTGTTCCCTTCACCTACATGCCCGTTGAAATCTGCACCAATCACCACTCTCTCACCTCTGGGGATGCTCTGCATCACTTCATCTAACTCACTCCAGAATTTCTCCTTCTCTTCTAACTCACATCCTACCTGTGGGGCATAACCACTCACAACATTGAACATCACCCCTTCAATTTCCAGCTTCAGGCTCATCAACCTGTCTGACACTCTTTTCACCTCAAGAACATTCCTCACAAACTCCTCTTTCAGGATAACTCCTACTCCATTTCTCTTCCTATCCGACCCATGGAAGAACAACTTGAACCCTGCTCCTAAGCTTCTAGCCTTGCTACCTTTCCACCTGGTCTCCTGGACACACAGTATGTCCACCTTCCTTCTCTGCATCATGTCAATCAACTCTCTAGCCTTCCCTGTCATAGTTCCAACATTCAAAGTCCCTACTGTCAGTCCTACATTCTTAGCTTTCCTCTTCTCTCTCTGCCTACGAACACACCTTCCTCCTCTCCTTCTTCGTCTTCGACCAACAGTAATCCAATTTCCACCGGTACCCTGTAGGTCACCAGCACCGGTGGCGGTCGTTGTTAACCCGGGCCCCGACCGATCCGGTATGGAAGTCATTGTCGTGATTCGCATTTTTAGTTTGGCATGTGTTTTACGTCGGATGCCCTTCCTGACACAACCCTCTGCATTTATCCAAACTTGGGACTGGCACATGAAGACACTGGCTTGTGCCCCCCTGCGGTTGCATTGCCCCCCTGCGGTTGCATTGAAAGAAAATATACAATATAAATTATTATTATTTGATAGGTTTGTGTTCTTTATTTAAGAACGGTTAAATAGATTTAGCTGAATAAAACACACATAAAAGTCTCCCTTTTTAGGGTTTCCTACAGTGATTGGTTCATGCCATTTTGACAATCTTTCTATTAATGCTCCTGTGAAATCTGTGTTCTTTGGACCACAGCGAAATGAGAACAGCATTGTTTTCCACTTTTCTTTTCCTCCTAAACACATATTTTCCGGAATTTTAAAGCAAATGGTTCCATTAACCTCTCAGAGATGTCACAGGAAATACATTCGGTTGTTATTTTGTGAGGACAATGCAGATGTTCTTCTGGTTGGTTTAAGAAATTAAAACGACCTACAACTTTTTTAAGCTTCTGCATAATGATATGGATCTCGCTCAGACATTTCTACTGCACTGGAATATTGCAAATGAAGTGTGGACGTACTTCAGGACTGGTAATGCGGGATGAAAATCACTTTTGAGAATGCCATCTACTCTTCTATTCTGGAATCTGACTCTACAATCTACCTGATACTTGTGATATCTGAGGAAATTGCAGTGCATCATTTATCACACACTTTGTGGCGGAGAACACGCATGGACATATATATACACACAAATACCCTCTAAGGATATACAGAGATATATAGGGTTGATATATGCAACAGTATGCACACATTTACGAGTTGGCAGAAAAACTTGCAAGTTTGTATGCACACAAGGATACTTTCAGTAACCTGCAAGGACACACATATTGCACAGACACATGCATGCCACTGTAACACTTAATCACATACAGTATGGTTAGACACACACACACACATTTTCCTTCTTCTTGTCAGATGGAATACCAGATGTCTCTTCGCAGACCGGTGACAGCACTAGCCTTGGTGGTCAACTGTGACACACTCTCTCTCTCTCTCTCTCTCTCTCCCTCTCACACACACACACACACACACACGCACACACACACACACACACACACACACACAGAGGCTCCATCAGCATTCTAAATTTGTTAATTAGTCCCGGCTGCTTGCACTGGTCATCCCTACCGAGAGACCAAAAGATACAAAACAGATATAGCAACAAACAATAAACTAACAACGTGTGAAACAGAGGGCGACAGAGATGAAAGAAATAGAAAACTAATGAGAGGGGAAGAGAGCTGGAGGAGCTGAGTGATGGTTTAGGGAGACAGGAACAGATTGAGACAACAGAGGAGACATGCAACACGTTTTTAATATGACAAACTATAAAAAGCTGTGGTGCTGAAGGTCACTATCTCTCGCGTATTTGGTGTCAGACTCCAGATGTCACAGGTCCCAGAAGACAGATGTCACTCATTTGCACAGTTAACACATAGAGTGTCTTCAGTTGTGCCCATATTTTATCTGTGTTCTGTACTCAATGGACCATGTTCATAGAGGCTGTCAGTCAGCCAAACGATGTCCTGTTCATTCCACAATACAATACGCACAATCCAATTTTTTCTCAGGTCTTGTTAAGATGTGAATGTAAATGAAGCATAAGGGGGACAGGGAGGTGCAGAGTAGTGATTATACTGTAGATACTGTCTGTCATCTGAAATGACAGCAATACTGAAGTTGAGCAACACACTGAATTCCTAAAAGCTCCAGGGAGGTTGCTCTGTAGCTAAACCTGACCTCTGACCTGCCTGTGTAAAGGGCCAAATACAAAGAGAATTTTTGGTTTAGAGACTTAAAACTACAGAATTTGATCAACTTGTGTCAGTCATATATGAGAACCAAAAGAAAATGAATTATTGTCTTTAAAAGATGGAGAGGGAGAAAAGGGTCAGGTTGTGTCCCTAATAATGGATAGGAATAAAGCCTCATTTTGCTGAAACATTCGACACAAACTGCACAGGAGGCACTGGGGGTTGACTAGCAGCCAGTTTTGCGTCGCCAACAGCAACGCCAATCTTGATGCCTTACAGTATACTGCACTAGTGTCAGTCATAATAACAATCAGCAAATGACAGACAAAGGGATGGGTGGAAAATCAGGCCAAGAAAAAGACAGAAGGGCGGAGAAAACAATGAGAAAGAGAGAATAACATTAAAGAATAGCAGATGAGGGAGGAACAAAGAAGGTTTTAAAAACAAGATGGGAAATGAAAGTCATTGTCAGACTAAAGAAAAAAAACATAGCAATGTTAAGGAGCAAGGGTTAATTCCCAATTAAAGTTGTTATTCTCAAATAAAATTACAAGTTACTCTTATGTGGAAACTAAACAAGCAACGCAATTTTATTGTGAGAAAAACAGTAAAGAGGAAAAGGAAATGAATGGGAGTTAGAGAGGGAGAGAAGAAGATCCAAATGTATGACAAGAGTCCAACTCTCCAAGTATAAAACTGTGCAAGAAAATACAGAGATAAAAAAAAATGTGAGTGTGAAAAAAGCTGAAAAGAGAAAAAGAAGGCGAGATAGAGAGTGAAAGAAGATGACAATGTGTGTGTGTGTGTGTGTGTGTGAGTGAGAGAGAGAGCTTGAGAGGACAAGAAGAGGAGGGTGCTAATAAGGCGATGACCTTGCATGCTGTTTGGTAGCAATCAAGTGCTCACATTCAGGCTGTGTGTGTGTGTGTGTGTGTGTGTGTGTGTGTGTGTGTGGGAGCGTGGCAACATTTGCCTTCACTTTCACTAATCAGCCACTTGTTTCACATCTCTCCCCTCAATCTCGCTCCTCTCATGGGCTCTTTTCAAACCAAGGTAAAAGCTCAAACATCCACAATCACACGTACAACAGTGATACACTCAGTGGCACCCTCAGCAAGGGTGAAGACACACGAATTGGGAAAAACACTTCACTTATAAACCTCCGTGCTTTCAAACATCTCTTTCTGTCTTTCTCTCTGTTTCTCTCTATCTTCCTGCGTCAGCCTACAGTATTTCTCAAGTGGTGAGTGTGTGATTGCAATCACGTCAAAACAGTGCTGTCTCTGATGAGCCGACAAGAACCTGTCTGCTGGGCTTACAAGAAGGCATTTAGATGCCTTTTTTTTGGCTTCTCTAGCCTATAAACCTGCACACACACACAAATTAAAACACATGTACGCACAATACACAGTAAGGACGTGACAGGGTCGGTTCATGATGTTAATTTTTTGCAGACAGAGATGGAGACAAAGATTGAGCAGAAGGAGAAAGAAACACAAAGGAATAGACTCCTCGGTGTTTTCTGGGGCAAGGACATTGTGTCTGCCGCTGTTAAACATTGGCCAAATTCAAGGCTGACACACCCACATTCACACACACACACCTGCTCTAGAAACATAGATCTGTAATGCTTCGCTAAGCCCAGTGTCCTTATGGGTATAACATCAGGTGACCAACAGACAATGACATCATACTGGAGGCTTTGTGTATGTGCCTCTCTCCTTGTCTTTATCTCTCCCTCCCCTGACTAGTTCCCCTCAGACGCTTGACGGACAGTTTCCTAGGAGCTGGGTGGTTTGGGGAAATGGGGAGATGATTGCATGAATTCATGAATAAATGAGAGTATGACTTGTAAGGGGGGAGTGAGGCCTGTAAGGCCTCAAGTGGCGATGTTTTATTAAACAGCCTTCATCTGTGCGACTCGATGTGAATTAGTTAGCCGCGGGGTCAGAACCTGGTGATGAGTAAAGCCAAGGATGACAAATTACATAGCTAATGTGTCTACAAAAATCTGTCAGTGTAAAATCAAAAAATAAATAGTTATTTTGGATAACATTATATGTGGCAGCAGGTTAACAATTGCTGACAGGACCCCAGGGTCATACAACTTCATCCTGCAGTAGGTTTGTGGAAAACATTTGTCAGCACTAGGTAAAGTCCTGTGTTGTGGGTAAACTGTCACTACCTGTACTGGGGGTTTCATTCCCATCTGGGCCTCCCACACTGAGAATGCTGCAGAGAAATGTCTGCAACAATTTTATAGCATAGTAGCAGCAGTAAAAAAGTCATCCCGGTAAAGGCATCCTGTTTCCCCCACAGGAATCACCGTAATCACCGTAAGGAAGGAGCTCTGTCCTCAAGCATCTCTGAAAGAAGGTTATGAGCTTTGACTTAAATTAAAGTGGCTTTGGAAAATACTGTAACAGCAGTGGGGACATGGAGATGCAGACGCGGGAAAGTGTTGATCACTTCTCATACACATACACTTGTTTTCTTTTTGTGATGCTTTTAAGACTGCTGTGCAAGCTATGGTGCATCAATATCAATCAGCACTTTAAGACATTAGCCAAAATATACATTTGTCTGCAGGTTTCAAACATTAATAACAACTATAACTTAACAGTTATACAACGAAGATATTTGCACAAATGCCCACATTTTGAACATTGGACACCTGACTTTCCACAGCAGCTGCTTCTCAGCTCCACAACCATTTCAGAGCAGGCAGCAGCATGCAGCAGCAGCAGCAGGGTTATGCCATGGTCCACTGCCTCAAGGTGAGCCCATGAGTAAGGATAGCATCTCCTATTGACACCCAAAGCCTCTGCATCGACCAGACTTTTACTGACAGCCCCGGAAGGACTTCATCCTATCTACCTCACGCTGAGACCCAGGAACCCAATAAAGCTTGTCTAAATTTAAACTTCAGAACCGACAGGGAGATAGGATAAATTGCTGAGGGAAGGTTTTTCCGGTCACGAAAAGAAAAAGTGTGCCTTGTCTCATTTCCCCAGACCTCAAAAGACTCCTTAATCACAGAAAATAGGGAAGGGCTTTGACGAGGCTGACAATACAGAGGCAGTAATGAGGAGGCTGATTTGTTATGACTCTGGCACAACCCCTATTTTTGAGTCCAGCAGTTGAAGATTGTGTCTATTGATGTAATGTGAGTGCGCACTACTGCCCCTGATGAACCTCTGGTGGTCACCAACTGCCATCTGCTTGGTTTTAAATCATTTAGCCACCAATTAGTAATGAAAGTGAAGCTTTGAGAGGAATGTAACTTGGCAGAGCGATAGATCCAATGCATTCTTGCTACATATCAGTGCAGAGGAACAAACAAGTGTTTTTTTTTTTTTTTTTTTTTTTTTTTTTATAGTGCTCGTTAACTCTTTTTTTAAACATAGCTGTGGTATTTTCAGCACTGGCCCGAGGAAGGAGTGTCTACACGTTATCGCAGACTCATATGGTAGCTGCCCATCACAACTGCAGTCCAAATCATTTAGAGGTTCAGTCCAACAGCACTTGGACTATGTAAGAGGAGGTAAGAATGTTACTTCTTAATTTTCTTGCCTTCAGTTTTCCAGCCAGTGCAACAATCTCAACAAGTGGTCTTTTTTTTTTTTACAAGCTTGTTATTATCAAAATTGAGGCTAAATCAAGTCATACCCATTATTGTATAAATAGTGTGGGACAAGCTGACACAAGCTGGAAACAGCTTTACAACCAGTCCACTGAAGCCAAGCAACTACAACAACCATCAACCATCAGCTGTAATCTTTGGAGACCTGTTTTTTGTATTGCAGAGCTACCTCCAGTTTCAACCTATAAACATTACATTTAACATATTCAATGCGTGTAGTTACTGGTCATTTTCTGAAGTTCATTTGAGTCCATGCCAATAAAATGGCAATAATCTGAACGCACGAGCCTTGTATCACTGTGCGCAAATTCGTGGCAAAATTGACACATTTAATTAAAACTGTCTCAATGGCCAATGCAGCATATAAAATAATTTGAACAAATTGTACTCGTTATCTCTATTTGTAACAAAAAAAAAAAACTCTTAAAACACATGGCTATTTGATTGAGCGAGTAATTACGCAACAGTTTCAAGTGGTGAATTACAGCTCCAGCAGGGTGTTCCAAGAGGCAAATGAAAATAAACCAAAATATGGTTGTACTGGCATGAAAGCAGTTGAAACGTGGAGTTCAATGCTAAATACCAGAGAAAACAGACAACAGGGTAGAGTCATGCATGACACTGATTCACTCAGCCAGCAGCAGGGGGAGAGCCAGACAGAGAAGGGGAAAGGGAGAGGGGAAGATAGAATTCCACAGTGCGTGTGTGTGTGTGTGTTTGTGCAAGATGACTATTTATAAAAGTCAGAGCGCAAAGTATGATGCAGTATGACTTGCGGTGCATTTAATTCATTTGTTAATCTGCTTTCAGACCATACACAAATACACACACACAATCTGACTCCAAGCTGTGTTTTTAATCTCTTAGTCTCTCTAACCCTGTAGTGATGTTCTTCAAGGTGCCAGAATGTCCATACAGGCGAAGTCTGGTGACTGTCCTCACTGACATATAAAGCTTCGCGTCACCACTAAATGCTCTTTCTGAGAATTTTGTTTGGTGCACATTCTTGCTTCTTTATCTGGAATAAAAACATAACGTGTCTAATAGAGCAGCAGGGCTCTGTACTCAGAGGATGGTGGAAATGATTTTAGATTTTAGCAATCTTACCATCCCTCCTTCCTTCCTTATGATTTTAATTCTTCTTTCCTCCTCAGCCCTCCTTCCCTTCTTGTTCATCCTTTCTACTAATCACTGTTCTCCCATTTGTTGTTCACTATTGCCTCAGTTACTCACTCCCTTACTCGCAATTGTATTTCACCACAGCTTTTGAGGAAAATAAGTAACAGCTTGCGTCCTTCCATCCTTCCTTTTTCTGCTCAAAATGTCTTCCTTCTCCATCCACCTGCACGTTTCTCACTGTCCTTCCCTTTCAAGCTGTATTTCCTGCCTCCATCCAACCTGTTATAGCGGTATCGATAACAGTGAAAAGGTAGGCAAAATATGACACTTCCTTCTTTCCTTCCTTCTTTCTTTTCCCACATCCTACGTATTGTTTCTCCACCATTCTCCAGTGGGTTGTTATCAGTATGCGAGGGGTCTGTAAAAGGAGAGACAAAACTCCTCGCTGGCCGTCATTGTTGTGATTCACCAGGTCTCCTTCTCCTCAGAGAGCTAGTGACCTATGGGGATGCGTCTAGGGATGGATGGTTGAGAGTGCATTTGCGTGTGTGTGCTTGAAGATGAGCTTCGGCCCACTCAGGAACAATGGGGTCCGAGGTCAGATTGAACACCCACCGACTTTATCTCAGTATTCGCTGTGTGCACGGGTTATGTGTGGTTTTGCGTGGTGCGGTGTGTCTATGTGTCTCTGTGTGTTTGAATCTGCGTCTGCGTGAGTATGTGTGAATGAGTGCGATTGTACTTTATCTTTGGGAATGTCCAATCCTCTTGTATGAGCGTGAGCACGTCTCTCTTATCTCTGAACTAACCTGGTGCAACAAAGAGGGCTTTTGTCTGAGCAAAGAGAGAGAAACAACGGTCATACAAGTGCAGATACACACAGTCCAGCTCAATGGGATGTAAGACACTCAACCACGAAGAAAATCAGCATGCATGTGGATAAAGGAGAGAAGAAGAAAGGTGTGAAGAGGAGAGGGAACGACATAAGGACATATGTGGAGGAGAGAAGAAAAGTAGGAGAAATGAGATGACAGAAGATGAGAGAAGAAGAGAGATAAGGATTGGTCTTTTGTGTTCTGTCATGGGAGCCATTGCACACGCTCTTAACATGCCAGGGACAACTGCTCATTGGAACATAGCATTCAGCTCACCACCTATCACAGGCCACAGCTCACCACTTCATATAAACTATAGCAAACTCTTGTTTTAGCCTGTCTACCACTTGTGCCTGTCTCTGTCGTGTATGAGACGCAGATTATTACTTGCTGAATTGCATTAGTATCACAGAGCTGAAACTGTATAGACCGAATTCCGTCATACATATGCCCAAACATAATGCACACAAACACACACACGCACACGCCCATACCGCGGTTCATCATTATTACCTGTCCTGAGGCTGTAGAACCAATGTCATGCTGGAAAATAACTGTGGCTACACATTTAGATTACATACATGCTCGGGGTGGTGTATGTGTGCTTGTGTGAGCATCTGTGTTAAGCAGAGAGCGACGCAGTGCATGTGTTATTGTTTGCTGCAGCACTAATCGCCCTCTAGTAGAATATTCACTTCTTAGTGGGAGGCATATTGCGAAATATTTCAGGAAAAATAGAGATCAAATTATATTGGCTCATGTAATGTCTGTGTGCTTAGGTGGGTGTTAAAATTGTATCCATACATCTTGTATATTTGTGGGTATCTCCACAATATGTACGGTACATCTGAGTGTGTTTGGCCCATTTCTAGGTTTGTGTGCGTGGGTGTGTGCACTGCTTGCTGCATGTGTGTGTCTCCGGTGAACTAGCTAACTTGGACTGCTCGTGCCCTCAGGGTTAAAACAAGTTTGACCCTTGATTTCTAAAACACCACACTTGCTGGTAGGGACTTAACTGTTAGGTGGACGCATACAGAGTTTTGTGTTCGTGTGCTTGCACCCACGCACAGAACACAGAGACAAACTTATACAGCATTACAATTGAACCATCTGAAAAACAAGTTGAAAAGAGAAGACACATAACAAAACACTTTTAAACGGAAATTATGTTTAATCCATAATTTCATCCATAATTGGCTGCCTTGCTGTTTCCTCTGCATTCTCTCCAAAGGTCATGCCTTAAAGTCCTATTAGTATGTTGAGGAGAACTGTGATTGAATATGAAATATTACTCAGGTGGAATGTTAAATTGTTTGGCATCTGAAGGAGCTCAAGATGAACAGCCTTGGTTTCTGCAGAGTGAATAATAACCTTTTCTGAAGCATATTCTTTCAGTGAAAGTTAAATGTATGAATACTCCATACTCAGTAAAATCATTCAGCTAAAACAACAACTGGCCCTGTCAAGGCCAAGTGAGACTAGAATACACTGCGGCTATGTGTATGCAAAAGTGTGGGTTTGTCACTAGGAATGTGCGCACGCCTCCTGTAAGTGTGTGTAAGTATCTATGAGTCATAACTGGGTACCAGAGTATTAAATGTTTTGAATGTACTGCATCTAGATTATTCAAAAGAGTGTGAAGAGTAATCAGTCACAGTTGTCAACTAAATTCACTAAAGAAGTATAAGCACAATTAGATAAATAAATGTATCAAACTAACAACAAACTAAAACAAGTAGGTAATGTTTGTATTGTATTGGTCGGTTTTGCAGAGGTCCATAAAATTACCCAGATTTAGTGTAGGTGTGTGTGCATGTAGCAGAATAACTGATCCTCGCATCCCGGGATATTATGCTGTCATGAGTCATGCTGGAAAATAACTGCAGCTACACCATGCTATACAAGCTAGGGAGGTGAGGTGTAAGTTGGTCACAGTTGGTCATACTTTACCTGTGACCAGCTCTCTGATTTCCACGTCTCCGGTCTTCCTCAGCAGGCGGACCAGGGCAGGAATCCCCCCGCAGTTCTTCAGGGCCACTTTGTTCTCATCGTTGGCCTTGCCGTACACCAGGTTCCTCAGGGCGCCGCAGGCGCTACGGTGAACCTCACTCATCCTGTGGTCCAGTAGGTCGACGAGCAGCTGTATGCCTCCCTGTCTGCGGATCTGAGGATCAAAGACACCGTGTCAATGAAAAATACACTTACGTGTTCTACTTAAATAAATTATTTACAATAAACCAAAAAATCCCAATCATTTATAACGTCTTCACAGACACTAATCATAAATGCACAGATGTCACAAAGTCTCTATTATTATACTATGCTGAGATGGAAATGAACATCCACCACCAGTGTTCAATAGCTGGTTTATTTGTCTATGAAGGTAGCTACTTTGGTACGTGTGTGTGTGTGCGTGCGTGTGCGTGTGCGTGTGTGCGTGTGCGGCCTACAGTATCTGTCAGGCCTGCCAATCAGATTAACAATCCGATATGTATTAATTAAACATACTATGACACAGCTAATGACTTTGCTTTCAAAATGACACTTAATTACACTGATGAGGGAAGGAAAAAGCGCTGTGACACCAGCTTTGCTCATGATCTAACAAAACTACAATATTTTTCTACCATTCTTATGCGTGTCTGCCTGCTATACTATCTGTCGCTCATCCTCCTCCTCGACGTTTTCCGTGACTGTTCCTCCCTGCATTTTTCAAACATGTTATGTCTGTTTCTGTATGTGTCTTTTCGGTTGTCTGGTTCATGTTACCTCACGTGACCGTGCATATGCATACACACATTACTACTGGACTAACCCATCACTTCTGACAGTTTTCTCTCCTGCTAACTAAAGAAGAAAATACTTTAGATGGGAGGTGCAACTGCTTCTTAAAAAAACAACTATGGTTCAAATACTTTATATAACATTGCTGTACTATTTTTCACATGCACATGAATAATGGTGCATGTGACAAAGGACGACCTCTGCACATAGGTTTGACGGGCTGCCAGAGAAGCAGCCTATCAGAACCGCACTACGCTCCCGTGCTAGCGGAAGAAGACGGCAGCATTCAGTCTGTGAGAGGTTTTGAGGGAGTGCCGGTGTGGAAAGACTGCAGTGTTGATGAATAGTATTTAAATAGTGTTTGCTGTGCTCCCTTTCTGGGAATCCTCTTCAAGACTGTATGCATGCAAACTAACAGTAAGTAGACCCAATATTTGTTGTGAGTTTTACCTCAGTGTTTTCGTTGTGCTCATTTGCACGGTAATCACACCCGACATATAGCTGCTCGTTTGTTGTTGTGTGTATAATGGCAGAGCGTAATAGTCTTCAAACCGCTTATTACTGCCTGTATTCTGCCCCTCGTTTCAATCGATGTACAGTATAATGTCGTATATCAATGGAGGTGTTGCATTATAAGCCTTCAGTGCCTTTATTTGGCAATTTATGGCTGTAGTTTTCTGCACAATGCAGGCAACGCTCCTGTCTGTGCTGTTAGATTGCCAATAAGTGTATGGATGCATAGAGTACAGAATCTGGTGCTTGCTAGTTAATTTATGCCATTAGCCTTAATGAAGAAATTAGGTATTCTGCAGCTTAGAAATACTAAAGAAGATGTTGATCTGATTTAGCGGAATGTCTTACTGTTGCACTTTACTTTGCAATCAATGTTTGAACAGACATTTCAGAAATATGGCTCCAGTTATTATTTAATTTATGGTTTCATATTTGCTTTGTATTAGGCATCCCTTACAGCACCATATTTGACAGAAATGTAATTTATCCTCCGAAGTATATTTATTGCACTGTATACCTGTAAGGTATGTAACAACCTTGTGAAATATGCATATATAGACTGTACTGATTATTTTCATTATCTCTGTTGCGTTACAGAACCACACATCCTCATTTTATTCCAATAAAAAACTAAAAGAAACATTGTATCTGCCGTGCATTCTAACCGATGCCCCCTGGCAGCCACAACTTTATGAACCAGCTAAAATATACAGGCCTTCCCTTTCACCAAAACAAATGCAAATGTGTGTATGATTTAGAGATTATTTATGATGGAAATGGAAAGTATAAAATCTAATCGTAAAATGATCAGAAACCGGGAGTTTAGTTTAAAAACCAAATAGGCATGTTTGGTACCCTTGGAAACTTTAACATTTCTGAAGACTTAGATTCCAAAAGGTTTTTGTCATATAGCCCATAACACTTATTTGTCTACAAAACCTAACTTTTTATACCTTTTGTAGCATAATTTTCTGCCCTCTACTCCTTTAACAATACTGACAACATTTTAAAAGCTAATTGAGATAATACTGTTCAGTATGTAAAGTGCAGACCATGACATTTCACTATGTGTTTTTAACATAAAATTGAGGATAGCAGATAGACATAAATGGCTATGTAAAAGGTTTCCATTAGTATAGGAAGAAAACTTAGAAGCCTGGTTCCAGACCTCTGAATCACCAAACACATCTCAGATTTGTTAAATGATTCAAGTATGACTAAATTAAGCGAAACAAAATGGTAATTCAGTGTGATTATCAAGCTATAAACTTAATGTTGCAGGTAAAACTATAAAAGACTAGCCTACATTCTTTGTGTAACTGTTTGTACCGAATAGGTATACAGTCAGAGCAGATATTGAAACCTTACTCAAATACTCCAGAAATCCTCGTGGCTGGTATGACTCCCCAGGAAAGTCAAAAAAGTTGTCAAGAAAGTGGAAACACCCTAAATGGTAGACTCACCAGGCTATATGGATATTTTACATATGTATTTTATGCAAACATCTACTATATTATCCTATATCACTCTTCTACTCTTAGGCTTGTTTTAAATGTGCACTGTATGCCTGCCACCAAAACGCAGGCACATACAAATTATATGGAAGGTATTTCAACTATAGGCTTCACTTTTCTGTAAAGGGCAGGGGAGATTTCCCTCTAATCTCAAAACTGCTCATTATGTATGTAACCACCTCCTCTGCTTGTGTTGTATACGCATTTAGTATGTAAATACACACAAACACACACACAAACAAAGACAAACAAACAACCCAATCAGTGAATATTTATGATTATATCCTGATTCTGTGAGAATACAAGGCAGTCAGCCCAGTAGGGATCGCACTGAGGGCATTCTGGTGTTGCATTTTATGCCTTCCCCCTATGGTGTTACACATAATGCCTTCCCCCCATGGTGCAACACATTGCCTTCTCCCTATGGTGGTGCTTTTTAAACCCTCCCACATCGCTTCTCCACTGCAGGGATCTTCATCGGTCTTAGGAGGCCAAAGAGCTTACTGCATCCCGAGTTTAGTCCAATCGACAGGGGTGTAGCACTAATCACCCGAAACAGGCTGCTGTGATCACCAGGAGAATAGTGCTAACATGGATAGAGCAACTAGTGTGTGTGTGTCTGTGTGCGAGTGTGTGAGAAAGAGAGAGCGAGTGAGACAGAAAGCATGTCTTTCACGCCTTCCCTTTTATTTAATCTCTGGAGTACTGCAACAGGCAGAGTTACTCAACCAGATAACTCGAAAAAAACGTTTTTCACAGTTAACTGCGTAATCAGGCTTCCTGAAAACTCTCTTTTATTTTTCTGCATGTTCTCCTCCAGACCGGGGACATTAAGTACTAGAAAATAATTCTTATTGTCTGTTTGATCGTGAAGCACCAGATGGGTGGAGTCTACCATACCAGGAACAGTAAAGAGCGATAAATAGACTTTCCAAGCCTTTTCCTGTTGTTATCTCTGGCACTCATTGTTTCGTCTCGTGTGGAAACCTCAAATATCTGGCATGAGTGGGCAAACAAAAAGACTAAAATAAACACATCAGAATGAGTCTACAAGTGCAATTTAAGTTGGATTTTTTGAAAACATGCACATGATTACTGTCAGCCAGGTGGAAAGGAAGAATTAGGGAGAAATGAGGGAAAGTCGAAAAGAAAGCATAAGAAAGTGATGGAGGGCAGGGGGAGGATGGAGGTGTTTGATGACACAGCAGGAGTTTATCGAGCAAAATGACTTTGCTTATCTATTCAATTAAAATGGATTAAGGGATGCAATGAATGGCAAACTAACCTTGCTCCATTGGCCACACAATTTCCGCAGCCTGATTTGCTGTACCTCTTATGCCCTCCAGTCCTCACCTCTGCTCCTACCCTCCCTTCTCTGCTCCCCTTCCCTTCTCCTGTACTGATCTCGGCTCCTCTCCCCGATCCTCTTTGTGCTTGTGTCACAGTTAATCTGTTATTCCATAAAAGCCATAGTGCTATTACTTTGTATTGCCTCTGAGCTACCTACAAGGCTTGCCAATACCTCTGCGCCCATTCCTCTTTTCCATGTAAAGAAGATTAGAGGCGCAGATTGATTTGTCTTTGTCTCCCACTGTTCCGTGGCGGCCACGGCTATTGGTAACCCATAGCGACAGCATTGCCGTGGTAACAGTTAGCTGCGGTGACAGCTGGGATTGTGGGAATCAGAGGTGCTGCTGGCGTAAAAAGCTGGCAGTGGGATACACGGGTGACACATACCTGGGATGGTGGCATGTGAGGCCTAACAAGTGTGTTTGAGTCACCACATATGGAACGTCAACACTAATCAGCAGCACACTGTAGCCCATTTACTGCTTGCATGTGAGTGAGGAGACCGAGTGAAGATGTGTCACACCTCTCAACCTTTCATTCATGTACACACTCAGGCAGGCACACACGCATGCAAGGGCTTTTGTTTTTAGCTGCCACTGAGCCAAGGGCTAACTGCATTTTAGAGCCTTTCAACCTTCGGCTAATTGAGTTCTTGGCCCTAGGCTAACATTTCCCTTTGGAGCATTCGAAACTAGGCCAAACATGGCTTTAACCTATGGCTACCAAATATTGTTCTGAGGCAGGGACACAGCTAATTTTGCAGCAGTATCAACAGTAGGATTCACAACTGTGAAAAACTACCTAGAGGCTCTACTCTGTTGTTTGAAGAATAAGGCAACAGAGAAAACCACTACTCTTCACAGTGGCGGAAAGGGACAGTGATTAATAAGTCTAATATGTGATTGTATCTGTGTAGTATAGTTTCATACTAACATATGGCCACTGATACAGATGTAGACCCATTTCGAAAGGGTATTTCTAGCTTTTGACACCAGATTATGGAGAGTGACTGGAAATGTTGCAGAAGAAAGTGATAGATTAGTAATTTACAATCCGTCCACAAACTCAGCGCTCTAGACCGCTTAACCAAATAGAACAAATCAGGCACATTCTCTAAAGGTTACCCAGAGGGTACGAAAACCCTGAGGCAAGGGATTAACAACTGTTTTGCTTAAGTGACAAAAAAAATGAAATCATTGATGAAAGAGGCTTTTCTTTTCCTGAAATATGCCTGTTTACGTCAACAAAATTAAAAGGCAATGAAAGTAATTTTAATTACATAATGTAGTCATTGATGAACTACTCAGCACGTTGTTTCCAGTGATGATATTACATAACTGACAGTGGGATAAATATCTATCGCCTTAACACACAGACAATTTTACACAGTCATCAGAGTGGAAAATTGTACATATGGTATGTACTGAGTAAAGTGGGACAGAAGCATGCAATATTATTGCAGTATTTGCTATGGATCATTCTGGGTTTCTTTCTCATCTTTCATGACAATGTCTGTTGAAGATATAATAACAGCTTGCCATTTGCACAGTTCACGGTCTAAAAATTTAAAACCTGATTTTTTGCCATATTGGCTGTCTCTTACGAAAAACTGTAAAATAGTAAGCATATACTGTGATTGTAACTGCAATAGAATCTGATCCAGTTTCCAGTACCCATGTGATTCCTCTATTTATACAATACTGTATAATCAAGCAGGTCTGCTGTAAAAACAATTATATCAAAAAAGGTAGGAGGGGGATAAATTAAGGTAATTGAAATCGAAATAAAGTGGGAGAGGCATACAGTAATATATGAGGTGTGAACTAAACAAAATGGATATGTGTAAGAGAGAGAGGGGGGTGGGGTTGGGGGGAGTCAGGGGGCACATTCCCCTCCCTTCAACCGATCTTCTGGATAAATGGATATCGACAAGGCTGCTACCCAAAATGAATTACTGATGTGACTGAACTTTACTCTGACACAGGGTGTGTGTGCTTGTGTGTTGGTGTACCTAAAGGGGATGCATGAGCCGCCATGTCAGTGGGCTTGTGAGTATATGTACTGTGTGTGTGCAAAGTATGGTGTAACTGTATGCTTGTGTACAAGTATGTGTGTGTGTTTGTGGGTAGGGTATGTGTGTATGTGTCTAGAGCAGCTATAAATAATGCTGAAGATGAATTTGCCGAGCTGCCTATGTGGTCAACTGTAATCTGAGCTGAGGCCAGACCACCATCTGCCCTACCACTCTCTCTCTCTCTGTACATCTGATTGGACACAGGCATATGACACTTGTGATTAAACAGGTACATTTACCTGCATTTAAGTGCACATGAATTTCTGCCATGCAGAGACAATCTGATGCTTAATCATCTTTTTCCACACTTCCCCAAACCAGACTGCCTTCTTGTTACCTGATCCAAGATAACAGAAAGCAAGATTCTCTTGTTTTTTTCTCTCCATCAGTCCCCTTGCCACTCTACCCTTCTGTCTCTCACCCATCTGTCTCTGTTCTTGTCTCTGCCTCTCTCTTTGGCCCTGTAGAGTATCTCTTTAGTGACAAATAGCAGCCATGTTGTGGCTGTATTTAGCTGCTCAGTGTGTCCCCTGCCATCTGTGTCAGTCTGGCTGACTGAAAATGAGGGAAAAGTCTTTAGATCAGAGCTGATAACAAATAGATGCCATCTACATTCATAATGTATGTTAAGTGAGATGGCCCATCTCACATCCAAGCTATGTCTCATTTTATTCCAATTCAAGAACTAAGTGCTTAGTTAAAAAATAACATTTAATAATTCTTGTTTCACACGATTATGAATCAATATTTGATATATTTTTGTATTGGTCTGTTACTGTCATTTTATGAAAGTAATAAGCCATTTAAAGCTCTGATTTACAGCTTCGTTTACAGAACAGCTGAGACGGCTTTAAGAAAGCCTCTAAGAAGCTCTAAAATCAAAGCTTATTGCTTGAAGATATCCAAGTTGAAGAAAGAAAAATCTTGAGGTGACTATTCAATATCCCAATTAAATGAAAAGCAAGATATTTTCTGAACAATTCAAGACACAGCTGGGAAACTAAAACAAGAAGGCGCAGTGGCGCTGCAGGACAAGACTACAACACGTGACCCCTTCGAGGAAAACCGTATCAAGGGACAGACCCTCTCCTCGTCCTTTCAGAAAACATCATCTGTACGGTCTGTGCGGTCTTCGATTTGGCAACAGAAAATGAAAATGAATAAAGTGTCACTTGATTATATAATCTTGTATGACATCTGCTTTGTTTTGAATCCCTGGTAATAAAGCTGTCATGTTATTTGCCAATGACATGCATATTCAACTATTGCTGTCAAAGGTTATTTTTAAAACAGGCAGTCTTACAGATTTGAACACACACGGACACACACGTCCCTTGTAAATATGACATAGCTAATGTGTCGTACATTTAACAGTGTTTAAAATGTTTTTAAAATAGCATGACAGTAGGAAATATAAAAATAAATATATAAAAATATTACAATGACAGGGACTGTCCTTTACAAAAATAACCAGTTAAAACTTTAAAAATAACTGTTTTGAACTGTATCTATACCTTTCCCAATACCCTATACCCTTCCCTGTACTTGCTCGTCACACTTCCCTATTGGCTGATTGGACTAATGTGTCAAGCAAAGTTAAACATAGCCTCCTGACAAAACTATCATGGAAGTCAATAGGGACAACTGATGGAAGATACTGTGAACTTGCCTAAAGAGCAATGTCAAATATAATTGGATGCACATTTTATGTGAAGTAAACAATAAAAAGAACATTGCTCTAAAAAGAATAAATGAACAGAAGAAATTTGCTCTTAGTTTTTGTAATCTTAGTAGTCTGTCTACATTAAATTCTTGCTAACAGCAAGGACCAGGACTGAGAAGCCAATGGGTGGATGAGGGAAATAAATAATTAGTGAATTATCACAGAACTCCATCAAGTGAAATCTCACTTCTTCTACGAAGAGCAGGTCACAAAAAAACAGAAAATGTGTGTATTAGATGGCTCAGAGTGGGGCTAATCTACTAAAAATGCTATTGGTCTTTATCTCTGCCTCTCAAAATGAATAGACCATTACTTCTTTTCCTGCTGGTAGCAAAGAGAGTCAAAGTCTAACCATTTTTATGTGATTGATATTGTATTTTTACCACATTAATGTCCCAGTATATGTTTTGGAGCCTTTGTAACAGAACAAAGACAGCCATACAGATATTTACTCTGACTCTGACACAAAAAGCTCTGTCACAACCTTGAAGATCCACCAAGATACATAAGAGGTTCCCTGAAAAGGGACATTTTTATTACATTTAGCATGCAAGTTGAGAAAACTTGTAAACCAACTAACTAATAGTAAAACCAACTAACATTCAGACTCTCTTACCGTATGAAGGCCACGAAATACTTATTTTGTTCCGTTCTTTTGTTTGTGCCAAGAACAATGCAAATGCTAAAGTATTTAAAGAGAAGCACTATTATAATGGAGAAAACAAAAACAGTTAGGGGTTCATTGCTTTGTTTTATGGGTAACAGGGGTTTGAAACAAATTATATTCTTATTTTACATAAAACACATTCATGACTCCCATCACAGTATAAAAGCACAGCCAAACTTTAACTTCCACAATATCTTGCGTCATTCTAACAAGAGGATCTTTAACCAAACTAATATCTCGTATCTGGTTTAGTGATTTTCTGCCAAGTTTACTTTTCATTAAAAACTACTTAAGAAATACCGTTAAGGGCACATTTCTGCGAGTGCCTCATTGCATCATAATGCACATGCTTCATTTTGTCATTGTATGCATATTTTATGTATTTTATTATTAACTTTTGTGTTTGCTTATTTGGTATTTTAACAATGGTTGTTTTAAAAGTGCTTTATAAATAAATGTGACATTGACATATGTGGCAGTTTGTGCATGTATATAGAAACGCATGGGAAAGCCTGCTTTTATTTGATGTGAAGGGAAGCGTCAATTTTGGCTGCTTGATATCACTTCCAGATTTAATTTGTGTAAATAGTGTTTAGCAGCGCCTTGGGCCCTGAGCAAGACAATCAAACAGACTGATGAAGGCAGGCCAAAGCATCCACTGTCAATACACAGTTGCTATTTTCTCCATTGTTGGACAGCTCCATTCAGGCAATAATTACGGCCATTACAAAAGACATGAACACTTGGGTTTCTTTCAGAGCTGCGTGGATGAGGAGGGAGTGGGAGGGGAATGAAGTGTGATGTTTTGTATGTGTGATTGCATTTTTGTATTTGTATACGTGTGTATCTTTGTGTGGGTGGGTAAGTGGGTCGGTGTGAATGGAAATTAACTGTCTTCATGTTTACATGTTTAATTGCCTGCATTTTGCAGATAGTTAATATAAACTTTTCTGTTTAATTTAGTTTTTTTTAGCTTGCATATTGAGCTTTTAGGATTGTGTTTTAAGTGTGTTTGCATATGTGAGCACATCACGCTGGTGTGTGTTCCTTGGTATTTGTGTGTAATTGAGCATTTTCGCAATGTGGCATCCCTTTTCAATGAGGTTGCAGAGCAGCTATTGACCGACTCTACTGACATTAATTTAATAAAGGAAAACATTGTCAGTGCCCTCCCATGCATGTACTGGTAAACTGATTCGAAGGGTAATATAAGGTGTTTGTGTGTGTGTGTGTTGAGCGGTTTGAAGAAAGAGTTTGGATGTGAGCGCATCTGCATGTGCCACTGTCACTGTTTTAGAGCGCTGCTAGCCTTATTAAAGGGTTTATTAGAGCATTCCAAAGGGGATTCCCTCCAAAATTGGTTTTGAAAGACAAACTGGGGACTTTGGGACTAACCGAACTTCACTGCTACTTTAGATACAATTGAATAGAAGGCACAGCTTAGGGATGGAGATTGCGACAAGCTTTATCATGCAGAACATCAGTGTGGAACTGCTTAGTTAATACATTATTTCTTGAAAGCAGCTGGAGGAAAATGCAAAAGCTGTTTTGACTGCAACTCATAAGAAGGTATTCACTTGGTTCCTTATTCACGGCTTTTCATCCAAGTTACAATCATTCCCTTCTCTAGAACACTGATCTCAATCACATTTTCACACAACACTGAAACACACATGCACACACACCTCGGCTTTGATCTTGTTGTCTCCGAAGCAGAGATGCTGTAGGTAGGCTGCAGCATTGGACTGCACTGATGGGAACTGGTGCTGTAACATCTGGATCACCTCTGGCAGCTCCGGATCTCTCCACCCAAACTCTCTGCAGAGCGACAGAAAGACAGAGACACTTTGATTCCTGCAGCACCGCCAAAACACATGAGATTACCTGAAAGTAGTCCAATAAAATCACAGACTCTCTCCCCAACATACCCAGAGCTACACAAATTCACACAGTCACTTACATAGTTACACAGCATACACAGGAAACTTCTGACAGACGAAAACGTATGAATGAGAGAGAGATTTAAATGTCAAAATCTCCTTTGTTCCATTTTTCAACCAAACAGCTCACTTATGGGAGAGAGCTTTACAAGTTAAGCAACACAGTGGGGCAGAGACGATGCAAATCACACACTGAATGCTCAATTTGCCAAAACATTGTCATTTCCACCCATTACAGGCACAGGAAACGAGAGCAAGTGAAGATGAGGCCAGCAGGTTAAGCAGGTGGCATCCTTGAACCCTTTTACAAACAAATGGGGAAAAATCTAGCTCAAGCAATATTTGCAAATAACTCAAGAGGAGTTGGGTTTTCCTAGAAGAAAAACACAGTATTCTTTGAACGTCTTTCAACTTTCTATGGCCAGATGATTCAACATAGTGAGTTCATAAAAGCTTTACAACTGTGCTTTTAAGTATGAATCTGAGTTTCAGGGAATAAAAACACATCACAATATTGTCTGTATAGTTTGACTGGCATGGGATTTTATGTGAAATGCAAAGTGCAGTGCAAAACATTTCAGTACAACCACAAATTGACACAAGCCCAGAAATAATATTGACTAAGCTTAGAAAAGGGGTAAAAAAGTTTGAAGAATTGCACAGCACAGCATTACTACTGCTTGCATGCTGCCTGCAGTGTGAGTAGTGTGAGTTGTGTTCTATATTTTCTACCATTAGGAGTTTACACTCCTAGAAGCTCACTGGACAAAGTGAAATAAAAGTTTTGTCCCTTGGTAATACCCCAGAAATGGTCTCCTTTATTGTATTATCCCCTGCTGATAATTGTTTTGCTGCGGTCCCCCAAATGAGGAAATTATGAGTGTGCGAGAAAGTACGGGCGACTGTGTGTGGGCGACTGTGTGTGCACACGCATGCACGAGTGTGTGTCTCCACAATCTACTGTAATATTTTCTCCACTAACCACTCTGTAAACTGTTTCTCTGTTACCTCCTCTCTCTCTTTCTCTCAATGCTTTCAGAAAACTGTCAACTCTCAATGAGATCTGAAGAAAACCTATGTTGAGAGTTTGCGGCTCCCATTGATTGTGGTGTTTGAGGATTGATTTTGTTGTTCCTACCTTCATGCTCACTGTTCTGAGCCAAAATGTGGCACACTGTAATCCCGATCAAGCTATCGTGATTTATTTTGCCTTCTAGCTCAGCCTCCCCAACATGAAAATGTGGTAAATATGGGACAATTGACCTGCCTGGAGAGTTAAAATTGATGGGGTGGAGGATTGTGTGTGTGCACATGTGTGTGTGTCTGAACTTTTTGCAGCAGAAAATCAAGCCTCGACACCGCACTCTCATCTTTGTCGGATCAAGCGAATGTGGTCTATGAAACATCTGTGAAAAGCAGAGTGTTCACGGGGAGTAAACATGGCTTTCAAAGATAAAGCAAGCTCCAGCGTGGACGGCTCTTTATCTCCAGAATGATAAGTGTTCATTCAGCCATAAAGCAGGACTAAAGGAGGGAGGTAGAGGAGAGATAGAGAGAGAGAGGGAGGGATTCCCAAGGCATTTAGGGGATTTAGGAGGAGAGACCCTCAAACAACACTCCTTAAATCACACAGCCAGATACCATCAGGGCAGTTTGTTTATGTGTGGCAAGATTAAGATAGGATCATGATGTGTGTTTATGTGGACACAATTGCCTCTGTGCCTGTTTGTCTCTGTGTGAGTTTGTGTCTGTCAGTGTGTGTGTTCACGCACTTTCATTTCATATTCCCAAGTGTCTGTACCTTAGTGCATGTATGTACGTATGTGACGATGTGTTAATGTGCATGGCATGTGTGTGCGTCATCCATCCCCTACAGCCTCCCAGCTCTGTCAGTGTAGTTAATAGAAAGCAGAGTGATCTGCTGATAAGATAAGCATCATGGCTCGCCATTAATTAAAAACCCCTGGTAGGGAGAGCGAGAGAGAGTGAGAGGGAAAGAGGGAGACAGAGTGAAACACACGAGGGAGAATGAGAACGAGGAAGGAGAAGGGAAAAGGGAAAAACCAGAGCATACAAAGGCAACTGTGGGAACAACGGGCAAGATGATGCTGGTAGGAGACGGAAAAATAAAAAAACAACCCTAAGATGAGATGCCAGTCATGTCAACCCAGGTGCTAATGAGAGCTACAGCCCTGGTAGACACATCGCTAGGCGACAAGCCAACGACGTGAAACAGTGGGATGCAAACAGAAAGGGATAGAGGGAGAAAAGGGAGATCTGATCAAAGAGGCAGTGCCAACAAAACTGCAGGGTTCACACTAAATACCCACACAGCTTTTTGAGGAATCGGCAACACAATATGCTGGCCCTTTTGTGCCATATTCTTTATGTTACTTTATTATGTTATGCCTTGTGTGGCAATAAATGCCACACAGAACAATTTGTTGACTTGCCTTTTTTTTTAAACCGGAGCTACATGTTGATACGACACACCGGTGGGTATGAGAATAAATTAGGTGGCACTGCTGCACAGAGCTCTGTGTTCCTGGTTAGACGGGTTACTTTGCCATTTCTTGAGGCATGCGGAGGCGTGATGCAGCGAAATACTTTCAATGGAAACACTGGGCATGGCAGGAGAGCAGTCTGACATACTGAGAATAAAGGCAGGTGGCAAGGGGGTTCGTAGGGGAGGGAGGGTGGAGGCAGAGACGGAGTGATATAACTGGGACATATGAAAAGACTGCTGTGAGATGGTAGGGCTTTGATGCAGGCAGGCACACACACACACACGACACACGCACACACATGCACAGTACTGAGGCAAACTGTGAAGAAGAGTACAACACATGAAAATGCAAGGACTATCAAAAGATTTCTTTCTTGTCATAACAGTTGTCGTCATATCTCTCTCTTTTCATGTCCAGGTCTCATGAGACAGCTGAAATCCCAACATGACCACTGATAAACAAGTGCACACACATGGATACATGTATGTACATCTAACCAGAAAATCCACTGATTGGATACATACACACACACATTCACACACAATAGTGATGCCCTGTGTTTAACAATGCTGATGTTCCCCCAGATTGGTTGATTGTTGCTGTGCATAATTCCAGTTCCTCTGGCTCGAGGCTCAAGGTGGAGGCAGAGACATGAGTGACAGCAATACATCTTCCCTCGGTTGCATCATTCACTGTCATGTTCCCTGTATCCCTGAACTCAAACGGATGAAATGGCAGAGGAAAAGTGTGGAAGGATGAATTATGAAATAGAGAATGTGATAAATAATGACAAAGCTAAAAAAGAAAAACATAGTGCTATTGGGTTATGAAATTTAGTGTCTCGTGTTCATGATGAGTCAAACTGCACAGAAAGGCCTTGGATATGGTCACTATGAATTAGCCTATACATTCATACCCATCCCCGAACATACAAGACATTACAGCAATACTAATAAACACACAACATACACAATAGAGAACATTTAAATGACCGGGTTGCATTGGTAATGACACCATCCCTCGAGAACTGATTTTTTTATGTTACACAATGTCAAACCAATACCTGCATGACCACTAACATCTTCTGGTGCTGAATTGGCAATCTGTTATTGGTTGGTCTTTGAGGTGATGTCACGCTCACGCATTACATGGCACCAAAGATCAGCAGATAACACAGGGTCAGTAAAATACGTGCATTTGTTGTCAGGCTTTACACAGGTTTAGGTTTGGGGTTCTGTTACTCTTAACAACAATCCTATTCAACAACAACATTTGCACAGTTACATTCTTCGTCTTCACAACCTCATATGGTGCACGACTGCACACACAATTTTGAGAACCAACAAGTACAAGATTTGGTTCTCCGAGCCCAAATCACATCCATCAGCAGGGCCCACAATGCATCTGGACTGACAGCTCCACACAGAAAGTCTGTCCCACTGGCCTTAATCTGATTGGACAAGGCCTGTCATGTCTGTTAACTGATTGGAGGGTCAGGAATGGACAGACTGGCAGTGTGCATACCAAAGCAGATGCTAATTAGGACTTGAACATCAATCTTCATCACTGTGTTGTGTGTGTGTGTGTGTGTGGAGGGGGGCACATAGGAGGGAGAGGGTAGGAGATTAGAGAGAAAAATCAGGAAGAACAGAAAGAGAGAAAATGCAATTTAGGTAATTTACTGCCTTGGTGATCAAATTTCTCCTGATACTCCAGAGGACCTGAATAAGAGTTTGACTTTGACAGAAGAGCAAACGGCACACTTTTCAAATATTGGCTATTAAATCATTCTAGCAGTCCACACCTTTTTCCTCCCTCTCTTTCTCTTTATCTATCTCGATGTACAAACGCTCTTTCCCTCTAAAACAAATTTTCTACTATATCGGGCCTGTTCATTCTCTTTGATACCACTCTTTTATATTTTCCCCATATGGATGTCAATAGTCTAAGGGAATGGGGAAGAGTGGTTTGGATGTGTGTAAATACTATACTTCTTTATACAGTATTACAGGTTGGATGTGGTGTTGTTTTCAACCATTAGTTCCTCTGTGCACTTCAGCAATTCCACTAATAAACCGCAGGCTGGACAAGATCCAGGTGAAGTTGTGCAAACATTGACTCAAAGTGCAGTGCTGGGTCTCTTTAATTAAAAGTGCGACTTAATTAAGATGCTATCCAGGAAAATAGCCAACTCTGATGATGTGCCCCACTGACAAATACTTGAAAGATAAGTTTAAATACAGCCAGGGCGGCGGGATTCAGCTGAGACCTGACAAGCAGATGAAGAACAGAACATGGTCAGCTTCTCCAGTAAATGTAAATGTGTCTATTTTGTGCATCACATATAATATTATTGCTATATCAATACAAAATCATTATGGTTGTCATTATGGTGTTATCTTGGAAATGTTGTATGTTCAGCACGTGCTCTTCTTTTCAACAAAACAAAATCTCTGTGTGGAGATCGGTGGGGATCTGTTGCAAGAACTGAACACAAATCGCAGCCACCGTTAACGGGATCAATGAAAGGTGGGGGAAGAGAGAGGGTGATGCTCGTAATAGCTGGGCAGACAAACGGATAGATAGAGATAAGTGGATGGAGCCTGGGATGAAACCCATCCAGAAATAAACAGTGGACAGAAAATATCTGTGGTGAGTCAGCTGCAATGCAAACACCTCATTTTCTGTCACCTTCCTCCTCCTTACCTACTGCTCCCCAGTTACTGATGGACAAATGCAAATGACTGGTAATCACAGATCGACTCTCTCCATGTATAAGTGAGCTGGAAGTATTAATTCCATGCTGAATGTAAATCATAAAGAGAAAGACAGAGAAGAAACGCAAAGAAAAGACGAAAATGAGAGGCCATGAATAAGAGCAACAGCATGTGTGTTGCAGGGAGCGCAAAGGAGAGAAATGATGAATGGAATGGACGGAGGAAAAGTAGTCTCCTCATCACTTCAGTATAAGAAGCAACATGTGACTTTTTCCTTCTTCTTTACCTCATTTTGTCTGCACATACAACCATCCGTGTTCATCACTCACTCTCTCTCTCTCTCTCTCTCTCTCTTTCCAGCCAAAGCCCGTGCAGCAACCACACAGCAGAAGAGAAAAATCAATATGCTTTCTCTACGGCATCTTCCAGCTGGGAATAGGAGGCTCAGGAGGCTGAATAAATGCGAACAAAGGACGGGGTGAGAAGAATGAGACTAACATAAATGGGATGACGGTGGGAAAAGAACTGGTGATGAAATGTAGCATATATGTCACTGGCAAGCTCAAACTTGCAACATATTTTAAATTTTCATTATGAAATTATTATGTTATGTACTATTATCGATTACATATATTATTTTTATTATTATCATTATAGTTTATGGTGATGCAGATTGCATGCTTGTACATTTTATGTAAAAAAAGAAAGTAGTATAAGTTAAAATACTTGGTATAGACATTAATCAATGTGAGGACTCAGTAAGGTTGCAATTATTAATGAAAAGCTATTCAAGCTGATTGGCAAAATCATTTTGGTTCAAAAATGGTATCAAAAAATAGCTCAAAATGTCTTTGATGAGATAAGAATTATGTCTTTATCAGCTTTCTAGTTCTTAAACCAGTAAAACCTTGTACTTAATTGTATGATTTTCAAGTAGGAAAGTGCACTTCATCTAGTCCTGAGCTAGTACGAGGAGTGATTATGCAAAAAGTGTCAAATCCAAAGGAAAATTCACATACAGTAGGAAGGGGATATGATGCTTTAAATCTTTGAGTGTTCCTTTGGATTTGCTCTGTTCTTTCACTGCATCTCTGGCCATTGAAGCGCTCTACTTCCAAAATACTACCAATTTGCAGCAGTTTATGAATGCTGGCTTTTTCTACTCTTTGCCCTTTTGATAATTTGCTCTGGATAAGAGTGTCTACTTGAAAATTAAAAAGTAGAAAATGTCATTTCCAAGAGTTTGTGTGTGAGAGAGAGCGAGCGAGAGAGAGAGGCTAGCATGGGTGGGGCTAGTGAAGGGGAACATTAGTGTGCAGGGCCATGGAGAGATTTGCCAGGGTAAGGAAAACACAAACGCCGGCACTAGTCCTTGCAATTAGCTGAACACACAGAATCGGAGGCCTAATCGAATAGGGCATTAAGCTGACAGACAGGTGTTCATTTATATACACACCCATGGAACGGTGTGCACACATGCACATACATAGTGTATTGAATATACACACACACACACACACACACACACACACGTGCAGTTAAGGTTCGCACACTCACATTCACATAAACTTTCAACAAAGCAAACACACATACACAAGCGCACACCCTTGGATATTGCATATGCATTCAAGACACACAAACATACACACTCCTATCTACAAAGAGGCAAAAATACACATATTCACACAGCTATTATCCCACATTTGCTGATCGGTAATTTTCAGCCCGGTGGCACTATTCCCCCGTTACACAGTGCAATTACTGGATGTTTACACAGCCAAACAATAGGCCATTGAAACATACACTCAGTCAAACATTCATTAGACGGGCCAATAGAAGCTGAGGTGACCTAGACCATTACAATGTATCACACACCACCCTCATTAAGTTTGAGCTGTGTCTTGTACTGTATCTAAAGCAAGAATAAGGCCCAATCTGGCTCCCTCAGAACATCTATCCAATCGAAAAACAATTTGACCTTGGTACAAAATACAGTACAATACAGTGCAGTTCCAAGTGGACTTCAAGCTGTTATCAAGTTGCTACCGTCACCGGGAATGCCTTGTGTACTCTGCTGTGTCCAAAGCAGGTAGGAAACTTTAGTTTAGTATTACTGTATATCACTGCAAGGACTTCTGTTCATTTGTGATACAGTTTAACACAATACAGGTGTTGGCTGATTAGAATGGTTATCATGACTCTGCTATTTGCATCAACCATCCAAATCCACAAGGAAAAGTTGAAGAAAAGTGGGCCTCAACAGGTAATGCTCCACTCACGCAAAAATAGTTCTGCCAAGACATGTGGATATGGGCACAAAAACAGTATTACTACTAGTAAGAATTTGTATTAAGAGTACTGATTTACCAGTCTCGACAGGATTAAAGATTAGGTGTGGGAAGTACATTGTTGTACCCCTAATTTAATACCAGGCCTCTTTGGATCTGGGCGGGGTTTTGCGCAGATTGTTGAGACAACTGATATCAGTGAACCACCATCAGCAGAATGCACTGCAATGTTGTGCGATAAGACTGAGAAGAACCACTCTGACTTCAGCAATGACACAACACCAGTGAACAAATTGACCAATCCAATCCCCATCCACTTCACTCAGCCAATCATAGTGCAGTCAGAAGATTAACCTGGGGGTTGAAGGAGAGCCTGCTGAAAAATTACTGGCCCATTGTCCCTTGATTTGCCAGGCGAGACACAGTCATGTCAAGTGTGTGTTCGCTCTGGCGCTCTGAATGACAAACAAGAAAGATGAGCTATTTTTACTGTGAAGACGCTAATGAGGATTCTAGCCTATGCATGCGTGTGTGTGTGTTTGCATGACCAACAAATGTACCTTTATGCCTCATCCCTTATAAACTGTCAGTTTGTGTGTCCATGTGCTTCACGCAACCACAAATTATTCAAATATTATCACACTGATAAGGTCAAGCTGGGTAAAAGCACTGTCTATAGCTGTATGCGTGTGTGTATACGTGTGTGAGTATGCAAATGCGTGTAATGCATTCATCCATTGTCAGATTCACATTACAGAGCCAGACATTTACCATAGAGGTCAGAGACCTGCCCTGACATTAAACAAGAGAGATGACTTACCAGACAACATGTACACGCTCAGAAGCACATACACCCAAACAAACACACTTCTTTTGCTTCCTCTTGTTGGAATTGCTTCCCCCTATTTCTCTTTCACACACAAACACACACCTGTACACACCTGTGACTCCTTCAAAATGCCCACACACACTCAGCGTAAATTCACTTCAGCACTTAGGTACCCCACTTACAAAAATGTTTTGGTCGCACACCTTGTTTTTATGTCGTTCGCTCTCACCTTTCTCTGTTATATCATTTGTCTTTCTTTTCGTCCTGTTTTCCCATTCTCGCTCTTTCTATTTGAGCACACTCTCTGCGGTGTCAAACAGAGTGAGTATATGGAAAGTTAAAGCAGAACTGAAACACCAGAGAGAAGACTAAGCGCTTTGGCAATGTTAATGTCAGTTTGCCATGCCAATAAAGCCCCACTGAATTGATAAGTGGAGGCTAAGGTGACAAGCTGCACAGCTCTAAATAAATGCAATGGATGGATAAAAGACGAGGTGGAGACAGACAGCTGTAGAGACACTGACATTTCCAGTGTGTAATGGGCATATACTGTACACACACTTGCAGATGTCAACTGTCTGAACTATGATTGCTCTGATCTTGCCATTACCAAGACAGTTTTCACACATTTTGTGTGTGTGTGTGTGTGTGTGTGTGTGTGTGAGTGAGCGAGCGAGCGAGTGACGGAGAAAGAGAGAGAGAGAGAGTTATACATAAAAAGGCTTTCACTGACAGGTTCGATTTGGAGTTCAGTCACAGTTGCAGGGCCATGTTGAAGCTCTTCTTCTGCCTACCTGCCTTTTGTCTGAATGTTTTTTAGTGCAAGGTCAGTCTATTTGTATGGGCGCGCTGTAGGGGCCACATGGCGATCCGACACTACGTAAGATGGTACCAGAATTGTAATCACCACTAAGTGTTTGAGAGTGTATTTGTCTGTGATTGTGGGTAGATCATGAGACAATTGGCCACATACATGGCCTTGAAATCATGCTTCTCCAATAGAAGAATCTAGTTCTTTTTACCAGGTTTTTCTAACCCAGTGGTTCTCAAAATATTTTCATGCCCGCCCACCACACATAAATGGATTGAATTCTTATCAGTCATTAACAATATTGGGGGAGCAACGAGTGAAAAAAGAGCCCAGATTGAAATAAAAGACATTATTCAGGTCAGCATGATTGCAACGGCTAAGTCTGTTTTTTTTATTTCCTTACTTAAAGCTGCAGTGCTTTTGTCTCTCCCTTCTGGCAGTGACAGTAATTACACAAACAGTTGCCGCATGACATCTGCCTACAGGTGAGCTTGCCTCAGGCTCCTGTTCAGAAAAAGTTACAAAAATACAGAGACATTTCCACCGTTCCAAGACAATAATCCATTATTTAGGTAAATGTAATAGGTGCATAGCCTACTCCAAATATTTTACAAAGAGCAGTAAAGCGACATCTATGTCTGCCCTCAGTCCCTTCTCTTCTTTCAGCACTCTCCAACGAGGAAAAGCTACACCAATGGTTATCTATTTTTGTTGACAGCAATCCTTCCTCTTTGTTACATGGAGCATCAGACACTTGTTGCTGTAGACAACGCCGTTGCTACGGTTGCTCCAGAGCCATGTCGAAAGAGAGTGGCATCATCGCTGCTCAAATTCAAGTAGCTTTATTGGCATGACTGCATACAATACAACGTTGCCAAAGCATATTAACACAAACTATACAAACATAAAAAAACATTAATAAACAACGTAAACAATAAACTGTTCTGGATTGGTGCTATGTAAATACAATTGAATCGAAATCGAAATGAATTGAATAAACAATTCTAAATAATAAACGTTCTCTCCAATGGATTTAAATTTATTTTTTTTTACACCAGTGGCGGATTGTGGAGACTTTGCTAGTTGGCGTTACTGGTGCGGCAGCATTGGAATGTCGCCACAGACAGCAGACTAAAAAATTCCACGTACTGCGAAATACAGCGAGATGTGCCTGGCAGTGATAGACTTCATCAGTATTGTGTGAACTCGTTTGGCAAGGGCTTAAATGTAACAGATCTTCATTTATAAGTAAAAGCCCTGCATTCTAGCGTTAAATCATTAAGCTTCGTTCCATATCCCCTCCATATTTTTCCCCTGGTCAACCACGCCCCCTTTGCAGTGGCTCGATGCCCCCCCCCAGGAGGGCCCTGCCCCCAAATTTGAGAACCACTGCTCTGACCCATCACTCCTATAATGGAAATTGGTTTTCTTATTACCATGGGATGTAAGAAATCAGGTTACTACAGAAAATAACCCAGTTGCTTAAGTGCATGTAAAAACACTGGCTCACTCGCTCTGTAAGTGTTATTATTCTTTCAAGGGAATATAGAGAAATTATTCAGTTTTTCATAAGGACTTTTGACCGAAACCCTTTGGCAGCCTACCAAGAAAAATTAACAACAGTAACCTTCACACCGAGGCTCTGGTTTAGGTGCCCCCCTGTCCTCTGGACCTGTGGTCGGTGGCCCACTCAGTAATCTATCCATGTTAAAGAGTTTTTCCAAACCTGCATCTACTTTCCAAACAATTCCTCTTAAGAAGAGGCAGCTGTGCAGCTCTTACATATCTAACCCAAAATGGCTCCATAATTCATTTTGATTTGCCTCTGCGTTACAGGGTAATTTTGAACTTAGCTTACATTTCACCTTGTGGTGACTAAACTCTCCTTGGGCACTGTGTGAGTTGGTGTGTGGGCATATTAATATTTCAGTATTGCCTTGTGTGCATCGTGCTTGTGTGTGGAGGGAAGAAAAACTAATAAACCGCTGATTAGCTTCTGCACCTGCTATTCTCATTAGTTCACGCTGGGGCAATAATACAGCACATAGAAGTGGTCGCAGTACTACTAGCAGTAACAGTAGTAGTATTTGCTAAAAGCTATGCCAAAGAATACAAAGATCATGCTTATAGCAACGCTGATTATGGAGATGATGACATAAAAAGTAAGAAGATGGTTGCGATAAAATATGAATAACACAACAAAACATGATCAAATGAATAATTAACACAATGACGAGCATGACGTGATCATAAGATCGATAATACTGCTCATGGTGCATCTGGGATTGATGGTAACAAAGACTGAGATGTCTTACTGGCATTTGAGCTAAATGCGTTGACTACTGAAGGACATCAGAGTGCATGAAAGCAGATCATGATGGAACAGGAGAAGCTGGACGGCTGTGATGATGTTAAAAAGGATTACAATGATTTAAACATGATTTTGACATTTCTCGTGTGAGAATGTGCATCATACAGCTACACAACTGCTTAAGAACTCACACACACACACACACACACACACACACATAAATACAACCTTCAAAAGCGGATTAAGTGAGACTAAAAGCAGTCATCCACTTTAAATAAGATGGGAAAGGAGAGAAGAGAGGAATAAGGACCATAGCTGTTCAATAGAAACATCACATGCTGGAGCTCCAACATGCCTGTGGTCATGCAATATGACAGAGGGCAGAGTACACTTACATTGTGTCCACTAACATAAAGTAAAGTGAAAGATTTTAAAACAATATGTACACAGCTATAGAGACACGGGAATCAGGGTGACACCTATGTTAGTATTTCCCACCTTTTTAATTGAGCATAGTGATTGTTCAGGCAGGCTACAAAGGCAAGCTCAGCTCACAATCCCAGCTACATCAGCTGGCAGCGGCCATGGCTGATGGCTCAGCTGATTCCTCTCTTTGCATTCATTGGCAATCTCATACAAGGCACCCTATTTAAGCTGCTTTAGCCTGCCTATCCTTGCTGCTTCCTCTGCAAGCCGCTTTGCAACCCACCTCCACCCCAGCTCCTCCTTTTCATGCTGTGTCTGACTAATCAATGTCATTTCAGTTGGGGGTTGGGGTGTCTTTGCTGCGGCTCTCCCTGTCTTAGGCTTTCCATGTATGCACATGGAAGGGCGGGGAGATGTGCTCTCCCCTTATGGCCTTATGGCTCTCCACATAGGCATGTGGAAAGGCAGGGAGGTCTCAGAACAGCGCCATACCACCAAATATAACTTAATACAGATCGGATAAAAGTGTTTTGATGAAAGTAGTCCTGACTGAAATCAGTTTGATCTGACATTTTCAGTGATTTCACTGAGGAACCTTTCAATGACACAGATGACTGCATTCTCTAAAGTGGTATAATTTGGTGAGAAAACTTTTATTTTCCACATGTTCACTCATCCTTGCCAAATGATTGCTGGCATGAAAGTAAAACCCATGATGGAATAGGAGTGAAATATCCTAGCTAGAGCTATCCTTGTTTGACAGCTCTGTGGCAGCTATAAAACAATAAAGACTGAAATTGTCCAAAATAATTTGCTCAATGTATTTTCACTCCTGAACGTGGCTTTTAAGATTTACTATATATTTTCTCCAATATCCATGGCTAGGCTAATGCTCTACCCTTATGTTACATTTACACTGGGAGCATAGCAACTGAAGTATTAAGTACTCATTTTCCGTAGAATGACATTTAATTCTGACAGAATTAAATACAACACAAAAAATGGTATAAAAATGTGCCCATAATATTGAACTATACTGACGTAAATATGAAGTCTGCATTTCACAAGATTCAGGCCTTGGTATTGACAAATGGCATTTAAAAGACTGCAAAATCAGTGAAGTGATTCAGGAAAATACACAAACGATACATGGGGGAAAAGCAAACACAGCCACGCATGAATGCACTCGTTACTTATTGCCGTATGTACCAAAGCCTACAGAAACACACGTGCTCAATACACACACACACACACACACACACACACACACACACACACACACACCTTCACTAAGAGGGGTAAGACGACACCAACAACCTTGTCTGGTGACTCATACGAGGGCCTGCCCTGCATCTTTTCCTCAATTCCCCATCTTCTCTCTTCCAAACTGTATTCGCCCTCTCTATCTCTGTCTTTCACTCTACCTCTTCCTGTCATCATTCTACCAAGATTACTGAAAGCACATGCACACGCTCACGAGTGTTTACAGAAATACACACTCAGCTGCCAACATGCACGCAGGACTAGAGAAGAAGAATAGACAGGCTGCTTTAATAGACACAAAGGACAACAGGGGGGGAGTGCAGGAGAACTGTGTGTTTAGACTGAGAGCGAGGGAAAAAACACTTTGGGTTCTGGATGAATTCCTACACCTCCCAACCCATCATCACTGTCGAGCCTTCTCTACCTGCAGAAGTGTGATGGAGAGAGAGAGATGGGGGGTTGGGTGCATGATGGAGGAGTGTTTCTGAAATTGAGTCAGCACCCCTAGGATGGATCAGTTATTTTGTCATGACTCAATGAAAAAATTGGATTGACTCTGCAAATCACAAGCGGGGGGTCTAATATCAAAACCAGAGAGTTTCCTGGGATGAAATAAAAAAGAAATGAATAATGAGCCAGCCGAACACCTATGTTTACATGGTACATAGCAGTGTTTCACCACATACATAAGTATGTGTGGCTTCTTGACAATGGCTACCATCAGGGCTGTGTCTTCAATGAATCTACTTTGTTGGACCATTACAGTGGTGGGAGGTAAGGAGGGAGGTCCAAGTGCTGCTGTTTCACTTCCCTATCCAGATTTATCCTGACAGTCTGGGGATCAAAGCAGTGACTTCCAGTCACAAACCCGCTTCGGGGCATCCCACAGAAGGGCCCCAATCAGCTGAAATGTATTCAATTTAATGTTCCTGTGATCTTGCAAGTTTGAATACAGCTTATGGAGTTTTTCTATACAAAATGGGTTTTGTCCCTGTTCGTCCTACTTCTTTGTTTCTACTTTTTTTAAACTGACCTCACTAGAGAATTTAAGTATTACATGTGACAAAATGTTATCTGAGAGGTCTTCTTTCTCAGCCAAGAAGCAAAGTGAAATCTCATGGAGGCAAAAGAGCGAGCAGTAACGTAGAAGGAGGCTAAAATATTAAAACTACAGTATGTGACTGATAAAAAGTGAAAATAGTGTGCTTAGACTTCTAGGCTTAGAAAAAATAGCATGCTTATTAAAATGTTTCTTTCAAATCCTCTCCCACCCAGTCAGCTGCTGCTGCTTTATCCTTTTGTAGTGTTCGGCAACCCACCTGTGAGTCAGTCTCCTTTAATTAGCATGCCAAATACAAATTTAGATTAAGAACAATATTGGTTTGAGTTTCTGTGGGCATATGTGTGTGTGAGTGGGCATGTTAAGTGTTTTATTTCAGTAAGCGCACTTCCACAGGGATGTATTATGACATGGTTGTAATATGCAGGTGCTTTTGTTTCTCTGCAGCTGGCAGAGCCCGACCCGGCAGCATGGCTAAATGTGATCACGTATGACAAGAAATTATTGCAATTATAATTTGAAATGCGCACAACAACCACAACAAAACTGTCCCTTTGCATACAGTACATCCTCTGGAATGAGTTTCCCATTGCAGAAGTAAACCTTCTTATTGAATGAACTTGGTTCCCTTTTTCCATGTATCCAATTGCTTTCTTAATCTTATCTCCTGTACTTCTGTTCTCCCAATTTCAGCTTTATTTTAGTTCTCTGGTCATTACTGAGTCCCACTGGGTCCAATAACAAGCACTCAGTGCTTGATTTCCTGCAAGCAACTCAGCTGAAAGGTCAAGATCCCTCTGCACATAGATATACAACTCACTGACCTTAACATCTGCGGCCCCATGGAAGACGGAGCCTTGCCTAAAGACAGCTGTGGCAAGATGTACAACTGCCTGACATTAATGTCTGTGGTGAATGTTAATAAAAGAGGTAATTAAAGACAAAATACATTTCTCTGAGTGTAAAGTCGATAGTGCTGAGTTCATGCAAGACTGCACTGAAGTCCAAGGGAAAATAAAATCTTAGTAGCGCTGTTTCACGAGGGTAGTAATATTGATAGCACTGTGCTACACGTGTAACTGAATTCTGCTTGCATGTTAGATGTGGTCTATACTCACACTGAGCGGTACCCAGAGTTCCATATAGAGAAAAGTTGTCTCAACTGGAAGATGGAGTCATCATAACATACAGACAGACATACATATAAAACATATTTGGTCTGAAGCCAAACATTTCATGAAAGAGCTGTTAAAAGTTATTCAAGTGCAAGATTTTTATGCTGCCGCAACCACAATGCAAATACTAATATCACTTATAATAGCTAATAATATCTAATTATAATCACTATTAATGTAACTTACTGTAAAATCACGTAAAAACTTTGCAATAGGTGCAATGTGTTTCAGATTGCATAGTTTTTTTCCAAGTACATAGATTAATACCTTTTTTTATTGATTTCAATATATAACAAGATAAATATTATCAGTCTAACAATCTGTTACAATTTCTATTTATGGTCATATTTGTGCTTAGTCAGTAGATAGAGTATGGTAAGGCTGCGCTGCTCTCAAGTATGCACTAGAGCAGAGGCGAGGTGAAGTGAGGCGTGGGGAGGAGAGAAGATATACAGTAATTCTGCTGGTGTGACATTTTCCCATAATCCCTCCCAAATGCCGCCAGTGTCAGGAGACAGAGCGGCAGAGAGGTGGTGGGAGGAGGAGAGATGGAAAGCATCTATTGCCATACTTTTGTTGAGTATGAAGCAGCTGAACTATCATATATTAACCTTTTTTCCTACCCTATAGATTAGTTTGTAGTGCTGAATAGGTGCATTTGCATGTGTGTGCTTGTTCCTGTGTGTGTGTGTGTGTGCGTGTGTGTGTGTGTGAGAAAGGTCTGATGGATGTTAATCGAAGAAATGTTAGTGGCAGTAATTACCATAAAAAACAATAATTGGATCAAAAGAACATGACAGATTCATTACCGACTGCACACAGACCGCGAGCGCGCACACACACACACACACACACACACACACACAAAAAATGGGAAAATGTCCTTCGACCACTGAAACAGTGAACACAGCAATTAAGTCCATGCTTTCTATTCTGATTTCTTGCTGCCTGATAGCCAAATATAATCTAATTGTACGTTTTAGCCTTTACTTATGTTTGAATGTGTGAATCTTAATCTTAATGCTTAAATGTTAATGTGTGTATAAGTGTGTCTCTGTGAGACTGCCCAGTGGCCACCTAATTCACATTTATCTGTCTGTCTGTCTCTGTTTGGTCCATCCTTCTACCTCCCAGGCTTCGGATTTAGGGTGAAGCGCACTGTAGCAGAGAAGAAGGCAGACACACAGCATTGTTGTCATCCCAAGGTCACACATACATACACACAAGCACAAACAGATAGGCCACCTCAGAAAGGGAAAATAACTACAATGGGCAATTTACCCAGAACAGGCAGGGATGATGGCCAGGGCACAGATGCACACGGGCGCACACACACACACACACACACACACACACACACACACAGCTGTGCCTCAGGGCCAAGGTTCTGGCAATGCATCATTACCCTCCCTTGGAGGTAATTCCATATCCCAGCATGCATTTCTCATGTGGAGAGGAAATTACCCCTGGGCCGTGCTGAGAGCCAATAGAGTGTGTCCTCTCTCCTCTATCTGTCTTTCTCTCTTCCTTCCTTTCTCTTTCTTTAAATCCCTCGCTCACCCTGTGACTGTGCCTCTCACACCCTTACTGTCCTCCCTCCCTTGGTCTCTCTCCCCAAGTCACCCAGTTACTAACCCATTCTTTTATCTAGCTCATTGCCACTTCATTTTTTCTCTCCTTCCCTTTTTTTTTTTGCCTGATGTAGAACACAGATTAATAACAAAGGACAAAAAAGAACTGACTGACTCAATCCTGACTCACTCCTTACCTCTCCTTGTCTTTCACTCAGGCTCTCTGTGTTCCCCTAGTAAGAACCACAGGCAGAGGATAGACATAAAATGGACAAAACATTTCCTCCCAAGTGTACTAACTTAACAAAAACATACCTATATTCATTATTTACAAAGCAAGACATGGTTGCATTCCTAGTGTCTACTAATTTAGCTTCCACATAATTAGAGAGAGAAAAGGGAGCACGTTCTGGCAGGACCACCAAGCAAAAGGTCATGTGAAGGGAGTAGATTATTATCTCCATTTTTCTTATTTTCTGCACAGCCTGGTCCTTCACTATTGTGAAGAATCTGATAGTTGTCATTAGTTCATTTTCTAAAGAAATGCAGTGATCATCTGTTGCCACAGCAATGTGAAATCCTTGGATCCGGTTAAATCATTTGAAATGCAACTGCAAAAGGACAAATAAGCTGTCTTTGTCTCTTTGGCTCATCATCTGCAGCATAATTTGTAATAGTCCTGTGTAAGAATTAGAACAGGACAGTTTTGGTGTACCTCACACGCACTTACTCGACTCACAGGCCACTAAACCAGTGTCGTTACGGCTAGGAAAGCTGCCGCAGTTAAAATAGAATCCCTACATTTTTTTATATTTCCCAACAATTTATCTACATTCTCTACAACAGACGGGGGAAAGAGAAAGTGTGGCAGCAGCATGACAGAGGCTGGGTCAGAAATGAACAGAGCTTGGACCCAAAGTGCCTTTGAATCGTTGTTTTTGTTGTTGCTGTTCTCACTTATTATTATTTCAAATAAAACAAATCTTTGTTCCACAAAATGAGTAAGAATTATAAGAAAACGTAATCATTATACATTATTTAAGAGTTTAGTAAATGCCCCTAAAAATCAGTTAATGGGGCAAAAAATAGGCTGCCTTCTGGAAAAAAAAGTCACAAGTGAGTCCTTGTCGCCCTCCAGCCGGGGGGTGGGGTAGCAGCTGTTGTATTAAAGTAGTAGCAATAGTCTGCCTCGCTCCAAACCCAATGCATCTTTGTGTCTCTGTCCTAGGTGCTAAAGTTTTCCACAACTCTCTCCCTCTCGGTTTCTCTATTTTTTTAAATTTTTTTTTTATCACTTTCAAGTTAACTGAATACTTACACAAAAACACACACACACACACATATCAAATAAAATGAAATGTATACCAATGGCTGGATTTCAATTATATTTATCTTTTGTTTTCACAGTGGCGTCTTTCATTAATTTCTCCCAAAATCCATCAATCAGTATAATGCCAACATAAACCAGAATAAGCTAAGGCCAAATCAAACCATTTTAAGGTTTACATGTATTAATGCACTTAATGGGTGACACACTAATTATTGTCTCTCATGCTTATAAGTGTAGAACTGCCACTAAGAACAATTTTTCTTAGATTATTTCTTAGATTATTTTACTGATTAATCAATTAATCTACATGATTAATTTTCCTCCAAAAAATCTAATTGACCATTTAATTTAGGTAAATTTTATTTTGAACTGTATGCTAATATGTAATGCAGCACAAAACGAAATGTAAACAAAGGCTTACTCATTAAAGTGCAAAACTGTAGATTTGCATTGGCAACTCCAACATGATGTCAATCAACGTACATTAAGACAAGATTCTAACCTAAACATTTTCACAAACACTGATTCAAAGGAATTTCTACATTGTGGCTTGGCTTTACATTGAACAGCTACAAGGACAAATCATAATTAAAAAGCCCTAGCCATAACTATTACTTATGTAACAAGAGAAGAGATCATTCGTTTATCTTCTTCTGTCGTCTGGGCACTCTGTATTTGCCTGCTTTTTCCAAAGTGTTTTAACTTAGTAGCTCACCGACTATGACTATGTAGCAATCTGACACAGTTTCAAAATTAGGGAAATGCTAAAAGCAGTTCTTACTCAAGTCCTACACCTTTGTTGTAATATAAGCTAAAAAACATTTACAAAAAAAAAAAACATATTCAAACATTAATTGTCTTAATTCAAACCACTGAATATGTCGGGTCATTACCAAAAGCACAAGCACAGGTGCTGTCAATGGGTTGCAGGTTTTGTTGTCTCAAGTGGTGACAAAATTGTGGAAAAAGTAATCCAGCAAAAAAAGTGTCTAGAGAAGGCGCATATTATGTTTGCAAGATAATGGTAGTGTGTGTTACCAACCAAACAGAGCATGAAAGTACTGCCCAGCAAGAACACAACTGAAAATTGCGAACACAGTGTTAAATTCCAAATGTTGGACTTGCCCTCTCGCCATAGCTGTATACACAGCAGAGCAGAGAACTAGTCCAAGTAAACACAATTTACACAATAGAAACCCCCAAGGTGCATCGTATGGTAAACTGGGAACTGTTGATGTGAGTGGGTCTTACTTTTACTTAAGTGAGTATGGGATCCCCTGACTAAATCTAATCCTATGGTCCACACATGCACACACATGGGCTGCCAGTGCCTCAATTTCCATCTAAAGCAAGTGTCCCGCCTGTAGAGTCATAAATAAACCATACCACTGTACTGTATATCCAACACACAGAGCAATGCAGACAATGGTTGCAAGAAGGGAATGCAAGAACTCTGTTTCTCTCTCTCACACATGCACATAAAAGAACATAGACACTAGTCCCCAACACACAACAAGACTAATCACCACTTAATAGTTCTCTCTCTCTGTTTCTTAAGAACACACATACACACACACACACACAAACAATTACATGTTATTGTCCTTTAGACTGAAAAAAAAAACAACACACACACACACACACACCACCCATTCACAGACAAAGACACACACCCACAAACAGGGTCACCGCTGACTGTTGCAGGTTTTCGACGTGTTCGACGCTGTCAGTAAATAGTGAGCTGCGACAATGACATGTCACACCAGATCATGTCATATCAAGATACTGTAAATAGCAATTCCGTGTCAGCAGCTCTATCGTATCAAGTAAATAACGGGGGAACAGCAGGTATTTCTTTCCCTACACAATGTATATTTTACATCTATTGTTGCAGTGATGTGGCTTTAATAACCCTTTGATTCCTGACTATGTTTAGCTTGAAACGGAAGGTTTTTGTATGGGGTTTTTCAGCGTGTATTTGGTAACAGTACCACCTAAACGCCAAACGATAACTGGAAACAATCTTCCCTCAATCCCAACAAAATCATTTTAACATCAAACATCACTAACATTATTGCCGCGTGAAGACATTTTTGGATTTGGGAAAGAAAATGTGAATGAAGAGGTTTGATGGGAGTCTGATTTATCTTATCTTGAAGTGCTGTGTCTACGTTTCAGGCTGTTTGAGTGTTTGATGAGATAAGTCAGGCACACCCCCACAGTTGAAACAATACTGCAGTCTCGTGTTTTTGATGACAATGTTAGTACTTCTTTTTTCTTCCTGCCAATCCTCATTTCTACAAAACTGTGAATTCTCCTCACTTACTGTAAGTCCCCCTTCATGATGTTTTTCACTTTCGTCCTAGCTTCCTAACTAAGTTTTGTAACAGTAGCCACTGGCCTCCACCTCCTTGTGCCCTAACTCCCATCCTCCCTGAGCTAATGTTCATCTCTCTATCCCTCCTGTCCTTACTCATAAACCCCTACTATGCCTGGCATCGTTCCCTCCCTCTTTCTTCTTTCTTTGATCCCTCAAGGTATGTCTCCCTTACTCCCTCAACAAATGTCTCTCTGTGCTTTTGTTCCCTCACTTAAGATTCTCCGAGTCCCCTTTATTTGTTCCTTTTTCTTTCCCTTCTATATTGGTTTTTTGCGTTCCCGTCTTACCCTCCCTATTTTTGATTCTGTAGGTCTGTGCTCAATATTTTGCACTTCATCTTGCTCCCTACATCGTTTTTAATATTCAGTTGAAGAAAGGAACTCAGTGGGGGTGAGAATCTCTTTTCACAGAGAGAGCGTAAAGGAAAACACACAAACAAAACAATGAACACTTACAATAACACTTATCTACATCGTGCTCTGCCCTTCTCCTCGCTTCTGCTCTGTCTTTCTTCTATTTATTCACCACCCTCCATCTTGACCTTCATCTATATACCACCCTCCATTTTTCTCCTTTCTACCAAATTCACCTCCTCCCTTTGTTTCCCACCCTCTTCTCTGCATGTGCCTTCCTCCTCACTTCTCTTCCACTGTGTTTATCTGCCTCCCTCCCTTTTGCTTCATCTCCCCCACTCCCTCCTTCCACCCCATCCTCCCTCCCCTTATCCATCTGATCTCCCTCTCTTCCTCCTCTCCTGTCTTCACTCCCATCCATTAGCGGTTATTGAGTTTTCTCTTTGTGTCGCGGTCCTCACCTCTGCTCTATCACGCTCACTCTTCTGCAACAGCAATGGCCCCTGACTATGTTACTGCCTGCCATGCACGCACACACACATGCTCACACATATACACATGCACATAATACACCAACGTACATACGTTAGGCATAGAATATGCTGATGAATTCTAAAAACAAATACATAGTCATCTCCTAAACACACACTGCACACTTATGCAGACATTAACGCACACAGGCATAACCTCTGCCCTCACTCAGAATGTTCCTTGTCTCTAATTGCTTTTAACTCATTTAGCACTTCATGTTAGCTCAGCTAGATCCAATTACAGCAAGAGAGAGTGAAGTTTGAGTAGGAGGCTATTTAACCTTATGGCAAAGAGAAATGGAACACATAACTCCAATTCAAAGATATTAAGTAGAGTAACAGATTATATATAAACATATACGATTTTTAAATAAGTTTTAAGAAATCAAAATGTAATGTAATTTAAATATAACTCAGACATGAAACTAAGACCACCTGATAAGTTAAGTCAAAAACTATAAATGGACAGAAGAAGACAACAGCAACTTAATGACGAGAATTAGATATATTTTTTTGAAGCCGATGAAGTACAGAAACAGACACGTGCCACTGCATCCTGCTTAGGATATAAGCCATATTATTTGCACTATTCACACTGAGATGGAAAAACACTTTCACACTGTAACATTTGGTCAAAGTAAATACTGTTCATGTACAGTTTATCTCTCCATGGCCATATTGTGAGTTGTCCTAAATATACAGTTCAGCAAATAATATCAGTCTTAATGTCTTTCATCTTGCCAATTTAAAATCCCAAAACTATAAATCAGTCAAATCATCATCTTTGCTGTATTTAAAATGTCTGGGATGAGTATCTGTAAGACTGATAAACAAAACAAATACTATTTGGGTTTGCCCATGTAAAAAGTGGGAGTTGGATACTGAGGAATGTAAGCACTTTTATTTTGTGTAGAATGTCTTTTTGTAGTTGTAGTCAGGACAATGTGGTCATATTTACAGGGGTACGGTATTTGGGATTGGGATGCAAAAATGTAGTGTTGCTATGAAAATCTTGGCTACCTGTGGTTCCTTAAATGACTTGGAGTTCATGGCTGGCCTAAATTAATAAAAGTAAACAACACACTGAGTCTAAAGCATTTTCACACCATCAGGCTCTACTTACTAAAGTCTGAATTTTAAAATAGTCATGAATAACTTTGTGACTTTTAATTAAATTAGGTTTTATTGAACTCTGCAGGGGGCATTCAACACACAAAAGAGCTCTCCAAATACTGGAACCGTGTACAAAATGGCTGCATTTATTTAATAGACTGGATTAATCTTTTTACTGTCTAAAATGAAGTGTAAAAAGAGGAAAAACAAGATACCTTTCTGGATCTGTGTATATGCAGTATATGAAGCTTGAAGCAGTAAGGGAAACAAAGGGATCTCTTATGTGTACTTGTACATATGAGTGAGTGTGTTAATTACTCCAGTGGGCCCATAATAAACACTTTCTTGCAAGTACAGTAAAGCTACTAGTTTTTGTACGTCTGACTGTGTTTGTAAACTTAATTTACTTCCTAAACATTATTTTAACGTTATTGCATTATTTGCAGAGCCTCAGTATTAAAAGTTAATAGAGTTATAGAAAATATAAAAAAACTGAGCCCGCTGTAGTTATAGTTGTTTTTATTGTAAATAGCGTACAGCTAGTTTACTCTCCACTCAGTATTTGTCCGGTGGTGGATGGAAATAAATAAAAAAGGAGTGTTTTGGGAAAGAATGTCTCAGGTGGGTGTGATGTGAAAGGTAGCTATAAAAAAATCTATATGCCCCACAGGTATATTACATCAATATTAGACTGTCATTATCCATGTTTTGATTAAACAGAAACAAATAAAAAGTTGATAAAACTATATGCAAGTTGTATGCCATGAAAAAACTGAGATTTTCAGTTTCTCATTTTGATTAAAAAAGTGCAATTGACTTTTAAATGTTTTCACTGCCTTTGTTCAAGCAGATTACACAGTAACGGCAGCACATTTTTAAAACATGTCTTCCATATTGCACAGTAATAAACGGCAGAAACCGACCTAATGTATGAAAACAAAATGTGATCTCCCTAGCTATATAAAAAGATGAATACATTTGCAGGATTATCCCTTAATGAGCATTCAAATTTCAGGCTTTCATCTGATGTGCATGACATTGTAGTTTTTGAATACATATTCCCATAATCTTCTTTTCCAATCTGTTTTCATATCCATAGCCAAACATCAGTGTGTGCACTATATGTGTGTGTGTGTATGTGTGATATTGCAGTCCATGAGACTGTTCCTTATCTTGGTGACCTGTGCTCACTTCTTGCTTCTTCTCTCCACAGCGTCTCTTTGAGAAACTTATTTCTACCTACTGTTGCAACTGTTTGTTGCTGTGTGACTAATATGCCTTTGTCACAAAACTGGCTGGTTTAGATACAGCTTACATACAGAAAACAAAAACATATATTACTGCTTTGCCCCTTGCTGAATTCAGGAAGAATTTTCTGTGTATACAAACAACACAGTGCAGACAACAAACTGCATCAGAGTGCAAAGGCTTCACTAACTTGGTGTGAATATGACAATGGAAAAAATAAGTTTTGCTTTTTACACAGAGGAAATCTAAATGGTCACTGTGTTTATGTTACACAGTCAATAACTTAAAGAAAAAAGACATTTTGGGAATTCGGTTTCATTTGCAAAATTAAATCCAACTTATAAATAATTGTTTGTGGGAGCACTACAGATATTTTGAGTTTGTGTGAAACAAGAAGACCGTCTTGAGCCAGTCAGTTGGATTACATTAATAATAACCATCATGGCCTCATTATCAGATACTTCATTCAACTTCACAATATTAAAGAACTTTAAGGAGGATTGTACGTTTATCTGACTGTGCATGTCGTTCGGTCATTCTTTTTCTTTGCCATTGTTTTAAATAATTCTCTCCTATCCTCTCGCTCTTATTCTGTCATCTTTTTCCACCCATTCTTTCTCTCTTGCTCACTCTCCCTCTCCTGTGATTGACAGCTGCTGCTGAGACTTGATCCACACGCGTCTCAGTCCCTCTTGCTCTGTAATTAAAGGAATTATACATCAAGAGTCCTGTGAAATATATATAAATAAAGAAGGGAGAGTGAGCTTTGCTTAATTGCGGAGACAAGTGGATGGAAGTGATCGCAGCCCAGTAGGACTCTTTTACACACAGCATGGCATTAAGGGAGGCAAAATGGAGCTTCTAAAGCAACCGGTGTATAACTGGTCAGCTGTTTTTCTTTACATTTTCATTTCTTCTTTCATTGGGATCCAATGCAGAGGGCCAAGACAAAAATATGCAGAGGTGTCTAGGGAAAAAAAACGTTGTACCTGGCTAAACTTTTCTCGTCGCAATGCAATATGACATCCACCGACATACTGAGTGGGCATGGTACATTACTCTGTAAGGTAAACATGGTAATTCTGCTGTTTACTAGTCTAGACGAATAAAATGATTGTTGTTGACCTGAACTTTTGGGAGTTGTAAAATCCTTCCTCATAGTATTATAATTTGCTTTGCAGTGTTTTGGTATCTGATAAGCCTTCAAGCTTTTGAATCTATTAGTCAAACCAGGCTTCCTGGATTTTATTTCATCCTCACACCGGTACCTGGAGCAACATGCCCCTATAAACGCAGCCCCCTTGCATGTTTTTAAGCGCATTGCTGTTTTCAGCCTGAACACCGGATTGGAGAGAGCTTTAAAAGGAAGTGGTGGAGTGTGGTGGTGGGTGAGTGCTAGTTGTAGCTGTTTTGATGCATACTGTAAATTGACATACAGATATCAATATTAGAGAGATCCCTACTGTACCTGTTGGGGCAGTGACACATTGATGTAGTGCTGACATATGAGAAATATTTAAGAGAGACATTTTAGCAAAACATTAAGTTTGAGTTTAAAATAAACAGTTATTTTAAATTGCTTACAGCTCCTCTGATGCACTGTTGTCATTTCATATTATGGAATAATTTCAGTACCAACACATGACTGGAAGGTGGACGCAAAGGGGACTTCCCTTTTGTGTGCCACACAGTCATGGAGTCACAGGTCAAAGAACCTCAGAATTCACATGGACGGCTTTACTATGACTCAAATTTTGATTTGTGTATGCATGTCAGTCAGTATGTGTGAGCGCTATGTATTCAAGTCATTTGGGGAAAAAAACAAAAACATAGAAACTGTTCATGAGCAGACACCTCAATCAGACAAAAATGTCATTTTTTAAAAGGGTTAAAACAGGGTATGTCGTCAGGAATCGTCGAGCAGGTAACTCAGGGACACAGGGGATTGGGCCCAAACGCAGACACACAGGTAGTGCAGGAGCAGTTTAACAATGTATTGGTGAAAACAAAAAGATGACAAACTTACTGAGGCTGGCAAAGATCAAAATCAAAAGGCAGTCCAAAACAAGTAAACATAAATCCATAAGGGAGCAGGCAGAAAATCCAAAAGTGAACAAGGTGCCAAGCTACACAGAAAATCTCCAAGAAAACACAGGCGAAGGGCGGGGAAGCTTGACACACAACTGATGAGGATCTGACACAGAACATAGGAAGAACACCAACTGAAATACACTCAGGTAAGGGGAGACAATGAGGTGTAACACATAAACACAGATGAAAACACTAAAAGCAATCAAAGGGCAGCAAGCAAGAATACACATGAGGAGAGGAGAAAGTTTCAAAATAAAACAGGAAATAACTAAATCCAAACCCAAAACCGTGACAGTATGTAGGGTTAGGGTTAAGGTAAGCCTCCAGGGAATGAATGCGAGTCAAGACAATGTCCTCATAAATACAGAAATACAAGTTTATGTTTGTGTCTTTGCACTCTTACCAAATGTATTAAATCCTCTCACACACCAACACATGGATTGTTTGTCACACCTGTCCTCTCAAAGTGCATTTAAGCATCCAAGGCTCCATGATCTTGTTGTGGTCGCATGAACCCCACAAAACACACGTACACAAACTCTTGCACGCACAAAACACACGCAACCCACACACCCCTTTCATCCTACCTGGGGTCTTTCTGAATAGAGTCGATGGAAGGTGAACGCTGCAGGCTGCCTTCAGGCGGCAGGGCCGGTCCAGACTTGCTGTAAGGCGATTCCACCACCGAGGGGCAGTACTGCAGGGTGCGGTAGGGGTCGGCCACATAGGGGTCTGAGCCATACAAGTCTCCGCTTCCACCACCTCCGCTTGAGGTGTAGCCCGGTCCCACTGTGGCGTAGTTGTTTGTCCCACCACGGCTGTAGTTTCCTGTCCCTGTGCCGTGACTTCCTGTGCGCTGCAAAGGGGCGGAGTCGACACCAGGGGAGGAGGGAGCTATGGTGGGAAAGTAGGGACAGAGGACATAACTTAGGACCTGGTCATGGACACGCTGGGGCAGGTCTACAGGGCAGAGGGTTGGACAGAAGGAAAAGAGGAGAGGAGGGGAGGAGGGGAGGAGAAGACAAAATGAAAGGTGAGGGGAGAAGGACAGAATGAAGGAGGAGAGGAGAGGAGAGGAGAGGAGAAGAGAGGAGAAGAGAGGCGCAGACACAGAGATGAACAGGTTGTTGGGAAAAGACAACCATGTCTCCATATGGATGGATAAATATTGGCCACATGCCCAGGATTAACAAGGACCAATGTTCAACAGAGGAAAGGATTGAAGAGAGAAAAGAGAAAAGAGAAAAATCGACAAAAGTTGAACAGACAAAAGTTTTAAGATCATTTTAATGACTGCTGAAATCAATGTGTAAGACAAAAATATCTGTCTGAAAATATATAATACATAGAATTAGCTACTATAAACTATATTGATATTTCTACATTGTATTGACAATGTAGTGCTAACATTAGTTTTTTCTGTATATTCTTGTTGAAGTCAGGTGATTTTAGATAGATAGTTCAATCATATTTTTAAAAGTAGATTGACTTTAGTTAACAGAAATACTTGAAACCAACTTAGCAATGGTTTTTTTTCTTATGTAAAGTACAGTAGCCTTGTAAAAAAAAAAAAAAGAAGCCTTTAACAATAGTTTCCCCAACACTGAGAGTGTCACTCAGATTTGTCACTCAAATGACTCATTGGCCTGCCATTCCCATGCAATAAAAAATGGAAACTTCGCTCGTAAGCCTATTTGCGAGTAGCTAGAGGATGATTGCAGAAACTTTTCCCGCACAATGAGACATCTGCCTGATGAGCAATAAGGACAAAAAAAAAAAAATGTATTCAATAAAAATTCAAAACAACTAAGTAAAACACCAAGCTATCTCTCATTAGAGTGAGATGGAAATTGAATGGGGAAGTGCTCAGGGATGTAAGCAGCCTGCAGGGGCACAGTAGCTGTCACCTTCCCTCCCCGTCGCGTTGGAGCGGCGGATCGGTGATATATCAAGGTGTTAATGTGAGTCTGGGGGCCTTGTTTCTCTGGCTGTAAAAACACTGAGACAGACGGTGTGGGGGGGGGATCCATCTCATCTGTCATTAGGACCAAGGTATGTGTACACAGCAACACACAATCACACACATGCAAAAACACCATAAATGTGTTCTTCAGGGAATATGCAATAAATCACAGAGCCCTGAAATCAATATGTGGCCATGTGGTTGCCTGGGACTTTTAAACAGGCCAATGCGCCTCCTCTAACAAAGAGAATTAGCCTTTAAAACATGCCTGGATGGGAAAATGCACACAAACAAGAACACACACACTCAACATGTACACACTGGGCCAAGACACAAGCATTCCCATGCATCTCATAAAACACGTACGAGTGGGAAACACATAAATACACACATTTACAAATTATATAAGCCCCCGCACACATAAACACTACATTAACAAAGGAGTGGAGGTTGCATGAATGCGAGTGTGTGTGTGCTGAGGTTGAGTGTCTCATCGTTATATGACCAACAAACTTCCTCTTCAGCGCTGTCTTGAGTGGTGGCATTTACTTGACCTTCACAACCCTCTTATCGCTCTCTTTTTCACCTCTCTCGCTGCCTCTCACACACTAACACACACACACACACACACACACACACACACATCTGATCTGCCACACCTGTTTGGTACATTAAACCAATTCTTAATCATTTTCCAAAGTGCATATTTAAATTCTTCTCCCCAAGTCTGGTAAACTCCATTAGTCGGCCCACCAGAGGCACAAGGAACCTTTTGGGTGATGTAACTACATTAGCATATTTTTATTTCCTAACTTTAAAATCAGGTTAACAAAAATCCTTTGCCAGCCAGACAGTGAAAAATTCAACTTTCAGACTCTGCCATGCAATGCCCATGAGGCTAAAGGCTGTGTGAGCTCTTCTGCTGATGCCCCAAATTTGACAAAGATCCAAAGAATTACGCAGGGAAAGAAAAACAGTGAGAGATTCTGGGAAAAAAAAGAGAGAAACAGCTGAGAAAAATGAGGGATGGAACTGCAGTTTAGAAAAGAGCCAAAACAGAGGGGAGAGGGAGGCAACAAGAGGCGATGGAGTTAGTGACGGTACAGCCGCATAGAACAGAGGGTACAGGAGGGTAATGAGGCAGAGTTACTTCCATCAGAAGCAAATCCCAGTCTTTTCTGTACTCTTTGAATGGTGTCTGTCTTTCTGAATGTCTCATTAGTAGCCCGGGCTTTAGGCTAACACCACCAGTGTCAGTGTGCACTCACCGAGAGACTTGACACCCAAATAAGATGAAGCCCAGAGCCAAAGAGGGGGTGGGAAAACCGTAAAAAGGAGAGAAGGAAAACACACAAAAAAAAAAAGACCTGTTAAATTATTTTCATAGCCTGTGCTGTGACCGCTGAATAGGGATGTCCTTGGGTACAAGCTGAAAAGGGAAAGGGAAAGAAAGCGCGAATGATGGAGCGAGATGGTAAGGAACATAAAGAAATCCCCAAAACATGTCCAGCCAAATTATTGTTTTAGCCCATCGTTTTGTTTTCCCATTCTCTTACTTCGTATTCCGCTTCCCCACGCCTCTTTATGCATTCCATTTTCTTCTTCACTCAATCTTTCTGTCTGCTCTCCCTCTCTTCTTCTCCCACCTTAAGTAAATGGAGTGCTGCTGAATTTATCATTTGCTCTGGTAATGGTGTGTTCTGACTGATGACTTGACGTTTGGGGCCAATATTGCCTGGCAAAACTCAACGTGTGGGTGCCTGTTTATGCATGCATGTGTGATTTTGACTTTTGGAGAAATTACATTTTTGAACAGTCTACAAGACATTGTGTCAGTTAGAGCTTAAGTTAAGATTAGAATTAGACTAGATTTAGGGTTAAAGTTAAGCATGTAACTGAAAGTCAAGGTTTAGGTCTGGGGTGATGGAATAAGCATAGAAATGAAAGTATAGTAAGTCTTGATTAGTAAGACAAAATGTGTGCATGAGTGTGAGAGGCTGTGTCTTTTATGAATTTGCTATAGACCGGCACGAGGGAAGCCCACTGTGCAGCTTCATGACACACGCGCACACACACACGCTCCACTAACACCTCTCACACCTAACGCTCTGGCGGCATGAAATTGTGTTTGAGAGGAAATAAAAGGGCGGGTGTGTCTTTGTATTCCCTTGCTTCGGCGTGGAGTAAACAAATCGTGGCTGTGCTCCTGCTGGCAGATTAGCGACGGGAAGGGAAACTCTATTAGTCATTTGACACAGTGATACCTCTGCAATTAGCCAGCCGGCTGAGGGGCCGCCTAGCTTGAGCGGGGCTGACTTTTTCCTTTGGGCTGCTGACACGAGAGAGCACTCGCTGAATGTACAAGAGATGGAGGAAAACAGAGGGAGGGAGAGAGAGATAGGGAGAAAAAAAAAAAAAAAAACTAGAAGGGGATCAAACCAATCCTCCGAGCTTTCCATGTCCATCCTGCCTCCTCATTCTTTCATCTCTGCCCCCATTTCTTCCAATACTACTTTGTCTCTGTCACTCTCTTTTTCGCCATCACTCCTTTGCTTTTCTTTCTTTACTTCTTTCCTTCCCCCTCTAGATCTGTCCCGTTTTGTCCACACTTCCATCCATCTTTTTTCTCACCCATCTCTTCTGAACCTACCCTTTCAATTCCTGCCCTCTCTCTTTTGCTGTAGTTCGCTCCCCTTCTGCTTCCATTTTTTGGTCTGTCATCCTCTCCCCGTCGTCCATTCATTTAATGTTTTTCTCTCCCTTTCTTCCCTAACACCCTTCTGTCTCGCTATCTCTCTCCCTCTATTGTGGTTGTAGTAGACTATGTGATCAGAGCTGAGGACATGTCCTTTCTCTCGACACGCTTCAGCGCTCAGCACGATTACACAAAACCCCTCAGTTCAGTCTCTATCTCTCTCACATACACACACACACACACACACACACACACAAGCACACAAACACGCATTTATGAATATGCAAGTGATTGACATGGACTAAACATGTGTGCCTGTAACACAAACCTTTTTCTAATGCTTTAAGGACCTGCAACAGCATGCACACACAACCTTGCCAACAGCAGCCGTGGATGAAGCACACTTGCGCAAACACACACACACACAAATCCACACTGCTTGGACGTGGAGGAGAGTAAGGATTAGTTTCTCCCTCTGTTTATCCCTGGGAGAGCCTCCTGGCCAACACACAGCTCTTGATGTTCCTGAGCTGGAAGGACTGGAGGACACACATGCACACACACACACACACACACACACACACACACACACACTCACAGGCACAAACAAATGCCCTCCTTTGCACTTTTATAATAAAGTATACAGCGTTTTACAGTGTGGGAGCTGTAGGACACTTGTCTCTATATAGTCAAGGTGCCATGTCTTTCTCCAAGCATGCCACTTAGACACAGCAGGGGCTCCAGGCCAGTGGCTGCTGCTAAATGTTCATGCTGTGGAAGGACAATGGTGAAAGTCATAAAAAGATGAGTTTATTTTCTTTCCAACTGAAGGGCTCTCCAAGGGAACTCCATTTCTATAAGGCAGCCACTGCAAGTGAAACACTCATGTATGCAGAACAAAATCGCATAAAATTAACATTGTAGTTGGCCTAGTAATAGATTGCCTTCTAACAAACTGTAAAATGCCTAAAAAACTAATTTAAAGTAATTACCATAATATTTTGGATATTTATGTTTTTTCATAGTGCCTTGTTTCTGTCATATCTTGTCTCAATGCCTTTTTATGTCTAACGTAACACTTTGAATTGCCTTGTTGTTAATAGGTGTTATACAAGTAAACTTGTCTCGCCTTACATTAGCATAATGTTGCTGTCGCTAAGAAAATTTGGTGAATCTGCTAGCCTCTGCATCACTTTTTCTTTGTTTTGTAAACTTTTTTATTTCCTTGTATCCAGTGCAATTGTCTAGTCAGATTTTCAGAGACACAACACAGGCCTAAATGTCCATAAGTGTGCATGATGGATTTCAGTTTCTTCTCAGATTGACATTTGTCCACAAATATGAAGGAAACAAAGAAATATACATTATACAGGGGAAGGACAAAAAAACAAACAAACACAATTTAGTGTTAAATGAGGATAAACAAAATTCACAGGAATTATTTAACTCTCTCTTAGGTCACATCAGTTAAAAAAAGTATGAAGTAATTGGGTACCATTTAGTCAGAAATATGTCTGTTTTTAATTGTAATCTTGCTGTTATGCTTTCCATGTAATAAACATCTATAACCTTCGCCCTCCATTGTGTCACCGTGGGGGGCTGCGGCTTCAGCCAGGAGGGCGTGCCTGCATGACATTTTCAATGTTAGCAGGTCAGATTTTACATAATTTTTTTAGTGTTTCATGACACAAAACTGCAGGAGGAAATCTTTTTAGTGTTCTTCATACTGACAAATATCTGAAAATTGCAGGACCAACAAGAGACAACCAATCACATTTATGGTAGTGCTACTTGTGGCTCATAGTAACTATACAAAAGGATCACAGCTATGGGAAATAAGGTGGCCCAGTTCATAGCACTGTCGCCTCATAGCAAGAATTTCACTCTGACAGCTGCGGCCTTTCTGTATGAAGTTTGCATATCCTTTGTGTTAATGCGGGTTTCCTCCAGGTGCTAATTTTTCCTCCCGCAGTCCAAAGACATGCAGGTTAGGTGGACTAGACACTCTTTATCAGGTGCAATGTGAATTTCCTCTCCTGTGTGTACCCCGTCTCTCGCCCACTTTGTGCTGCAAGAAGCTCCAGCCCCCCACGACCCTGGATAAGATAAGTGGGTCAGAAAATGAATGGATATCACACTAAACCTGAACATGACTTTATAACATAGTATATCTAAGTTAGATTCGGTCTAAATAATGTAGTGACAGTGAAACAGGCTTATGACAATGGAGCCCTAAAGGTGCTTTTCAAACCTTTCTCTGAAAGGATTGTTGATGTTAAAGATATCATACCATTGTGATGCCAGGTTATTTATATGCATCTATGGTATGATAAGGAACAATAGGGAGACAAAGAGCAAACACTGAAGTAATAGGCAATGTATACAACGATAAACTGAATATCAATTAATGAATAAAACATGTTTTAAACAGCAGATGTGAACATTTCTTTTCATTTGATGAAGACAGTCAATGCTGCTTTTGTGCTGACTTCAAATTTATCCGTGTGATCTCTGAGGACAAAAACAAATGAATGTTTCTTTCTACAGTTATGAATTCATTACTGCTGATAAACAGAGAATATGCTAATCATGTAAACAGATAGCATGGGATGCAAGTAGACTGTGTTTACGTCTGTGTATTTCTGTGCATGCTTTGTGCATGTACTTGCCTTGTATGAAAATTCTTTTTGCCTGTGTGAACAGTGTGTGTGTGTGTGTGTGTGTGTGTGTGTGTGTGTGTGTTCGTGAGAGGGCGGTGCGGGTTGATTAGCACCAACTTGACTTAAACCTACATTTAGAAAGTGCCATATGTTTTCACAAGGGAAAGAATTTGTGCTGATCTGTAGAGTAAAACGGAAGCTTTGAGCTGATAATTAAAGCTTTCTGAGGCTTCAGCAAAAACTCACTGTAAATACTGTACAGGTTTAAGCCACATTATAAATTACCTGGATTCAATTTATAACATGAGTTGTTGAACTAAGTCCACTAAGTTGAATTATATTGTAGGTCATAGTATTATTGCCTGTCACAGAGAAAAAAACCCATCTGAAAATGCAGAGAAATAAATCAATATTCACTTCCTTTCTTCCTCCCCTCCCTCCTTAGGCCCCCTGTTTTCCTTGCCTGCCTTTCCTGTGTGTTCACAATTGTTTACATCAAACTGACACTCTGGGCTGTCATAAACTGGGCATTTAACCAGCATGAGCATTTTCACAGTGGAGTAAGCATCCCTATATAAGTAAATGCAAGTTCACAACTCGTTTTGACTGGTGTTCAAAAGACAGTAGGTTCATTAAAAGACCAGTAAGATCAGGGGCCAAGCTGAAATTGATCCTGGCCAAACAAACTAATCTAACCTGGCGACAGACAGAGCCTGGTGAGTGAAACACTAAAGTGACTGGGGAGATGCCTCAGTAGTGCTTTAGTTTCCTGCACTGAGGTTTTATCGGGCACTAATTGATAAAGAACTGGCGATTCAGGTCTACTGAGACTGGACAATTTCCGGTGCTACACGTAAAAAAAGTCTGCCCTTATTTCAACCACTTGCAGAGTAAAACACTGTAATTCCTACAAGTAAGAAGAACTTACTTTTAGAAATGACCGTTATTATTTTGTATAGAGTAGTGCCGTACTGCAGATGTTGTAACATTTAGCTATAGAGGAATGTGTACGGATGTAATGCATACTATGTAATATGTATTTATAAAGCTTGAAATTATGTTTAAACATTATTTGTAGCTAAATAATGTTAAATGTCGATCAATGACACCCGAATGCACACACACAGCCCAAGTGACTATAATTAGTATTATAAACCACATTTGGACACCGGAGGACATGTGCCAGATGAAAGAGAGCCTTTTCCTTTTTCTTCTTTCCTTTCCAGGATCTGTCACTTTTTCTATTTAAGAGGTGCCCTGAACTTTTCCTGCCTCCTGGTCAGAAGACTCACGGTAACTGCACCCTCTCTCCAGTTCTCTTTGTCTTTCCCCATTCCTCCCTACTCTCTTGGGCTTGTTTTCTCTCTCTCATCTCTCTCCTCCATCACTCTCTTTGTTCTGTCCCCCTCATTAGGATGTCAGATCTCATTACAGAAGGAACACAGCAGATTTAAAGGGGAAAGCAGATTGGTTGAAAGGTGTGTTGCATAGCCTTCTTCATTTTTCTTTCTCGCCTTTTTATTGCGCATGTGTGCATGTATGCGTGCACATTCACACTGGCACAAGGGACCAGTGCCATAGAGCTGCATCTTCAAGCAAAAATAATCCTGCTTTGGTTTTGAGAAACATCATAACAAACAGACACCCTTGTTATTTTTGTAACAGAGTTGATCCCTTGTCCTGGGAAATGCATGAATTTAATTGCAGAAACCTAATGTTAAGAAGTGTGTGTTCACATTTTCTGTGATTCTTATAACACCACAGACTGCATTTATCCAAAAATGAAGAGGAACAAAAAAAACACTATATGACAAAACTTTTCATCTACAACAATCAGTGTGAGAAACCGACACAGAGGCTATGCTGATATGCCCACACCTCAAAGATGATACCATGAATTTACACTCAATAACATCATTTTCATATACACCTAAGAATGGTTTACTTAAAGTAAACTAAATATCCAAGATGAGGCTCTTCAGTTTTTGGAGTGGATGCAGAATATAGCACCATCCATGGTCCTGTCTGGTTGGCAGGTGATAAGGCATAAACCCAAAACTACAGGACTGACCAGAGTATCTGTAGTGACAGAAAATGGGAAATAAAACGCATGTCACGTATGACACAAAATGCAAATTCTCATCTTTTTCCAATATAGCTCCGTACCATTTGGTTATCTGGCTTTGTTAATGGCTGTACAAAATATGACCTTGGTTTTACCGTGGCTTAGTGATAGCGTGTAGAACAATTTGTGTTTTGTCGCCTCCAAAGATACTGGATGGAGCAATGTTAAACTACACAACACCCCTTATCAAGAGCAATAGTTCACCCTGGCTACTAGATGAACCTGACAAATAGCCATGACAGTGAATATACCCATATATACTCTCACTGTAGCCACCTGAGCTACATGCAGGTCTGATGAAAGGCTATTAAAGAGAAAAAG
>CM022493.1:18427529-18500535 GCA_011952105.1 Coreoperca whiteheadi
AAAAAGTGCCACATCCATTCAGAGCTGCTGCTATTCCAAATGGTCAGAGTCATTAATACAGGCCAAGGTAGCTTTCATGAAATAAGGAGGAAACGTACAAAGGCAAAAATGTAAGAGCAAAGGCACAAGGTGAGGAAGTAAAAGGTAGAAAACAAGGAGGGAAGGACAAGGAAAGGAGGAAGGAAGAGGACATGAAAGAAGGTGAAAAAAGAAAACATTTCACTGATCTGCATTGTCCGGAATTAATAGCGACTATGATAGATGAGATAAAGGAGAAAAAAATAAAAGAAAGAGAAAGGTATAAAAATATAGACATGAAGAAGCAGCGAGAGAGAGGGTATTAAAGAGAATGGAGAGAGCAAGGCCAATGTCAGAAACAGGGAGACAAAAAAAAATAGAAAGTAAAGCATAGTGACAAACTGCAGGCTGATTTTTAAAACAAACAATGTATTTTGGAAAATGCAAACATATCTTTAAACCACATCCTGAGGCTTTTTCTTGCTGTGATTCTTCTTTGTACCAGAATGCATGTGTACTCTATGCATGTGTGCGTTAGAGACGCTGTGACCATGGAGGAATAATCGCTTGAAATAGGTCACATTAACCTGCAGTCCTCTGGGGCGCTGGCCTGGTTTAATCCAAGAATGAAACACGAACAGAGAGCCAATGGAGAGAAGCCAGGATTGGGGTGATATGATGTCGTCTGCTAAAACCAGTAAGATGCCTAGCTGCGGCATTCTGAACTAGCTGGAGGCGAAAGTGTGACTTTTGGTTTATGCCAGAAAGGAGGGAGTTACAGTAGTCAAGTGAAGACGAATACGTGAATGACTCTTTCCAGGTCAGAGTGTGACAGCATTAATCTCACACTCTGGCCATTAATGAACGTAGAAATCAACTGAGTTGTGAAGAGTTGATAGTAGAGCCCGACCGATACAGCTACAGCTTTGTTCCGATTCTAAACCGTTATTTCAATGGATTGAACTCCAATCAGAAACGTTTTTTTTCCTGATAATCATAACATGTCATCTGTAGCAATATTTCTCTGTTAATGTAATGGTCCCAAACATTAACTCATGGTTCGCTGCTGCCGAGTCAAGAGATAAACAGTGCCTCTGCTATAAACGTTCAACGTATCCGGTGAAAGAACAGGCTCCTGACGTTATTTATTTACTTTCCTGCATTGCATCTCACCAACTAGGTAACAACATAGCATGAAGTCAACACTCAACAGACTCAAACCACCACCGCACTGTCGTCTGCTGAGCTTCAGAATGATGAGGAGATGCTTTGACGCTTAGCTTTCAATCTGCTACTGACCAACAAACTATAGCTGGCTAGCTAACTCGCTAACACAGCAAACCGTTAAGATAAGCATGAGTGACGTGGCGATTGTCAGGGACAGAGTTATATTGAAAGAAGGAAATAATGGATTCACTGTTTATTAACTTCCCAGCAATGTATTACACAAACTAGTTAGCAGCTTACCATGTACACACCGCTTTGACTTCAGTATGTCTTCTCAGCTGTGCACAGCACCCTGCGTCATGTGCTGCGAGCATTGTGCTGAGAGTATTGTAGCCATGACGGCCCATATTTCCCGGCATGCACTGCCTAGTGCTGAAAGCAGTTTGTTAGCTGTCTTAAGTTGCAAAATGCAAATGTTCCTTTTTGTTAGTGTTTGTAATGTGTCTGCTCGGAACATGGTGGTTTATGTTGGTAGTGGTTTATAGTTTTTTCCCATTGGTGAGTTGGCTGTCACATTTCATGACACCAGCTGTATTTTACTGGTCTGATATGAGTTTGTGAGATGTTGATATTTATAATGATACCAATATCGGCTGACTTATTAATTGTTTGGGTTCTAGTAGGGCGCAATGGAAACTGAGCAGACGGTGTTCTAAACTGGACCTGACAGAATTTTCAAGTGTGTTGTCAAACTGCTGTCCACTAAATGGTAAATGGTAGACTATACTTGTATAGCCTTTCTAGTCTTCCGACTACTCAAAGAGCTTGACATACATATTACATTCACACACTGATGGCAGGTGCTAACTGCCCATCAGTACAAGGAGACTAACCATTCACACACACACCGAAGGCACAGCCCTCTGGAGCAATTTGGGCTTCAGTATCTTGCTCAGGGACACCTCGACACATGGGCTAGGGGAAGTAAGGATTGAACCACCGACTTTCTGATTGGTGGACAACCCGCTCTTTCACCAAGCCACAGAAAAGGCCTGCAGACTACAGGTCTGTTTGTTTATTGGTGTTCTTACTAGGTGGTGGAGTATATAAAATATAAGTAAATACTCAGCCAAGAGCACCACTGTTAAAACTAGAATTACTACCCTCTGGGGGTTGTATGCCTTCGCCAACCAATCAAGTTGCGGTTTACGTCCACGTCTGTCCAGACTCATATATGTAGTGAATACTTGAAAGGAATTGAATAAAAGGTATAAAGTGTATTCTTTGGCTAAATGGAAGTTATCACTGTATTGATAATACATATCTATGATTCCAGTGATACATTGTTGAACTGATTAATTAAGAATTATCTTTGATGTATTCAGGTACACATGTACTTGATTACTATGTACAGAGTAAGAGTTTGTGAGGTCACAGTGACCTTGACCTTTGAACACCAAATTCTAATCAGTTCATCATGGTGTCCAAGTGTATGTTTGTGTCGAATGTGAAGAAATTCCCTCAAAGCGTGCCTGAGATATGTACGTATATCACATAGCAACTTTACGTACACGGACAGACAACCCTAAAACAAAATGGCTCTGGCCGCGGCTATCGCCGGTGCAGAGGCATAAAAACCAACATTTGCTGGTGACTGTGTATTGAGGGTAGATGATTGTGAGAAAAGAAAAGGTAGTACAATGTGCATACTGGTAATTTGGTTGTTAATCAGACATTTTGCCTTGACAAACTTACCAAGTTTGATTCAATTATCATTGACTCCACTATGTGTCTGCTTTACTTGCTTCTTCTTCGTGTCCTGTTTGCTCCTTATTTCTCAATTTCTCTCTACCTGTCTCTATATCCTAAAGTGGGTCAGGAAACATCCACTATGGCGTCCTGGTAGCTTACCTGGTAGAGCGTGTACCCCATGTACCAAAACTGAATCCTTACCGCAGCGGCTCATGTTCAATTCAAACCCGGGGCCCTCTGCTGGATGTCATCTCCTCTCTCATTACACCCCCATCCCACTTTCTGTCTCTCTTCAGCTGCCCCTATCTAATAAATGCAAAAAAGGGGGAAAAAATAAGGAAACAGCCACTGAAGAAACCAGCGCTGTACAATTAAACTCACTTAAATTGCTTTTGTTGTATCATGCAGCTCCTCTTCGTAGTTAGGTGTCCAGTTAAGTAATGTGGCGGCCCACACTCTCAGTGAATACTGTGAGCTTCATTTGACTGCAAGTGCCTTGTTTAAATTGGCATTGAATTAGCCTGACACTGTGCACCATATATTGACCCACTGACTACAGCTTTGCAAATTCTGGAGTGAAATACCCACACAAGCGTCTCCCTTCTCTTTCCATCGAAGAAATGACTTATAGCATTAATTATATTGATGTATGCCAGCTTAATGAACCAATAATGTGAGCCTGCCATTGCCGAGAAAAGGCACAATGACATAATTAATGACTTACCGCTCACCATGTCAGCACAGCCCTTATCAGTTCACTATGTGGTATCACCTCCTAGTGACTGCACATACTATTCACATGACTTTTAAAACATGCTGTGCTAAGGCCATGCTTTAATTCAACAGCCCAGTGACTTCAATGTGCGGTTCATATTTGGTGTGTTGACTTACCACTGTAGTTACATGGGCCAAGCACAGTGGTAGTAAAATTGTGTATGGGGTAAAAAGGGCTCACGCTGATATAGAGAATTGTGTTCAAACATGAGACAATCTATTAAAATACTGTATCATAAGAGAAGCGTATCGTAAACCTCAAGCATTGCAATTAAATGTACATGGTCTAATCCACAGTCTATTGATTTTTGCAGCTGCAGTGCAAATTTCCATTGTGAGTTTTCTTATACCCATCTATTGAAACTACAAATACAAGGCGCAGTAAATTATAGATAACAGTGGAGCCTCTCGGTACACTTCTGAAGCGCACTTATTTAATTAATTCCTGCTTGCAAAGACAATCCTATCACTGTATGCACTGTTCAGAATTTCACCGACAATATTCAAAGCAATATCCCACAAGAATAAGAGCTAACCCAATGACCCCCTAACTCTGAAATGTGCTTCAAAAGCTATGCTCTGTGCTTAAAGGCAATTCTCACTCCTTTTAAGTGAGTCAAACTGATCAACTCAAACGTTGGTCTAGAGTGGCATATTTACTGCTATGATTCTGACCCAAATGCTAATGATAGCTATTAAGGCTAGGCTGGTTAATGACATCGAGGGAGCTGTGAACGTGGCGTGACCGACTTGGGTGTTTTCATGTGGGTATGATACGGTAATGGGATTAACATGGCGTACCTAAACCCACATTGAGATAAGCTCAATGAGGCCCTATTAAAAATACATTGCTGGCAACAACGGAGTTAAGGAGGGAGAGGGTGAGAATGAATTTGTCTGACAGAAATTGCGCCCAACTGTGCTTCATTCCCATCTGGAAAACAATTTAACACACAGAATGCTTCTAAACTTCTAAATAACAAACGGGTCAGTGATGGCCTTTTCTATAGTCCTTATTCTTTACTCTCTCATAAGTATTTTCTCCATTTGTCCCTGGGTTGGGTACAGTTGATGGAAACGTGTGAAACTGACTACAGAGCACAAAGAAGGAGCATTAACCAGAGCAGAAAAAGGGCTGTAATGTTCAACTCCAGTGGGGAAAAGATTGTTCTGATGCATCAATATTTCACGAAAACCTGACAGTGGGTAAGCGGTTATGAGGAGAATGCATGCTTTGAGACTGAATGACAAAATGACTTAAAGTGATATAAATTTAGCTTCTAATGAAATCATCTTTGCCTCCTAGTACAAGTTTATCTCAGCTCCATTATTAAGTTTATCTATAATAATTGTTATATGTCTCCAGTGTCTGCAGGGAAGGGGGTCTTTGCCACAGCTGATGTTAAAATATCAAGGACACAAGACTATGACAAAGTATTCTGAGAAGTTGTAAGAGGTTTAAGACTGTTGAAAAAACTACATAAAAATAAAAGACACATACATTCAGTTTCATGAGTGTAAAGACATTGTAGAATGCAAAAAACACAGCATATGAAGGGAATAAAAACAGAAAAATGCTGAATGAATCTGCATAGCTGTAACTGATCATACAAATGCAGGGAGGGTCTTACCGGTGTTGTTGCGATAGGGGCCAGTGTCCGGCCCCTGGCTCTGGCTAAGGCTCCTCATGGGGCCCTTGTTGTGGTAGATACGTTCTTCATAGATTGGATCGATGTGGTGCTGTGGGGACCCCAAGGGCCGAAGGGGCTCCTGACTGTGCTGACTAGTGTAGGATCCACGAGAGCCTGGAGAAAAGAGAGGAAGAAAAAAAACATGTGAGGAAGATAGGGGGAAAGCATGAAAGAGAGTTGACAAAATAAGGGAGCAGAAAATCAGAGACGAGGTATGGTACATGAGGCAAGGAAGGGTGGTACAGAGGTACTGAATATATGGATTTTAAGGAGATGAGGAAAAATTAAGGAAAGAAATAGAGCGTGGGAAGATAAGTTGCAATTTCATACAGGAAGTGGAATGGGAAGGCGGTGATAAGAATAAGAGAGGATGAAGAGGGTGAAACAAGATATACAGAGGATGTGAAAGAAAGAGGGGATAATGAAATAAATACGGGTGAAAGAATGTGGATGAAGATGGATGGGCCAGTGGTAGGTCCAGGGTTCGAATGCTGGGGCGGACCAGAACTATTTGCCAATAATGTGACAAGAGAGCAGAAAAGGTGTGGGAATGATGAGTGAAAGGTGGCACCAGTGATGACGAGAGGGAAGAAAAGGAAAGGAGAACAGCGCTCACTCACCAAAAAGAAGGCCTATATAACTCCTCTGATTTTAGACCTATCCATTTTCACCCTGGACCTTTTTGTTGTTGGTGTAGAGTGTTACAAAGCGCCAAGTCACAGACAGCACACTATTTATACAGTGGATAGATAAGGGTGATGATGTGTGTGTATGTTTGTATGAGTGGTAGGGGAAGTGGTGAGTTATAGATGCACCAAATTTGAAGTAGAGAGAAAATGACAGAAAAATAGAGAGAGACACGCATAGTGATACATGAGATAGGGAGAAATAGGCAGAGATTGAGAGAGACAGAGAAAAAAAACGAGAGCGAGGGATGCCTCTGTATTTCATTTTTTTAATCTCCATGGAACACATTGCTGGTCGTCAGCTATAAAGTAATGAGATGTAGTGTCCCCCCTCTTGCTCTGTGTTTGGCAGGAATCCCACAGACACAGGGCAAGGAAGACACTGACAGCAGACATTTGTTCATTACACAGGAGAACAAATGTAAGGCCTCCCTCTGAAGACACAAAGCAAAAATTAAAATTAGGAAAGAGAAGAAAAGGAGGAGACTAGGGGAATATGAAGACGAGTCAGCAGGGCCCGCGTGACATGGCAGAAGATAAAGTGAAAAGACGCGCACATACTCATATATACACACAGGCTTAGAAAGCTATGGGTGACTGAGAGATCGAGAGCCGGTCCAGTAGAGCTAACGTCGTCTCATATCACATTAGCTCTCGGTAGATGGCAAGTCGTGTGCCAAGGATTTTCCAGGGAATGAAGTGATATGAGAGCAGTGCCTCAAGATTCCGATTCAAAGCTCCGTGAGTATCTACCCTTAACTTAACACAGTCAAAACCCCACAACCCTTCAGATCATATCAGAAATCGATGCATGTGAGGCACTCATCTTAGTAGGATCAAGTGCATACAGTAGCATGTGACCATGCTGTAGGTTTTGTTGCAGCTTAGGAGCGGTGTCTATTTCTTGTCTTAATAAACCAATAAAGCAAGACCAGTCAAAGAGATCTTAAGAAAGACAAATCGCAGTGAATACTCAAACAGAAATACACCGCAGTAGTCTGTTATTATGCCTGTCTTGAGCATGACTGTGGCAAAGAGGCTATTGTGTTTCACGCAACTGTGTCCTCCTTTCAACACCGTGGTTAACTGACTGGCCTGTTTGCCTCCCTTGCTAACGAAAAGGTAGGCTGCCTCCTGTCACACTCTACTAGCCAGCAGCGGCCAGATAGAGAAGACAAACAGAAAGTCGAAGAGAGAGTCAGAATAAAGGAGTGAGAAATGGAGAAAATCACAGAAATGGATGGAAAGAGCGCTTACTTTGGACACTACAACACCCATTGAGCTCAACTAAAATTAGGTGAATTTAGAGACAGATCGACAGAGAGAAAAGAAGCAAGAAAGAGACAGAGTTGGTCAGAATATGCATGAAGGAGTGCTAATTAGAGTCATGGACACACCCATTAACGGCATGACTCATCCCAGCTCTCTCTCTTCCTTCATCCCTTTCGTCTTTGAAGTCTTGGTGAGTCGGTTTGATTTCTTTATTCATTTATTTTTTTGACTCACAAGGGCCCACTCATGGAAGTACTGACCTCTTTCTTTCAAAGGGATAGGGAACTTAAAGAAGAGAAGAAAAAAGATTGAGATGCCCTCCCATGATGTTTCATTCTGTAAAATATTTTAAAAGGATAACAAAATGTAAAAAAACAACTCTGGTCCCATAATGCCTTGATCCTGTTTATGTAGTTAAAAAGAAAGCAAACTAAATATCACCTACAGTGATATCTTTGCTCCTTCATATGTAACCATGTACAGTATTTACTGTAACTACCAGGAAAGGGTGGTGTATCTGTCAAGTTAAGACTCTATATCAAAGGTGATCATATACTTCCAACAATTTTCTGGGCCATTCAAAATAGAACAGGACAATATTTACTGTAAATATCCGAGGGATCACTGCTGTGCCTGTGGCTCCGATGTCAACCCCTAGTCAGTGTCAATGCCAATGAAGCTCAGTCTTTAAATATCAGCCCATATCTCAATTTTATTTACTGATAACCTTTAATTACCTCTATTTAGTAAAATATCGTAGTCATTTATTTTCTTCAGCTATGTATTATGCTATTGTGCCACTATGGCAATATTTATACACAATGGACTGTATCACTCAGGCCCTTCATGCAGAAAGCACAGAAATGAAATGTCTTTTTTTAGGCGATTTCGTTTTTTTTCCCGCAGCTTAACGCCACTGTAGAGTAGGTGCTGTGGAGTTGTTAAGTACCTCTCCAAACAAGCTACTCAGATGAACTCTACTGTGCTTTTTCCAGGAGGATATCACCCACTGTGGATAAGCAAACCTCTGACTAATAGTATCTACAAATAATTCTTTGTTGTAGGATTTTGGAAATGTGGTGAATACCAGCAATTACTGTGAAGTATTTGAAAGTAAATATCTTGCATTTCCAGGATTTATGAGTTGCTTTTACATTGTTCTGATACAATCAACCACAGAGTGGTAGTCCAAGCTCATGAAAGAAAATTCTGGTAATCATAAGACCCAGGTCTGCTAATTATGGTGACAGACTGAGATCTCTTTTCCATCGGGATTTATTCCTTCTCAGTCTTTTCTTCTTCATTTAAAGTCTTCAGGAGAGATCAAACCCTAGACATTGCTTCAAGATCACAGTTATGCCCTCAAGGCAAAGCATGAAGGTCATGTTCTTCATCAATACAGCTCCAAGTTTACAGGAGTAATCAATTAAACTTACTCCAGAGCTTCAAAACACTGCCGCCTGGTTTAATCAATATAATCTAGTCAAATATTTCATTTATGTTAAAAAGTCAACCTGTGGAAAAGGATGCTGTAACAGAAGCACCAATTTGGCTTTTCCCAGGGCTCAGTCTGAGTCTGTCCAGTCATTGGCGTACAAAAATGGTGAGGATCTTTACTATACTTAGTTCAAAGGTACAATTAGCTCACAAAATGTCCAAAAGTAGAAGAAAAAAAGATCTTCACATATTTACAAAGACCGTAAAAACCCTGAAAAAAACAAGCGACAAAACAATTTCTCTGCAGTTACATGCTCTAAAGCACAGGGCATAGGCCTACTGTACATTTGAGTAAAGCCAAATGAAAGAAGGCGGCTATCTAAAACTACTTTTTGTCTGAATGGCAATACAAGCCTTGAGAAGTTCTTGAAGCAGTAGGCTATCTACAGTATTTAATTTAAAACAGGCACAAACAAGCCAGCTTCAAATAACATTTTACACTACACTAGTGTAACCATAAACCGTTTCCACAACACATTTTCATTTTCAGTTTGACATTCAGCCAACTCAATTTTGTAGAGTCAAGAGAGAAAGCCATTACCTGGTCAATGCAACTGCAGGAGCAAATAAAATTCTCTGCTAGCTTGAATGCTGCCTGTTCTAAAACCAGTGTCATTCTAAAACATTCAGCTCCCAAAGCAAATAGATCTTAATCGAAAATACAATTAGAAGCAGAATCATTTTAAAATTCTTAAAGCAGGTTTCTGTCTAGTATTTACAACAGAACTGTTCATAAACTGCTCATAATTCACAAATGTAACTGCTGAACAACTGGTGCATTAATTTATAAAGAGCAGCCACAAAGAATGCCCTGACGCCTCTTGTGAAGATCTACAAGAGCTGCAATATAGAGTAGATATCAAAGATACCAATCACAACACATTGATGTGTTTATTAAAAGACTAACTAATTCAATAGACTTAAAGGCAGAAATTGACATTTCTTAGAATGGCAGTGAGACGCATTGAAATTAATCATACTCCCCCTTACAGCACAAATGCTCTATTGACACAAGATGTTGGATCAAAAAAGGACACAAGGACTTATAGATATATTGATATTGTGGGAGAATTTCTTACATCCCTTTACTACTCACAGTACAGTTGGTTTAAGAAAAGCATAATCAGTAAGGCACGGAGTACATTTACTTTAATTCCTGTGGTGGAGTTACACACATGTTTGGCTTTATGTGTATGTGCATGTGAGACTGCATGAGTTTGTGAATTCCCACCTGCCAGACTGCCAGGCCTCTGCAGTGTAGCAGTAGCGTAGAGCTCGTGGGAGATCTTGTACTGGTCAGAAGCGTGGTGGGCTGCCAGCCGTTTGGGAGACAGAGTTGCATAGCTCCCTATGCCTGAACTCATCTGCAAAGACAATTGTTTTTTTCCTTTTTAAATGTTGTAAATAAGCACAGGAAATGTACAGGGTGAAGTCCATACAATGGTACTTAGATTACAGTGTGTTGGCAACCAAATATTTAACAGCTGACATGGCTGACATGTTTCGATTTGTGTGGTTTAGATAGGAAGAATCTTTACGTGAATTATTTTTCAATATATTTTGCCAATTGACTTTTGTGTCTAAATCCAAATGAGAAACTTTTGTAAAATGGGCTTGTAAATGGAAATTGGCACAATGTATAAACCATGTCCAAACCACTTAGAGCTAAGAATGTAATTTACACTGAAAAACATCCATGGAAAAAATACTTATCATGTTACAGTGTGAGATATTGGATATAAGCATCCAACAAATTTACCTAAGAAACCGGGGTTTAGATAAGGTGCCATTTGAAAAGATTACACATTTGAAGAACTAAAACTGACTTGTATAGATTTTTGTTTGAAGATATGACTCAATCTGTAATTGCTCTGGAGCTGAAATATGCCAGTCTTTGATTAAAGATCTGACAACGTGGACAAGAAAAATAATCTTCCCTCTAACACCGAGCCACTTGGAATCAATCAATATTATGACTATATAATATTATACTTAAATAGAATGGTACAACTGTCAATGACAGCTCTTTAAAAAAATACTAATACTGGGCATTACCACTGTAAATACTGTGCTTTTAAATATAATATTTGTACTATTATGCTACACACTGTCTGCAGAATAACTTGCTCTGTAATGAAAAACACATTGTAAATGTGTGGAAAACCATATGATAAATGTGCATTGGGTAAAATAAATACTTTCCTTGAAAAAATAGGATATCAAAATAATTATCAAACCAGGTCAAGATAATATTTAACAGACACTGGCCCGAGGAAAAATCAACATACTTGATCTCACAATTTACAACATTGAAGAAGGGAGAAGGTTCTGTGTGCAAGTTGATCCATGATGTTCTCACAATAACATGTTTGTTTCATTCATTACATTGTGTTTTAACCAACAGCATTTCTAAAGCAATTTGAATTCATGCTTTACATAAAAAGGTGCATAATTAATACTCTAGTAACACAAAATTTCATTGCATTTCCTTTCTACAGGTGTCTACTTCATAAGTCTGTAACACACTGTACCTGGTGAAGAGGGGAAGATGATGAGCTGGCCCCTCCCCCTGCTGCTGTAGAGTTGGGCGGAGATGCAACCCTCAGGGGAGACCCACCCCCTCCTGCTGTTGTCACAGCAACTGTGGTGCTGGAAGACAAATGGGAAAAGTAACTTAATTTGTCTGAAAAATAATGACTTCAAATGATTCATTCTATTTCACATATAAAAACAGTCATAGGCTTCCTCTATCATGTGTAAAGTATGTGAGAATTTCATATTCACAGCACAATTGGAGGACAATGAACTCCACAGGCAATTTTCCCTTTCCAATCTATTCTACTCTATTGACTCATTGTTTATTTATCTCCCCTCTCATACTGTCTAAAACCTATGAATGAGACTGATGTGTTAAATACAGTAATTCTTTCAAATGCCATCCCCTTTATCCACCTTCAAACATGACTGAACTCTATTGTACATCAGTATTACCAAAAATACATCAAAATCAATGTCACATTCACTGTGGCTCTCTACCTGTATGATTTGGCCAGTCGATTAGCAGGAGACTGTTTGCTGGGAGAGGAGGAGGAGGAAGGCAAGCGTTGAGTGGTGGAGTACCCCGATGTGTCAGAGGCTGATCCCAGGCGTTGGAGTTTACTGGGGGAACCAGATCCTGAGCCTCCTCCTCCTCCAGACAGAGGGGAACTGACACGCTGAGCAGGTAAGGTGGAGCTGGAGTAGTAGATACCTGGAGAACAAGGGAAGGGAGAGAAATGTCAATCAACATGGGAAGCAAAATAATGAGTCAGAATGTGGTGAGGCTGATGTCAATGATCTGGAGTACAGATACAAGCAAGACATCTAGGAGCAAAAGCCTGACATGTTACAGTGGGTTGATAATATGGACAGGAAAATGTGTAAAAAACTACAACTTTGGGTCAGGGCAGATTGACAAAAGCTTATACCAGGGTCCTGGAAAGGAGGCTCCATTCGATTGTTGAACCTCAGATCCAGGAAGAGCAATGTGGAGTCTGTCTTGGTTGTGGAATGGCGGACCAGCTCTTTACCCTTGCAAGGTTATTAGAGGGATCATGGGAGTTTGCCCATCCAGTCTACATCCAGTCTGCTTATTACAGCATCTCCCAGGGAGCCTAGTGGGGGGTGCTGCAGGAGTATGAGGTACCGAGGCCATTGCTACAAGTAATCCGGTCCTCACATTACTGGAGTGAAAGCTGCGTTCGAATTCGTGCCCAGAAGACAAACATGTCTTTAGTGGGTGTTGGGCTCTGCCAGGATTGTCACCAATTGTGATTTTCATGGATAGGATCTCAAGGCATGGCTGGGGGGAGGTGAGTGTCCTGTTTGGGGACATCAGAATTGCTCCTCTTCTCTTTGTAGATGATGTGATTCTAGTTGGCCTCATCAGGCGGTGACCTTAAGCACGCACTGTTGTGATTTGCAGGCCATGGTTCTCTGCTGGAAAACATTGGATTTCTCCCTTTTGGGTTGGGAGGGATTTGCTACCCCAAGGAGTGAAGGAGTTCAAGTATCTCGGGGTCTTGATCCCGAATGAGAGTAAAACGGAGCATAAGATCGACAGGCGGATGGGCGCAGCATCAGCAGTAATGGGCATTGTTGCCTATCATTGTGGTAAAGAGGGAGCTGAACCGTAAGGCGAAGGTTCTGATTTACTAGTCGATCTGCATTCCAGCCCTCAATTATGGTGGTGACCGAAAGAATGAAATTGTGGATATAAATGACCAAAATTAGTTTTCTCCAGAGGATGGCTGGGCTCACCCTTAAGAGATAGGGTAAGGAGCTCAGACATCCGGAGGGAGCTCGGAGGGAGCTCGGAGTATAGCTACGACACCTTTGTTCACCTTCCTTTGGAGGTTTTCTGGGCACGTCCAACTGGTAGGACACCCCAGGGTAGACCCAGAACATTCTGGAGAGATTATATATCTCATCTGGCATGGGAGTGCTTCGGGATTGCACTCCAGGAGGAGTTGGAAAAAGTGGCTGAGGAGAAGGACACCTGGACTACCTTGCTTAGCCTGCTGCCACCACAACCCGAAAATTAATCAAGTGTGATCGTCAGGGTGTGATAAGTCAATAAAATACCTTTTCTTAAATACTTAAACCCAGTACCCAAACTAAGAAGGCTTCAGAGACGTAAGGCAATTTAGCTTGTTTATAAATTATGAAGGCGCAATACTACATGAGGGAAAATTATACATACTGCAGGCTCTGAAAACATTCTACTAGTAGCAAGGTTTTTATTCCAATTGTCATGCATGTCTGTCAATGTCTCCAAATGTCATCCTTGTGTATCCACAGCACTTCATGCTATGTCAGATTAATTTATTATGAGGAAAATGCATCTCCATGAACAGAGACAGAGAAGAGTACTGAAGAGAAGGAGAGGTGAGTTCTTACCTGACCCTGCCCCAGTTTGTGATTGTTGCTGCTGGGCTGCACGACTAGATGTGACCTGAGGGCATGCGGGGGAAAAACAGAGCAAGTGAGGGAAGAAGAGCCATGACAGGGAAGAAGGGATGAATAGAGGGAGTGATTAGTGGGGAAGGGAGAGGTTGGGAAGAGGGAAAGGGAGAGACAGAGTTAAGAAAAATGGGATTTAAAAAAAAGAAAAAAGGAGTAGTGACCATCAAAAACCTTTATGCACAATGAGTTCAGTCAAGCCTTTGAAGAGTCCCAAATGAACCTAGAGCAGCTAGTAATGAAATCCCCACAGAAAACAAAGGGGTGACTCAAACAGACTCATAGAAGCAGACCGTGAAGTCCTAGGAGCTCAGCTGACTCAAATCATTTCTCATAAAGTCTTGTTGCACCACCTACTCAAAGTAGAGGGAAAGATTACAGTCCATAGTATATTCATGGATTAATTTATCATCTGTCACATAAATCCCAATATTCACAAATACGTTGAACGAAATTGAAATTACAAATAATTGAATCTGTTATTAAAATCAGATAAAAGAGTAAGACAAAGCCCTCTGGTGTTAAATCACTCATATTGATTTTGTATGGTAAACTAATCTACGAATATCATACAATTTAAGTCAGCAGTCTTATCTTCATTTTGAGCCAAATTTAAAAGAGGGCAGCAGAAAGAAATTAACATTTTTGCTCACCCACTGCCCTGCTATCTACAGCTTGGACTGCAATGTGCAATTAATTCCTTAGAGAAAAAAAATTGTCTGCCACTTTGTGAGCCAAAGTTACAGCATGAGATGCCATTCACTTGCTGGTCGATCCTAATATATTCTCCTTAGTCTCCAGAGACAGTAGGGGGGAGCATATGCCAGTGCTCTACTGAGCCTCATATAGCCTCATGTTGATGTTTAAAGCTGTAAAGGTGATTCAAATACATTATTACTTGCCTGACATGGCTGCAGTTGTGCAAGGCCAGATTATGCAAGCACACAGTCACTGAGTCACCTTGGAGCACCGTCACAGCATATACAGTAGTTACTCTGAGAGTGAGAGAACTTGAAATACTCAAGCCTTCTGTTTCTTGGCATTGAAGCTATTAATAACCACAATTGTATACACCAACTCAGCAGGAGAGGCTAACAAGGTGAAAAGAAGTGGTTTGAATATCGATCTACCCTGCTATAGTGTTTGTCATTATATGTATTTGCTGTTCATATGAATGACTGTTTCTGTGAAATTGTGTATTAAGGCAAAGGCACACTTTAGCACACACATACATATATACACACACGTATGCAAACAAACACAATGTAAATGACCATGATCAACCAGTGCCTCACAACATGCAAACACAGACCCACACACACATTCAATATCTGGAGTTTTGTTAGAAGGTTTTGTTTGTACATAACAGTTTCCAGGTGTAAATATTTACAGCTGTACAATTGTGCAAAAAGATTGGTAAAAAAACAGCATGTCTGCTCAGCAAACCTTCCCTGGATAAATATAGCAACACACATAGGCTCACAATCTCCCATTATGTTCTCAATGGCAATCTCTGATTATATTTTCCTGCTTTGCAATGAGCCAAAGCATGTCTGCTGAAGACAACAGGCTTTTGGTTCCAACACTTCTTTGTTTACCGAGGGGTCATGGAAACGGATTTATCTCTGGATGAGTGGATTAGCAGTCTCTTTCTAAAAAGTCTGACACACAGTTATGGAGGGAAACAGGCAGAGCAGCAGGGACAGGGAGACACCGATATAAACAGAAAGAATGGGAAATTGGAATTGTAAAATGAGGAACAGGTAAAATATACAGTAAGCTATTGTATCTTACACATATCTTCTTGACATATCCACACATGTTCTTGACTCAGTAAGATTCGGATGCTACTACATCAGGGCTCATCAATAGGGATTGCCTGGGGCAAGTAAAATCCCATGTTTGTAAATCTAGCAGTCACTTGTCCGATCAGGTAAGTGGTTAAAAATAATTATACACTTATATTTTTCCAGAGCTACCTATGTTGAGAGTTGCACATACCAATCGCGCACTTGCAAGCAGGGATGGGTACTGAAACCCGGTATTAAAGGGCCCTGGGGTTAAATCATTAAAGTAGTAGTAATGTATTATTGTAGTATTAAAACCGTAGTAGTATCGCACTCACTGCAGCGTCTCCTTCTGTCTGTATCGGGCTGAGCTCCTCCACACACAAACACATACACACACCTCAACACAGTCAGCGGTCAGCTGATCAGGCCACGGTGGAGATTACGAGACAACAGCTACGTTCATTACTGTACGTAAGTGCAATAAAACCTCTGCGAGTAAAAAGCAACACTTTATGTCAAACTATATTTTAATCTGCTCTGTCTGCAAGTCCTTCATTATGTTTTACACAAGCACAGCGAGCTAGCTCGGCTAATAAGGAATTATTGCAAACAAGCTGAAACTAAGCTGTCTGTATGTAGTCTGTTTCTTAGTTTCCCACAAATCTTACTGTAAAGTTACTGCTGGCTGGCAGCAGAGGGAAGAGGACAGAGGACAGGAGGAGGGACTGATAATGACTGATGTTTACTTTTTCTGCTCTAGAAACAACATTTAGTGTATTTAAAATATTCAATTTGAATCCTGTTCTGAACTTATAATTTTTTTTAAATTATCTATTTGTTAAAAAGCAATTATTTAGTAATGAAAAGAACCAATTAGAGTATTGATAAAGTAAGAGCGATAAGAGCATTGATAAGAATTGTAGTACCAATAAAAACCTAATGATACCCCTCCTTACTCACAAGAAAATGGAGGCAGGTAAAGACAAAGCTTATTTAGATAATTTATCACTCACTCACAGTTAAGGATCTCTGGGGAGAAGGAGGAGGAATTGTCATGCCATTTTTGATATGCAAGAACGTTTGTTCCTTTGCATCTATGACACACCGTGTCCATGTTCTGATTAATTTACTTTATTTATAAAGATTAAACATTACAATTAACTTTAGTTTTGGTTGTTATTTGATAACCGCAAATAAATAAAACTATTTGTATAGGGGCAAGTAAAGATTTACTTCGGGCAAGTAGATTTCTGACCCACTTGCATGACTTGACAAACCTTAACGTTGAACCCTGTACATGTTCTTGTGTATATGCCGAAGTGCTTATGAAAGGGTACAGTAAATCATTCAACCTTGAGTTCCTAGATACACCCTGATCTCAACACACAAGAAGCAAATCCTGATGGAAGCTGTACCTTAACCTGGCTCAACTACAAAGGATAGGATGAATTTTACTCTCAAGCCGACAACCTGGATCGAAGATATACTGCTAGAATCGTTGCTTCAGTCAAAATCTGTGGCCATGAAGTCGGAGATAAAAATAGCTACACTACGAGAAACTGGTTAAAATTCAGGTCCTATTTAGAATCAGCTGTGTGTACACACCTTTATTAGCACGTTCCTAAATAGCCCTGTGGCAGGAATAAACACATGACACACAAATGTATTTTCTACAAAAATGTGTTAAAATTACACAGAAAGTACTCAATATGAAAAACTTCAATGAATTTGATTCCACAAATGATTTCCTCAGAACTATCAACAGCAATCTCCCTTCCGCTAAAGTCCAGAGTCAAATTTTTCTGACAACTTCCATAGACATCAGTGGAACTAATTTAACTGTTTATCTTCATTACATTTATTATATATTTATTGTATATTTTTGGTGAATTTTCACCCCATTCAAATGAATTGATGGAACTTTCATAGTTCGAGTGGGTGACACGTGTAAAAGTGTTTTATGTATACAATGTCACTTGATCTGTTTGTTTGAGTGCACATGGATAAAGGATTATTAGAGAGTGGATTATTGAAAGTGTCTATAAACAGCCAGAGAGCGATCTTTATCGTGATTTGAGCCACTATCCAGAACAGTGTGCACAATAAAAATCTCCTCTATAAGTCCCCTGTGTTAGTTTAGTAGGTTATGAAGCTAAGTGAGAGCGCTAAGGCTGATGAGATGCAGGCCACAAAACTGAGTTTAAGAACCCTATTAATGGTTCATATTACTTGATTGTGTTCAACACAGCAGATGTGCTACAGTCATCGAGGTGCAAAGTGAGACAGAAATTAACTTTACACTGATGGAGAGGTGAGAGTACTTCCTCAACCCCATTCTATGTCATCTTACAGTGCTGCTTCTTTTCTCCTCCAGTAAAAACACTGGGATGTTTGAGGTGCCATGCATCCATGCATTATTAAAGCAAGGCCTCTCAGGGTTATAAATACCCTACAGAAGAGTAGCAACATGCTGGACCTTTCACTTTCTCTCTCACTCTCCCTGAAACAGTCACTTGTGCAAACTGTAAACAAATGCACCCGTGTACAACACACATGGTTGAAAGAGTGCATACAAAACGTCGCCATGTGTATATGCATGTGCACATGCCTGCAAGGACACCAAACCCCCCCCCTGTACTGCACATGCATGTAAGCTGCACCTGCCTATCTAGCAGCACTGGCTTGCGTAAAGCTATTCATGAGCAACAAGCCCTGCTGACAACACTGGCCCCATTACACTGACAAGCCAAAAACATCAGAGAGGAGGGTACACACACACACACACACACACACACACACACACACTCATGCTCACATCGACAGAGATGGTAAACGGAGAGGACAGGGAAGGAAGAAGGGAGGAGGGAAAAGAGGACAGGGAAACTGCAATACAAGGGAAACAGAGGACAAGAAATATTATAGAATTCAGAATACAGACAGAATTAAAAAAACTACTTTGCCTTATCTGTCCACCCATCTTTATGCCTGTCTATCTGTTTTTCTATCTTTCTGTCTTTCCCCCCCGTATTTCTTATTTATTAAAGGAAGCAATGGGAGCTTTCTCTGAAACCAGCATTGAAATGAATGTTGGTGTGACTGGAACTGTACCTTCAAAAGACACATGTACATGAGCAAAACAAACTTACGGATACACACAGATTTACACCCACACACAACAAATGAGAAACCACCACAACACAAAACAAACTCCCATACACTTCACAGATGGAAACCTTACTGAAAACATGTGCAGGTACTTGCAAAGTTGCATAAAAGATATCTTCAAAGGGCTGTGATCCTCGTTAAATAACTATGTGGTTTATAGTTATTCACCTAAAATATTTCCTCTTACTTTAAATCCATCTATCACAAATGGAACATTTGCCCCAGACACTGGCAACATATTTTAATGAAGCTCTGCAGCTGCTCACTGATTTTGCGGATGTGTGGGTGTCTCTTTGAAAGTACTCGTGTGTGTGTGTGTGTGTAACCATGTGTGTATAGAGTACATGTATTACCAGTGATATGTTGAGGACATGAAAGTTAGAAAAATTATTGGCTCCTGTAGGCTGGAAAGTAATTTGGTGGGTTTTCTCTCTTCATCAGCACACTGCTGTGATTAATATGTGACTTTGTCTCTAGCTTTATTTCTCAAGTCCTTATAAACAAGACACTCGCTGAGATTTCTCTGTGTGCCTTTAATCATATCCTCATTTTGGTCTGTGAGCATCTGATTACCTGTCTCCTTCTAAACAGCTTTAAGGAATTTGTCTAACCCTGTCTCTCACGTCCTCACAATTTCCAGAAAAATGCTAAGGATTTCTTGAGAAGCCAGTTGTAGTCACCGGACTAAACCACTTTAGTAAGGCTGATAAAATGGGATTCTGTATAAATATGTACATATGCACTGATCAACTAGACTCAACTGTGATGTCAAACAAATCCACATTTGGCGAGAGCACTGAGAGTCAGAGTAACATGTGGCTATGCAAGATAGCGCATAAAAAAACAGGGTACAGGAAGAAGAAGGGCAATGCTCCCTCAGACTGTCACAAAAAACGAAGGAAGAAGGAACTGAAAATCAGCATATACAGTATATCTCAACACTACACTGGTTCGCATGCCTTCAATGAGGAAAAATAAATACAATGCAGTTGTTCTTATAAACTCTGGACAACTTATTCCGGTGAGTTACCTTCATAATCAAACTCCTCTGATGTCAATTATTAAAATTCTCTGGCCATCCACCTACTATACAGGTTTTCAAATAACAGACACTTAAGTTTACACTTATGGCCGGTGTTAAAATTTTTGTCCAACTGTCTTTTCAGCATCAACACTTGCATCCTCATTATCATCTGTGTGCAGCAGTATTTCCTACCTGGTTGTAGCTGTGCACGGCTCCTCCAACATGCCCGCTGCGCTGAGGAGTTGCTGCGGAGATGCTGTCGCTAAGGGCGAGGGTCTGGTTGCTATGGTAGCTGGCAGAGTACTGGAGCGAAGCCTCCGGGGTGGAGTTGAGCTGCAAGGAACTCTGGGAAAGAAGAGCCGGTCCTACCGATAGAGACAGGAGTGGTGTATAGTTGGGTGGGAGGTGGGGGTTGAGTTGAGTTTGTGTGTGTGTGTGTGTGCATATAGAGAGAGAGTGAGGAGAGATTAAGAGTGAGAAAGAGAGGGGGCGTGAAGGGGAAAGATTGAGAGGCGAAGAGTGAAATGGGGAAGAGAGAGAGAGCAGCAATTTAGAGCAGATAGTGCAGCAGTGCAGCACTCCGTGAGTTGGAGATGGCATACATAATTTATTAGCAGAGGGAAAGAGAAACAGAGGAACAGAGAGAATGGGAGGAGGAGGAGGAGGAGGAGCAGGGAGATGGAGAGGATGGGAGGAGGAGGGTCGAAAAGAAGAAGAAGTTGTAATAGATGGAACACCTAATAACTTGATTTGTTACCTCCCCAGATATGTTAATTTTTACTATATTGACTTGAGCAAAACTTCGCTTGATCCCCTGTGTAAGATATAAGGAAGTTCTAGAACGGAATGAATCATGAAACACTGTTTTATTTCTGTTGTTGTTTAGGAAAATTTGCAGGGTATTGGTATCTTCATTTACCCCAACAGCTGGAGTACACTCAATTCACCTTCCATACACTTTCACAACCCAAGCACCATTACGTTGTTAACCTATTTGACTATATGAACCACATCTGCTCTAGTCAATGATGAATATGGCTGTAACAACACACACACACACACACACACACACACACACACACACACACACACACACACACACACACACACACACTACAACCTCACCACACAGTTTAGAAGCAGCATCATTCCAACCGCCTGACAAAGTCACTGCTGTGGCATCAAAAGGTAATCCCCTCTCTCTGATTCCCATGCTGCACGCATAAAGCTTATATTGATAGGGAATATGAACATCATATAGTACTTTTTAAGATGGGCTATCGTCTAAACTGTGTGTGGAGGGATGAGGTGAACCTAAGGGGACTGTAACTTACCACTCAACAGTCAGTGGCATTTGTGTGAGTGGTTATTTAGGTTATCTGTATGTGTGTTTAATGTATATGCGTGGTTGGATTTTATTGCAGAACATTTAGGTCTGTGACCTGTTCACTCGGCGATGTATACATATTTCATTAAGTTGCTAGTTTACCTCTTCTCCTTCTCTGTGTAGTTACAGTTACGTGGTGTAAGGAAGCCAAAACTACGGTGTCTCTGTCTTTTTTCATACTTTCCCAATTTCAAATTTCCAAATGTTGTGAATATGGCCTTGTAAAGTCTAGAATAAGTGTCTTCCCCAGAGCTCAGTGTCATGTTAAGTTTCTTTTTTCACCCAAAATAACAAAGGCCTCTTTTTCTTCTTCTCCCATATCTATTTGCTTGCTCTCACTGTCTCTCTCCCTCTCTTTCCCCCTTCCCCCAGAATCTCTTTCTCCCTGTGACTCTGTGCGCTGTGAACCAAGATCAATCCTCTGCTTCTTGCCTTCACAAAAGACATGTCTTTTCTCATCTCGATTCATCCCTTACTTTTTATGAATTATTAAACAGCACTCAGTGTTACGCAGACTGAGTGGGAGCTCCCAAACTCATCATCACTCAGCCTTGGTGTTTGCTACATTGTGGTGTTCTGTGTGCCAAAAAACTTATACATTTGTTTCCGTGTTCTTACGTGTGACGTTAAGTGTGTGTGTGCTGGATGGTCAGATGACAGGAAAGTCATTAGGTTGGTCGGTATAAAAATAGTAAGTGTAGTTAGGAGATCATGTGTTTGTGCATGTTTGATACTAAGTGTTTACATGTGCTCTTTGTGTGTCTACTGTTTTTGTGTATGATTATGTGTGTATGAGTGAGAGGGTGAAATGAAAAACACTGTCGCTAGTAGGGCTTTAAGTCCTTTCATGTCTCTATTGAGTCTCAGAGTCTCCGTTCTCATGTATGCATATTTCAGCAGCTCAGTCAAATTATGGGCATCATATTCTTACTGAATCAATGAAAGGCTACACACACCTCACATAAACAAACAAGGGTTATACCTTTTTAAAAAGGTTGGTTTTAAGATGTGTAAATACACCAAAGCCCTGCTTTTAGAAGTAAAATTTCATTTCATAACATTAACTTTTTTCAAGTTTGTGTCTCTCTGAACACGTATTTCTGTGTACACATATTTGTGCGACTCTGTTGTGACACCTTGCCATCTACAGTATCAGCTGAAAGCAAAAAGCCTCCCTGTTTTGTGCCACCTTTCACTGAAGACAGCGACATGTCACTATTCTATGAACTTACCGCTAAGCTATTTGCATCGCTACCATTTCGGGGAAAACACACACAAAAGGCTATGCTGAATTTATCTGCACCCACACATTGTGACGCTTTTGGTAAAAACCCATTTGCAAAAACAAACAGCTGGGTATGGAGCACCCACAATAAGAGTGCACACAATGAGAGTGCCATCTATTTGGACTTCGATAAAGCAGGACTGACTTCCTACAAACAAGATCAAATTATCTGACATGTCTCCCCACTGTTCTACATGTGCTTAAACATGCATCCTGTTTTTATCAAAGGAGACCGGCAACAGGAACTTTGAGATAAATATTCCAATCCAGTTCTCTAAGTTCTATCCTGTCCAGCTTGTGTGCTATTCTACATACAAAACTCATAATCTGTAAGAACTGTATGAGCAGATGCATGTGCTATACAGTGTGTTCGCGTGTGCATGCACACATATTACATAGGTGCTCCACACTGGCCAGGCCATTCTAATAGCACTAGAAATGTCAAATATGGTCATACTTATGGTATAATATGTGACTAAAATCATAACGTAGAAATGTGACTGAGCAACATGTACAGTGCAAGTTCTTAAAATGCCATCCATTACAGCAATATCAACTATTCAAAAGGTCAGCAGACATTAAGTGAAATGGGAATGCAGTGATCCAAAACCAATGACCTGCAAAGAAAATGCCAATCACATTTAGCAGAACCTCATACACAGGCCGCCTCTCAATCATTGTCTGAATTGGTTTATCAGAATACAAGGCCTACAGGATTGTGTGTTTGTCTGTTTATGTGTTGTCTGTCTGGCTGTTATCTGTCTCGCGCCACATCACAAGAGCAATAACATTTGTACCTGCCCATAGAAGAACACTTATAGCCTTAAAGTCCTTGGTTTTGGAGTCAGCTGTATTTATTAATCAACTATGCTAACCTTAATGAATTTCTTTAACTTTTTGTGCGGAAAGAATACATTCACATTTTGAAATATTCGACTTACTTAAAGTAACTATATTTAACGTCTAATCAGGAACAACATTCTCCCTCGACTCGACTTGCTTATTGTAAGTAGAAATGAAGTCTAAGTAAGAACTCAATATTAACACAGGGAATCGCTGCACTTTGGCCAGATTTCTAATGGCCTAAGGGACTAATAAGAGTACATATTCTCCTTTCCTTTCAGGAAAACAAAAATAATTACCAAACAATACACATCACAATCCTTCAGTATTTAAACCAACCACAGGTATCGTTTTAATTAAGACTGCCTGGATATTCTTTCCCCCAGTCACTCTTTTTAAGGAGCGACTGTGCATGACAATTAAAAATTAGATTTATATTCTTTTTGAAGCAGTAACAGGTTTGTTTACACTTGCTGAAGTGCCTACTAGAGTTAAGCAGACCTTGGTTTTGATCTATCATGTGTTAACAATGTTCTGAAAACAATTAATTTCCCATCTACGAATGAAATCCTTCAAGACCAAATGTGAATAAACATAAAAATTAAAAACTCAAATGAATTTTTTTTCTTTATGCTCATAAATTGAAAATTGAAATTGTACTTTGTTTGGGTGGCAGTTCTGCTTTGGGCTTAGTCAAGTCAATAGCACAAAATGGATTGAAATAATTGGAATTTAAATAGATACTTTATATTATTAGGTTGTATCCCCCTTGCCCTCCCCAAACACAAACACACGTTCACAGTGATGCTGATAAGTACACTTACGTTCCCCACTGTCAAGTATTCCTGATTCCTGGAGGGAACGAATGCAGGAATCCACCAACTCCAAACCTGTGGTCAATTCATCCTCAATATCCTTTTGTCCATCCGCTGCAAAGGAGAAAAGAAGATGAGAGACACAGAAAGACACAAAGACAAAGAGAGAGGGAGAGGAGAGGGAAGGAGGCAGAGAGATGAATGAGATCTCTCTTGCCTGTAATCTCAATCGTCTACTCTGGAAGTCCGTAAAACCCTACACGTTATGACTTGGTTATGAGCTGTTGGACATTTTGATTATATGCGGGAAAGGACCCTGATAAGTCTGCCCTGGGTGCTGCCTGACTGGAAAGTGTGTGTAAATACACAGTGAAAAAAACAGGCAGAGCGCATGCTTGTGGTTTTTACACGTGCAGATTAACACTGACCGTCAAAACCAAAGCCTTGGTCTGGCACCACTTAGACTTTCTGGTGTGTTTTTGAGTGTGTGACTATGTCTCTGTGTGAGCGTGTGTGCATCTCTGTGTGTTTCTTTTAATCCATCACGTATGTGGGTGGCTGCTTCTGCCCATACATTAACGGGCCACTGGTATAAATTCCAAATGTTCCTTGACACACAATTTTCCTAGTATGTCTATCAGACACGAGGTGGACCAGGCCTTGTTGGTGTCAGGGCAATCAATCTAATCTTTCAACTCAAGATGTATTGCAAACATAAAACCCTAAGGATTTGGTCAGTGTTAGTAAGGTTTTGAGTAAAAAAACAGCAATGACAAGGTTCATGCAACAATAGCTTTACATGCATGGCTGAGTAATGTGTGTGTTTGTACAAACAGTCATGGTGAACTTTACCTTGAGCATTCCAGCGAAATTGCTCATCTGTCGAGCTGCAAAAGAAGGACGCAGTTAATAAAAATAGTCAAAAGAACGACGACGACAATAACATACAAGGAAGTTGCAGATTAGCAGCAGCATTTTTTAAATGAAAGGCAGATTAGAATACAGCTTCCAAAGCACTTTACAAAATATGAGGAACAGCAAAATTATATTAAACAGAAGATAAGAAATGAATACATGGTTCAGTTGCCTTCAGATTCTTACTTATATGTACAGGAGACATTCAGTCACCACCTTGAACTCAGTGTTCATTTGAATTGAATAGAACATATTTCAAAATGAGACATTCACAATCTTCAATGTCTGTTTTTAAATATTTGTAAAATATGTTAAGTATTTACTGTACTCAAAGCAACTGCCAATGTCCTACATTTCTTTGTTCTATTCTGCTGAATTATGAAAAACAAACAACAAAAAAATAAGAAATGAAGTAAAACTCACTCCTAAATGTCATTTTAGTTGTTAGTCAAAACTAACATTTTATAGAATGAGGTCCTGTGCACTCAGGTAGCAGTCATTTTATTCTCAAATGGATCGTGTTGTAGACACACGCACAGCTATCCATGGACACGCAAACCAGACTTCTTTTCTATTCTCTTGATGACGGTCAATTGATTGCTGATTGATGGGGGGTTGAACAGAGAGAAAAAGACAAAGCTATGTAGAAGGAAACAGACAGGCAGAAAGAGAAAGTTAGAGGCGACTATTGAGCTGCCTGCTGCGTGATCAATGCAGACACGGACAGACTAACTGATACATATAGACTCTTTCATCTGACTTCATCTACACCATTAGACTGGCTGTCTGGGCTAGTTGGCTTGTGTCTGCATTTGTCCCATTTAGACTGTTTGGTATTGCCTTCATGTGTGAACAAGTTTATTGAGGTATATGAGTAGTGAATACATTTACATGTGTTTTTTTTGTCTAGCTAACTGAGATGGTTTTATTTTTTATTTTTTGAAATAGCTATTGTAGCTTGATTTCACTGGTTGAATAATTTTTGATTTTAAACACAGTAGCCTATTTCTAGAGTATCAGTGTCTTGTAATGCATGCAGTGGTTAAATCTCTGCCATGGAGGCAGGCAGGCAACGGGGAGAGGTTGTAAAGGAAAAGAGAATCATAGCAATATGGTGGCTGGAAACAGCCTAGTCACTGAGAAGTCATGAATAAAGGACAAAGACGAAGACAATTTATTTTATTATTAGTAAAGTTTGCTAACTTTGTTCCTTGAGCCTACTTGAAAAAAAAATTTTGTTCAGTGAATTTCTTATATCAGTCAGCCTGTTAGACAGTTTGCCCGGCTGCTGTCTTTGCAGAACCTCAGGTCCTGCGCTGCTGACAGGACAGCTGGTTCCGAAGCGTGACGACCATACCAGAGGTCGGAGTCAGTGTGGGCTGAACGGATGGATGCTTCAGTTGCGCTTATGAGCCGCTGACATCTCACTTCTGGTGTACACTTTTGAGTTAAGACTGCAGACACCGGCAGGCTACAATCACGGTTCAAACTAAACCATAACCATCTGTAACCTAAAAGTATCCATTTAAATCGGTCAAACTTATGGAGACAATTACAGTCTACAGAGTAGCAAGGCTCAATGCTTTTGAAAGCGGTCAGAAGCCAAAAACCTTTTTCATTTATCTTACACATTAACAGCAACTGTTTGGTATTAAGATTACAGTAAATGTGAACTCTAAGACAGTGGGGTTAGGGTTGGGAATTTTTTCCCTGTGTGTTTTCTTTTTCTCTGCTGAATATTGTTAAACTGACATTATGGTTGCACCATTCAAGACCCAATCTCATGACCTTTATCAACAAAAATCTGGTCCATGTGTGGTTTAAGACGTTATTAAAAAAAAGAAAGACCGCCGCTTTCTACTTTATGAAATACTCAGTATTAACTTTTAGCCTCCAGTCAGTAGTTTTGTGTTTGACATTTTTGACTGCGTATGCATGGTTTCTGCTTATCTTGCCCTGATGATGCAGCTTGTCATGCATTTCTTTAGTTGAAAGTAATTATGTAACTGGTAATCACCGTGATGCGCTAGTGCACCACTAAAGAGGGGACAAGCATGAATGCAGGAAAAATCTGATCATTTACGAATTACCAAAGCAGAAATTTAATCACCTAATCAAAGCAACGTGTGAGAAGAGGCTCAATGGGTAAATCCACTTGAATTAAGCAATTGGCTATATAGTACTTTTTTTATTTACTGTCACATGATTTTACATGCACATTTATGCATGATTTTATCTTTTCAGCTGCCCACCCACGTAAACTGTACAGTATCATTTGATTAGCGCTCTGCATGTTTCCTTTCATTCAGTGATTTTTGGAACCAAAATGATGCAATAAAAATGAAATTCTTTGTGGCAATAAGTCATCGTACAACTTGCGTGATAAAGCTGACAGCTCAAGGGCCAAATTTCCTGATCTGTCCATGCTGCATGTTCCTGTTTGTGATGACATTAAAATGGACACGGTTTAAACTTACATAACAATTACTCTCCAGCTGGGACTGACTTTGACTGTTGTAAGTAAAGGTCAACTGAAAGAAAAAAAAAATATAAGAATTTAAGAATTTGCAGCCTACTAGGCTATTGAAACACTGCCATTGTTGGCGCAGCAACAGCCTGAAGGATAGAAATGCAGAGCTGTGACCAAAGGGTCACAGAAAGAAAATTAAAATAAGGCAATTAATCCCCAGTTGCTTCTCAGTGGCAAATATTGATGGTGAATAAGTGTAGTTGAACTGTGTATCTTCCTTTTGTGTGCATTTGTCTGAATGTCTGAATATGAATTAGGATTGTGCTCAGTAAAGCTTTCCTTGATAGAAAAAGATTCCAATAAATACTCGTAAGGCTGACCAGTGCGACCAATAATTTTTATTTCTATTATTTTTTATTCCAGTTCATATTCAGAACTATGCTTCTGATTATTACATTGGCAAACAGGAAGAGGACCCAGGCCTAAACTGAGGAGGTAGACAGATAACTTGACTTGACTGATCTTTTAATGTCTTACTGGTAGTAGACAGACGGCAAAAATGTTACAGGTAGGCAGAATGCAGGTAAGCAAGTGACTATCAAGTAACAGGAAAAAAATAATAAATCCAAACGAGCAGGCAGACAGAAGCAACACAGCAATGCCTCTTTAACAAACTGACAAAGAAACAGGGAAAACACACAGACTAAATACCCTCAGGTAGGGGACAACAGACACAGGTGAACTAAATCACCCCAGGTGAAAACATTTAAAGCAATCAAAGGGCAGGAAGTAAAACCACAAGACCCATGAGGAGAGGAGAATGTTTCAAAATAAGACTGGAAATAATTGAACATAAACCCAAAACCATGACACTGATTCTTCTTATATGAGTAAGAAAAGGAACAAAAATATGTCAAAAGCAAAAACTACCTTTATGCTCATGTGATTTAGGATGCCAAAAGTGTCATTTACTGTTTTACACTTGTTTTGCGTGGTAGCATCAGTTGATTCTGGGACAGTATTACTGACTGGGAAATGCAGCAGTTTCATACCATGCTGCAGAAAATAAGTCATCATGTCAGATGGACTCTGGATTTGCTGTATCACTAATTTCTTTTGCCAGACTTGCACTGGCATTATACACACACACACACACACACACACACACACACAAACCAACAAAGACACACACAAAGGAGAATGATAACCAGATGGTGGAGGAACTGTGCTTTCATATGCCAGCAGGAAATACAACAGGGTAACAGTAGTAAACATTGTGTAACTGTGTTAAAGTGTTCTTGATTAGAGAGAGAAAGAGAAAAGAAAAAGAAAAGTTTACATGAGACACTCAGAGAGCTGAGAGACAGGAGAGAGAGATGTAATACCTATACCATTATTCCACAACATTGCACACTCTCGCCTGCAATGCCACAGCACTGGCGAGGCAGTGCGTCTCTTAACAGTGAGCCTGTATTAAAGAGACATTTTAAATGCACTACTCCACTCTCTACCGCCACACAGCTTAAATCAACAGACAGCGTCCTCTACCGTTCCCTATTAAATCCACAAGCACGCATACCCACACACTCTAGTTAGCATTCACGAACATATAGCCTGGAAGAAAAATATGGTCCCAATTTGTGTATGTTTCTGTCTCATGGGAATGTGGAGATGCAAGTATTTAAAAGTATAACACAAACAAGCAAACTTTCTGGCGGTATGGTAGCCTTGTGGTGACGGAAATGTACTGAATAGAGATCAATTTCAATGCCTCAAGATACAGTAGAGAGTAATAATGTGTGGGTGTTCTGTACACGTGGATATGTGCTTAATACTGCTCCTCTAAGTGTAGCACTAATCTTGTACTGGAGAGATTTTGCTAAAAATGTGTCAGTGCACCAATAAAAAAAAACAGGTAAACATGTTGTTAATGTGTTTAAGGTAGTATGCAGCCATTCAGACAGGAATCCCAACAGCCACATCCTTCATGAGTCATTAGTCCTCAGCTTGGAGAGCATTACTCTGAAAGAGTTACACACTGCCACACAAGGTTCTGCTCAAATCCTCCAGCTGCCTCCCTTCACAGATAGCAGCACTTAAGAACACTTGCCCGTCGTGATAAGGCTGTCATTGTGGATGTGTATTTACGGTCAGCATGCAAGCACGCATCCACAGTTTGCTCTCACATAACACAAGGATATACACACAAGCAGACATTCTACAGGTAAGGCATTCAACTGCAAATTCTGCACAGAGCAAATATGAATGGCCTTTCGGGTTACTTGTACGTGCACACACACACACACACACACACACACACACACACATACAGTATGTGCACAAACATTTACATAAATATGCACCAGTACGGATACAGAGAGATAAAAACTAAAACTCCTACAAGTTGCCAAATTCACACAAATATTAAAGTGAAAGCGTCTTTGGTAATTGCTAGCCTGTTGAGTTGGAGAGAGGAATAAATGGCGTGCAGTCCTGGGCTATTTTATTAGTACCAGTGTTAAAACAGGAGCCTCATAGACCATAATACCCTGTCTGTTATTTACTTATTCCCCCATCAAAAAGTTGCTCTAAACACATCCTGGCTTTCTGAAGACTAGCTATCTTTACAGGCATAAGTCCACATTTCATTATCTGTGTGTGTTTATTGTGGAACAAAGAATGTCAATTAATTTCAATTTCCAGCAATTACCTAGCACGTATACGAAAAAAATGACAATGGGCCTGCAACAAAATGTCTAATTTAATACAGCACACACACTAGTAACACCCTGCACAGAAGGATAACAAAGAATAAGCTAAATTCACCTGAATGTGACAGAACACTTTCAGTTTCACAATCTTTACTTTGAAATCCTTCAATTTTGGATCCGACCAGTCAAAGTGACTGCAGTTCATCAGGGTTGAAATAAACCTGAATGATAGAGAACTTTTTAAGCCAAACAAGGGAAAATGGTCATTACAAAGCAGTCCAGTCTATTTAATGGGCCTTTTTCATTAAGCTATAAACCTACTAATTAGAAAATGAGGTTCAATGATTGCGTCTCCCTCTTTCTCTCTCTCTCTCTCTATATATATATATATATATATATATATTTTTTTTTTTTTCCCCCAGTTAGAAGAACATGGCAAAAGGCTTGTTAGAACAAATGAAGTGTTGATGTGCTTTCTTCATTGCCAAGTTTTACATGAATACTGAATAGCAGTGCCAATAAACTAGTGCACTTTCCTACTGTTGCATTTAGATTAATCATAAAACTCACTAAAAATGGTAAAAACTGCATTCTCTTACACAAAGCGGGTATTAACATACAGAGAGTCTCTATGCCTTTATTTGTATCTTTATGCTCATAGACAGTTGTGCAATAGATGCTGTTCAATAAATGTTGATAGATTATAAACTTACATTTTGGTGTACAGCTCAAAATGATTAAATAATCATGTATTAGTATAAACTATTTGCATATGCATTAAGCATTTGGAATTCTGCTGACATACCCATGTTTTATGACTGACTGAATAAAATGCGAGAAGACATCTCAAGGTCATTCAAAGCATTTGAATGCAGACATTTGGGAAGTGCACATCGGTTGAGAAATTATTCAACATAACATATCAGCATTTCACTTTCAAACAGTTTCAAACGGATTTTAAAAAAAAGAATGTAACAGTATGTGCATTGATTGGTAAAACTAATTTATCCATCCAGAAAATTATTAACACTGATACGCAACATTTTATATTCACATTCCCCTCTCATTCATCACAGGTTTACACTGCAAACAACTGTACTCATTTCAGTGCTGACAAACTGTGGGCAATGCAAGAGACTGTGTATGCATTTATATAACAAACAGATGCTAGTGACAAGGCAATAAGTAGGTAATAATAATGAAAAACACAAAAAGCTATCAAATAGCTTACCATAAACCTCAATGATGGATACAGTTCTTCTCTAAATTGCATTTTAGAGATCTTATTCTTTCATATACAATTGAAAGCACAGAGAAGCACTAGCTGCACTCAAACTCTCATCTAATCTGCACTTGCTTAGCAGAACCCTTATTTGTGAAATCTTTCCAGTGGGCTTCACAAGCCGACTGTCATCTGAAACCAACCACAAATCTTATTGAGCATCCACACTTCGACCAGGTTTCCCTTGTCACTCAATTCTGAAGGAAATGCATAGACTTCCACTGACTGGAGAATATCTTTAAATCTAGACTGAAGGGCAGTCTGAAGACAAATCATAGACTTAGTGGACAGTGCAGAACCAGAGCCCTATATACACTGGTGTGGTGTGAAACCTTAATGAGCTTCCATATGACATAGCTGATTCTTTCCAGGAAGAAAAATGCATGGTAATGTTAGGCAAAATTGTGCCAACTCACTTGTAGGCACAGAGCCGGTTTGGGTACAACTCAATCCTTTTTGTAGATCTGTCTTTTGTATAGATACATATCTACCCACTAGTGGTTGTCATAACAACAGTGTTGTACTTCATCATCGTCAGCATGACAGTGTGACACCATAACAGCAATTTGTCAATCAAGGCAGAGGAGTGCGCTTTTATGCTCTGCACCGGAGGTGGGGGTGGGGTGTGTGTGTGTGTGTGTGTGTGTGTGTGTATAGAGAGGTAGAGAGATTAGAAATTGCCTTTGTGTTGGGAGTGGGCGAAATGACAATGTGAAAGAAAAGAATGAAATCCACACAAAACTACATCACACACAAGACTCAGACTAACACACAAATATGTCAAAACATTGAGGCTTAAAAACAAAATGTGTTTTTGTTTATGTGGATGCATGTATGGCATGTCTACTTTCACTATATATGTGTCAATGTGTGTGTGTGTGTGTGTGTGTGTGTGTGTGTATGTGTGTGTGTTTGTATACCTGTGTGTGAGCTCCCTGATACTTTATTCAGAAAGCAGTCTTTTGTGCTCACAACAAGGCTGAGGACAAACTTTTGTGGATATGACAGCTGAATGGCAGTTCAGCAGTAGGGCTGGAAGAGAATTGTCTAGTCAAAGTGTTCACTGAAATAACTTCTAATGCCTGAGTACTGACAGCTGCAACAAAAACCCATATAAAAAAAACACACACACACACACAAAAACAATGCACCATGGTATTGACAAGTCCAACAGATATTTCAACCTCTCCTCTCCCACTCAGCTCCTTTCAAGTCCTACACACTCACAGCCTACAAGCATGTGTTCGCATGTACTTTAAGTAGCAGTGGTGGTAGTAGTAGTAGTAGTAGTAGTAAGTTTGTGTATTTAAGTATTTCGTGTTTATATTTAAATTTTATATGTGCATTTATGCCTGTGTGTGTGTTCTCCTGACTGACTTCCAGTCTTTAACTGCGGACCAGTGTGCATGGAAGAAATAAACCCGCAATAGACCTACTCTGTTATAATGCGGCCTTAGTCTCATGTCACGCACACTTGCACATGAATGCCGCACATACAAACACAAAAACGTTGATTTATGTATGTATAAAAAGAAAACAATAAAAAGGGCAGCATAAACGATAAATATGCAGTCACACACCCCTCTACGCTATAAGTCATCACGGCATCTGCAAGCACATGCACTGTACACACACGCATGCATGTCTGTACCATTTACGTATAAGGGGCTCTACTGTTTCTGAACATTTTTATAGATGGAGTGCACACATGCACACAATTACTCTCTCTCTCTGCATTTGTCTCAAGTATGCGTATGTGTGTGTCTGCATGCACGTTTGAACACACATTCATACAGTTACTTGTGCGTGTTTGTGTACACATGCACAAAATGTGGGTTTTCCACTGTGAGCAGCACCTGCTGGTTGCACTATTTCAGCTCAGGAACATCTGCTGTGTGTGTCTAAATCACATAGCTATTATAGTTATTATGATAGGTGGGCTATCGCCGTTTTGCACTGGCACAGATAATGACAGAATACCTCCATGCATAATTCACCAGGGACGGGTGGCCTGACACCGGGTGTGCCCTGTATTATTGTACTCCAAACAGATAGGGGCCGTCTAATATTTATACTCATCTAACAAGGCTTACTGCAGCAAGACTGTTATAACATGTTATTGAACTACAGATTAAAAGCTTCACTGTGCACATTATGAAATGTTAGAATAAAAGTTTCATTTTTGGTAGATTACTAAACAATAGAATAAAAGTTTTAATGTTCCCTCATGATTGAGTTACAGATGCAGAAAGCTAATTCTAACAAAAGTAGTCAAATACAAATAATGAGATTTGCTTGTAAATTAAGACACTGTATCTAAAAAACGGGTTTGTGGTGTTTGTTGGTTTGTGCATAGTAGTTTTTTCTATGCAGTGTTAACAGATGTTACCGTTTGCTCTGTAGATCATGCAGAGACCCAGGAGAAAGAGGCAAGAGAAAGAAATAAGGTTAATATGTATAATATGTATAACATGCATGTTGCACAGCAGGCAGTATAGTAGTGAGTAAATTAAGAACGTACTGTACAGTAGTAAGTAAAGCAACAATTTATGAGCTGGATGCTGTTACACTGAGCATCCATACACCAGGAATAGATCTGGTGAATGTAATGGCTATATCAAATGATCAAAGATATATAATGGTGATTCAGCTACTACAACCCAACACCATGCTTAGCATTTTCTAGTGAATTCTCATGGTCAGTGTAAATTAACTTGCACTGGTCTTGTGTACACATACAAACACGGACATACTGTCTATGTCTACTTGAAAGCACTTCCTTCTCAAATACTGCCCTTTGGAATAGGTATGCCTTTCATACCTTGCCTTGTTTAACACGTTTTAAATGTTCAATATGTTTAGTACATTGTATGCATTTATTTTCAACAATTACAAAGTGATGTAAAACAAAAAAACAACAACATTTGAACAAAACCATCAGCAATATTAATTGAAAGACATGCACTGTTGGCTCCATTAAGGCTTCCTTGACTGAACGATAATCGCATGTGACAAAGTAGCCATACTATTAGCATAACAAAACAAATTTACATATGAATAATGATAATACCACAGGCTGCTAAGTACACCAGCAAATTAAAGTCAGAAGGACAGATAATGTATCAGCACACTGCTGGACCACAAACACTCGACTTAATTCCTGAAAACAGTCAGCTCCCAGACAACAAATCAGCAGTACTTGTAAATCACAGGTTTGAACAAAAGGTATAGTTTTCAGTGATATTTTAAAATAACTGTATTTCCACAGAAAATGCATTTTCAAATGTTTCCAGCTGGAGATGAGCAGATGAAAGGGCAATACTAACATTCTATGCGATGTCAACCCCAACAAGCATTCTCAGACACCCCTGTATTACTGACAGGGCCGATTATTAGACAAACAGCACAGGATTAACACAGACTACAGAGACCAAAGGTGAAAACACTTGGTCGGAACAGCAATAATATGTATTGCTGGGTCACAGTCAGAAAACAGTTTGGCGTCACCCTGTGGGAGTCACTGATGATTGATTCTACATGTAGAACTATCACTTGGACTAACTGAAGTCTTGACAGTGCGCAGTCAATCATCAGAACGTATTTTAAACTAGTTGTGCTTTTTACAAAGTGCAATGAATCAGCAACTGATGAGCGGACTTTGTTTCCCATCACATATTCCAATGTTTCCCATTACATTTTCTTTTGTGTTGTGACAACAGGAAATGGTGTCAAAAAGAAAGGGCTTGATTTGGGGAGAAAATGCCATTTGTCTGCCGTCTCTGTTTGACATAAAATGTTTATGGAGAGATGGAACACTTTCATAACTTTTTCAGCTTCCTAGTGAAACAGCTTTTATGTTTTGGCAATTCCACGCTTTACTCCTCCCATTCACATCTACACAAATCTGTTACTTCAAATTAGTAGAAGGAGGTTTTAACATTTCTTAAAGTGTATCCATTTGTACATGAGTTTGAACATGTAATTGCCCGAGTCATATTTCTTTTAGACAACAAGCAAAACCCACCGTCTGTATCTTGTCTGCTAAATAGATTGTTATCTCATGCAAGCCGTCAGGCACTGTGAAACCCATATACACATGTTGATGGCACACACAGACTCACACTCAAGGGCAGTAGTGTGATGCCATGTGTGGATAGGACATCTCAGAGCTTTGGGGGCTGAAGCAGTCGACGGTCTAAATAACTCATCCCCCAGAGGATAATCTAACCAATGATTTAGTGGGAGTCACAGAGTCACTCTCAGCAGCTTCCACTCCAGTGGAGGGATATATTAGTGTGTGTGTGTGTGTGTAGAGTATGTGTGTAAGCATGCAATGCAAGCGGGGGGAGGTTATTCGCCTTACACTGTCTCTTCCTGTGAGGCCCCCATGAGACCAATTACCAATACTCTGTGGCTTCAAACACACAAACACACACTTGTAATCTTACACCACATAGGAACTGTCGCCGCTTGACTCTGTGATCAGCATAATGGCTCAACATGATCTTCATACTGTCAATATTCTTGATTCAGGGGAGACCACTTGAAGAGTGGGAGTGGGATTATTATTACAGAAACACACACAGAAAATTATAAGACTTAACTCAAATTAAATGCATTATTCAACATGTGAAATCAGAGGAAACAGGAGAATATGTTAGCCAAGAAGATGTTTGATGACACTAAAGCTGTGTAAACTTGTAATAGGTCAGCATGATGAACAAAACTAACTACAAGAAACCTCTTCATTTTTGCCTCTTGCCTAGTTATTTACATTGGAACAGACACTTATCTTGTTACAGAGTACAAGGAGCCTTGCATCCTTGTTTGGTACTAAGCTTGATCTAAGACTTCCTTCTGGTCACTTAGCACAAGTTACTGCAGGCCAACATTAATTTTTTATTTCAACAACTACACTTCTGGCTGATTCATTCTAGCAATATGCCATTTGTTTGAATTTAAAAGAAAAAGAGGAAGCTGTAAGTGGACACATTGTACTTCTGACAATAGCAAGCTCATGGGATGCATTTAATCATTTTCTTTGAACAATTCTCATTCAGCCCATCCCCACATAGTCAGACAAGTTTTGTCTGAAAACAATAATGTGGCCATGTACTGTATACTAATGCCTCGCTGGACTTATCACTCATCTGTTTCACATTCTTCTACTGTAATTAATGCTATAGACAGCTATTGTTCCACAGGAGGGTGACATAGCCTCTTTACAGTGAAAATGCATAATGTTCATGCTCTATACACAAACTAGAGGACTTCACTCAGTATAGCGCAGATCTCTACCAGGCCTGGTATCAACAAATAGCATATGAATAACATGCCAATGTCTGAAGTCATTTTGCATGTTATCACAATGCCTTTTTTTTATTTCACATGTCATTTCGCGTCATTTAGATTCTACTAGATGAGGTTGGGGTGGATGGATGGATGGGTCAAATGAACAGGACTTCATCCAGGAGACCACAGGTCATGTCCTGTGAAAAACCAAAAGTCAACGTTGAGTTATTTTAACTTAGATATCATTTTAATTTCTGTTACATACTTAACGTAATTCAACTTACGTACGTAACTTAGCTGACGCAACTAACGTACTTACCTTCAGTCATACATAGGCACAAAAAATATTAGGCTGATTGGTTCAGTAGTATGCGAGATCAGCTACAGACAGATATACACACACACACACACACACACACAAACACACTACCAAACGCATGATCCCATAATAACATAGTGTGGGTGTGCATGAAGGTGTGTAAGATGATGTAGCTGTTCACATAGCCTACATGAATTCATACCTACAGCACGTGGGAATGTATGCAAGACTCTGTGTGACTGATTGATGAGAATGATGTGATGTGACATGCAGTAATTAGCTGGTTGGTAAAGGAGTTGGATGGTCCGGCTATCACAATATATCACCATGTCTGGTCTGCAATGACTCTACAGCATTCATCTAAGATATAGAGCACGCACACACACACAGACACAGGCAAAGGCCATCTGGCTAGCAGGGTGCAGCTAACTTGCGAGTGACTTGCAAGCATTGCAAAGTTGTTAATTCTTATAATTTAGCAGGATGTTGTAAATAGACGCCAAATGTGTAAAAGTCAACATTTGCTAACATCTTGAAAAAACAGACACAAAAAAAGATGTTGAGATTTAATATGGTGACTCGGTAATAGTGTATGAAGCTTGTATGGGAAAATACAGTGTGTGCAGGTTGTTTGTTCATTTCTCTGTCATTTTCTGGAAACACACACACACAACACATATACAAAAAGCATGATCTTCCATTGATTTTACATCCATTCAATCTGATTTCTAAAATGATGTCCATTGGTAACAGCTGCAGGTAAATAACAGGCCTACAGCTTGCTCTACAGTAAATTGATTGCAGCAAAATCAGTGTTTGGTTGTTTTGTTGTTTTGATTGTGGTGTTTCATTAAGGGTGAAGATTTATATTCAGTCTTCATCTCACTTCTATGGTGACAATGCTAAATGAATAAATGTGCCTCTAATACATTTTCAAACAAGGAAAACTACACATAGACACTGTTATATCAGCTTGTATCCTGAATCTACCTTACAAAGAAGTCATCTTTTTCTCTGCAAATTTCTGAATTGACTGAATGGGAAGGAAATAACAGGAAAGAATGTGGTAATGACAGTGGCACATGAGGACAATAAATGCGTGAATTATATTTTTCTTCGCAGCAGGTGTACATGATAGAGAGTAAAAGTGAGAGACCTTTACTCTCACATTCTTTTCTACAACATCCAAGTAGCTTGCCCAACACTGTTAATCACTTTTGCTGCCTTGTACCTGTTGTGGAAGTCCCAGATATGGCAGAAACATGTGTGAGAAGATGAGAGAAGATGAGAGAAGATGAGACGACTGACATTTCCACCTACTGCCAGCTGGTGCTTATGCTAAGCTACATCGATGTCAACAGTAACATCCAGATTGCACAACATGCGACACACCAACACAAAGGGCAGAAACTCCGCTAAAAGCCTGTACCGAGCATCCACAGCTGGAACGAAACACAATTACACCCTAGGCAGTTATATTCATTATGATCAAAAATGTGAAGATTTGCATTTCATAATTCCGTGATCGCCACTTCCAGCAATCCACACAGGCTTTACACCGTCTGAAAGGGCAGACACTGCAGAAAACAACGATGGCTGCCGCGTTGCCGTACGACGGAATCTCAGCGAGCTACAGTCAAACTTTAACAAACAAAAACATAACTAAATCATAAAGTATGTCTTACCTTTGCTGTTTTCAGGTCAAAAGTTATATTCTGATTCGAAAAGACACTGCTACTGTATCCTCTCGTGTCTTACTGTCCGTTTGAATTCAATCGCGGAAGTACTGGCTGTTTACATAAGCACAAACGCTCCGTTCAGAGGGGGGTGAGACTCGCTCCACAATACACGGTCTTTGGCATTACTGCCTTCTGGATCGTCATTAGTGTTTCTAAGCTGAAAGTGGGTGGTGTCAATCGATTCTACTGGCTCTGACGGTCACAAAGAGGTGTAATTTATTCAGATCGGCCAATGGGCTGCTGAGATATGCCTTCGTCTATCCACCCATACAGCTGCAGCAGCTGCATACAGTTTTACACAGAGCTTTCCTAGGTGAATCTGACCCAGATTATAAGCTCAAAATCACTCAAAAACAGTTGTATTTGATGGAATGAGTTACCATAATGATCTATTAGTGAAATATAATAACTTTTAGTTTATGATTCAAATGTGTTTTCACTATAAATGAGGTGTGTTTTTTTAGGCGAAGGTAGACATTTCAGTTTTCTACTGCTTTCCAGATGTAGTTTATCTGACAGAGTATAGATACCTAAATCCCTGACACTTCTATTGTAATCTCCCAGGTCTTACCTTTCTTTTGAGACCAAGATGATACATATAGCCTTTGTTGTTGTTAAAATATACTCCATTTATTTGGGTATGAAATTTCGGACAAGAGTTAGGAAAAAATGGGCTTAGTATTGAATGGAGAGATTCCCTTTGCCACCATGAGAAAAAAGTTCACTTTTGCTTGGAAGAGATAATCTCCAATAATGTTCCCAGCAGCTTTAAATTACTTGTTGGATGGCTCTGCCACTTTTCCTTGTTTTGCAGCAATTATTTAGGTCTTCCAGATGGGTAGGTTCGGAAGAGCCCGCTCTGCCACCTCCACATTGGCAAGCCATCAGTGACTACAGAAATCAAGGGGGAAACTTGACGACCCAGTCACTGCCGAGTAGTCCTTCCTGCACGCTGGAACATTCTTAAAAAGTCACTTCAGGCGTGAGAGGGCGCTCGCAGCATTAATTTCACAGTAAGACCAGAACAGTCCATTTTAGATGGTGATCATGAAACCACTTTTTCAATGTGAGATCTGTTAATGCTTCATGCAAGTGCAAGTTTATAAGGCCATTTTTCATGAGCGAGTCTACAAGGACAAGAGATAAAAAAGTAGATATAGAAAATTAAACTGGCACAAAGCAAACTAGAAGGCACCATTGAAATCTGTTGTTAAAAGACCACATCTACACTCAAAAAGGATATCCATTGTTTTAAAAAATCAGTAGCTACAATAAAAAAAAGTAGTTTAAAATGCAAAACATATGTGCATACATATATATATACATACGCTAGCGTTAATATGTGAACAATGCACATTCACATGGGATTTCACACTTAACCTGCTGCTCTCCAACTCTTTTCATTGCTCATATACAAGTTGAAACCAGAAGATTATGACTCTCCACTGGAATACATCTAGATTATGTCAGTTTTAAATTATCGAGTGACTCTCACCACCCAGGATACCATCTGACTCATTGGGTTACAATGCAAACAAAAATCGATTTGGGAACATCCAGAGCAGGAGATAAAAGTCACAATGAAAAGTGTAAGCACTGCATCCAGTTATGGCTCTTGGGAGGACTCTGCCCCTACATCCAACCCCGGGCCCACAGGAAATAAAGCTACTAGCTTTACTGTGTTAATGTAAATCCTCTATGAAGTCTTTGTTGGAATATGATGCTTTGTGCAGCACAGCACAGTATAGTGCGTGCACTGCTTTATGTTTCAATGAATGAAACAATCAATCATTCGTCCTGTTTTTTTTGGTTGCTTTCAAACTGCTGAAGGCTTTAGTATTCATGTAGGCACTAGAGGTAACGATGCAGAATAAAGGCTTGGAGTCTAAACAGACAGTTTGTCTTTTCTGTCTGTTTTGTCCCCTTCACACTGTCGGTACATATTAATGACAGTACAAGTGTTGGTGAGGTTCACAAAGTAAAAGTGAAGAACTTGGGTTTGTAAAAAGAAGAGGCCAGGCACACATGTGTGCATGCACATAGACACTAAAACAACCTGTCCCTGGCACGCATACACACACATCACCTGCATAGCCTTCACTATGTGAAGTATAAAATTTTAACAACTGCTCCAGGCATTGATTCCGTTGGCCTCAGGGTATGAAGCGTCAAGAGGACAAACTCACTCATATTCTTTATCTCTGTCTTTCTTTCTCTCACACATAGGCACACACACACACAGAGCAAAGTCAGAGCTTTCTGAGGCCCTCTATTATGAACTCTTTTCAGAACATTAGTAAGAGGACAGGAACTTGAAAGAATTCCTGCATGATAATGGTCATGTGCACATTCACTAGAACAAATATCTCCATTACTACGTCTTCTTCCAGCTTTCAGCCTGTCCTTTGTCCCTAAATGTTCTTTGAGAATATTTCTGAGGCACATGCTCACATCAGCTCTTCATCTCTTACCTCAATCTCTCACCTTCCCTCTTCTTTATTCTCAACGATCTGTCCAATCCTCTTCCCTCGTCTCTTTTCTTTCTCTCTCACGTTCCTCTCTCTGTCTTTCGAATTCTCTGGACATTACCATTAACAACAATACCTACAGTATTAGATCTAAATATATCCAGTAAATGTAAACGAAATGGTTAGTTGAGCCTACCTGACTGAAAAGCTGTAGTTATCTGTGTCTCATTCACTTCATTTCATTTCATTTCCTGTTTCTATGTTGTTTTTATATTACACACTAAATGCGACAAGTCACATTTATTCAAAAAACTATCTACTTTCATATTATAGTTATATTCTTGTGAATCCTAAGAAAATGTATCAAATCCCAGGATTCCACTCAGAAAATATCTCCTGAAATTCCACAAAACTCCTGAAATCCCTTAACTGGTAGGAAGAATTTCTAGTTACTACTTAGATTTTAATATTGTAGGTAGACATAACTACACTGAAATACTTAGAAGTTCCCCTCCACTTAAAAAGATGGTTTTCTTCTTGTTCCTACGGTTGGATGTTTGAGCATCACTGTGCAGAATCATGTACGTAGAGTTTGACACTAGAAAGCTGTTTTCACATTCATCTGCTGAATGTGGAAAGTTTCTCTGACCCACTCCTTTAAATCTGATTTTAAGGAGTGGGTCTATGAACATGATTTGTGATGTCACAAATAGTTTGGAGGCCAATCCTGGTCCAATTTGCCACGTATACATGTGTACTGTAGACACACATTATTGTTCCAAGCAGATTATTTGTTTATATGTTTTAATACATGTCTGGATGAGATCTTTAAACTTTCAAATGAGGTAATACTTTGCTGATCGAAATAGAGGCATAATATTGACTGTACTACACTACAGTACGCATTCATGGGTAACATTACAAGTAATTGCCTATTTTTCTGTAATGCATCTCCACTGTGATCACTGTGTTTTTTACCATAACTGTTATGAATTACAGTTGGCGTTTTTTGACACCAGCTTCCTTTAATCCTGTTAGATGGAAACCTTTTCTCCCCAACACTGAAAAATACATGCGTAATGCCTTGTAGGCAGCAGACATGCAGGTGGGCAGGCAGGGCGTCAGACATGCATGATCCTGCACACACACACACACACACACACACACACACACACACACACACACACAAACGCTGCATATTAAAAAGCATCCTAATAGCCTGTCGAAAGTTTTGAGTGTGTGGTCAACAAACATCTCGGAGTCTCTGTATGGATGACTGCACACTCACTTTTTTTCAGCCAATCCTGTTAATTGACAGCAAAGCAGAGACCATAATTCCACATAAATGCATACTAATAACTGCCATCACTGACACACACAAACTCTCCCTCAGAATAACCATAAGCATCAAAGTCAAAAGGAGTGCCCAACCAAACGACACACACTCACTAAAAGTTTGATGTAATGAGTTTAAGGTAACGTCAGCACAAAGTGGAACCCCTTCAGCACTGATCAGGACAAACACATCAGCATTGAAGATGTGGACTAGCAAGTTTCTTTGACTAACAAGGCAATAATAAACACTGACGAATACAAATTATACACTATCCCTCACAGCCAATCAGTAGCATATTTATTACCTTGCTTTGACCTGTAATTACAGTGCTCCCGTGGGCCAATCATTGTAATTTAGAAAATGCCAAAAGCAACAGTGAGATGCAACATATTTCCAGCTCTCTGATGAATAAGTGTTGGATGAGTGACATGGATAAAGAAACAGACAAACCCACTACACACTAACAAAAATATTGTCAGGGGGAGAATTATGGCTATTGATGTCAAAAACAAAGAAATCAGATAACACATGTGTTCAAATAGCCATCAGGTGTCTTATTTTATAAGCTCTTGGGAGACATTACCTTCCACCGCATTTATTAATAAGCTCATTTCTCTTCTGTCTCTCTGTGCCTCTCGCCCTCTTTCCTCTGTTCTTCCTCCACACCTTGCTTTTTGGAATCCGTCTTTTTCTTGCTGTCTTTTTTCAAATCTCTCTCTCTGTGTTTTGTCTCAGTGTTTCTCTCTCAGTTTCTTTCTGTCACACTCACTCTGTTTTTCACTCTCTGTCTGCTTCTCTGGCATGGTTTGGTTGGTTCTTATCTATTCTAACCACTATCTGGTGTTGGGGGAAGATAAGCATGCATTTGCATGTTTAATGAACCAAACACCCACGATTCCCCTCAGCATGAGGACACACACATACACACGGGTGCACAGATATACACATGCACCTATACACACATATACACTGCTGCTGTTGGCCATGCAGGCCTCCGTCTCCTTGCCACTGACATGGAGTCACCAGCTGCTGACTCCTACAGGAGTAAACATGGCCTATCTATCCGCCTTTACATCCACAGCTGGATGAAACAAAACAAATCTCAAATCAAGTTTGAATTCGATTTGACCCTTAACAGAGTACATAGTGGCCGAATACCTGATGACCATCATTGAAAGAAAGCTGATAGAATATTTGAAAGGTTATAAGCTCACAGGATGTCAAAGGCAGATGGATAATTTCACCATCTCTCTGCACAAAATACAGAAAACTGCTATACTCCGCATATTTTGACAAAATAAATAAGATATGCCCTCAGTTTCACAACCTCCCAGACAGTGAACAAATCATACACCTATGTAGAGAAAAAAAATAGTGCAATGCATTAAAAAAAGGATCATCGCTGTCACTCACTAGGATAAATCAGCAAAAGTATTGAATAGTGAATACCTTTTCTATGATTGTTTTATTTGTTGCTTTTGTTTAAACTGTCGTACTATACGGAGAAACCCTTGCTGTATTTTAAAAGCTTCAGCAATATATTGTATACTATTGTTTGTACTACATCCATAGAAAGCTTGTTGCAATTAGAAAATAAAAAGAGTAGAAAGAGACACCGGAGCAAGAGTCAAACCCTCTAAGTTGTGTATTGAAAACAAACAGCATATTTATTCACTTACTTACTTTTTTGTCACACTCATTCCGTGTAGTTCTGTTACATATGTTGTCACCCTGACCTAAATTTGACAGCCGACTGCAAGATGTGATTTTTCTAAAACAACACATCAAGAGATTGCTATCATAATAGTGACAAAATAAGACAGGGCCCCTTCCTTCACAATAAATGTTCTGAGGTGTAAGGATGGACCTGGCCAAACTAATAAAAACAAAAAACATCTGGCACTGTGTTCACCACAAAAATCGAATGCATGCAGCCATTCATTAACATGAAAATGTGCAAAGACAAGTATCACTCTATTTGGTTTCACATTGTAGCAGATTGTTTCTCTAAGCTAGACACTTGGAGTGGCAGAGCATCCACTGTTCTGGCTACTGTTCAAGAGATCAACCATCGACTGGACAAGCAAGATTTAAGCTCTCAGTATAATTGGTATACATTGGCTGTACTTAAGTGTCCCTGAGCTACAATCAATCCCTAAATCCTTGCCCGCATTTGAGTGTTGTTCTTTAGCTGACTCCGACCTCTGAGTTCCTTGATGAGGATGTTTAGATAAAAGAGCATTTCTTAATCACCAGCATCAATAAAACATAAGTTTTCTAATTTTATTAAGGCTGAATGCCTTTAACTGAAGAATTTTCATTTGAATAACAGCTAACCTGACTCCTAGAAATGCTATCAAGTAATTTAAAAAAAACTCAAAGACAAAGGTAGGGTTTTCGTGAAACAAAAAATGCACTCACTAAGATGCGAAAAGCCAAGATGTAATTTAAGAGCAAAGACAGATAGATAGGGGGAGAGATGAAACAACACAGAGAGAGGCAGACAGAAAGATAGACAGTGGGGACGACAGCGGTGTGAGAGATGTCGCCCCCTGCCACCATTTTTCTCCTCTCCACTTGGAAATGCATCATCAGTCATTAGGGGGGAGCATGACTTGCGGTATCATCATCACTCACACAGACACACAGGCCCAAACACAAGGTGTATTTTAAGGTATAATGCAGCAGCCTATAATTTGAGTTCTCTCTATGCAGCATTTTGCTGAGCTTATAAAACCGCCTGCAGCTAATGGTGTGATGGATCCCTCTATTATCACCCAACGCAAGAGACGAGAGTGGGGTATAGTGAGATAAAGGAATGTAATTGGATAGTATTTTAGCTGTGGCAAAAACAGGAGGGTGGTCAGGGACAGAAAGAGAGCAAGGAAAAAGCTGTAAAATGATAACTGCATTATGAAGCCTAAATTCTGTCCGAATGCGGTGGATCTGTCCAATAAATTAAAACCAACATACAACAGAAATCACCTGTGTGTGTAACGCATGTCTGTTAACGCATTTCAAATGAATGTGATGCAATAATGAGGTGCTACAATGATTAGACTATACTGAGTTCATACAGTGCAACATGGTGTTAAAAGACACTTCAAACCACAAATTAATTTGGTAATAAAAAGGACACGGTGGCCAACTTTAAGCACAGAACAAACTTAAAGAAAGTGTATATTTTAGTTTTTATTAGCCTCACTAGCAGTGGGGCTCTAAGGGTGGCACTGTCAGTCTGTTGCTCAGTCCACCACATCCAAACTAAAATATCTCAACAACTATTGCATTGTGGGGAATTTCTTATTTCAGACATTCACGGTCCCCAGGGGATGAAGCCTTTTAGGCAACTCCCTGACTTTTCCTCTTTCACCACCATGAGGTTGGCATTTTAGAATTCTAGTGAAACGTCTTCACAATTATCAGACGGATTTGCCACAGGATCAATTGTAACAACTTTGGTGATCCCCTGAATGTAATCTAGTGCCATCATCAGGTCAAAATTGTATTGTATCTGATAATTTGGTTTTTGACCAAAGTATTAGACAAAAGAGAACACAAGAGAAAAGAAAAGAAGTTAGAGCAAGTTGGACAAACTATAATTCAATGACAGACAAGCAGGGGACTTTTTCAAAATGTGTGTGAAGACTAAGCCCATACCAGTGGTGTGAATGTCTGCTCCTCAGGGTAGGACAACTTTATAGTCTAGTAAGTGTGTTTGCCCCTGAGAAAAGTCTTGGACGCAGGGTGAGGAAATGTGTGGGTATGTTTGTACACGCGGCACAAAGAGTGGCCGGTCCCTGCTGGTGTGGAACTAAATGTCACAGCTTGATTAGAATAAATAGGCCTATACGGGCAGGGCAGGGCAAGCATGTGTGTGTGTGGTGACTCATTGCTTTTATGCCTCTCTTTCCCTCTCAATCTCTCTCTCTGACATACATTACACACACACATGCACGCTCTTGGACACTCAGGCTTTACCTTTCTCTGACCTACCCGAGGGGTCTTTGGGCAGATGTGTAAGTCTGAACAACACAATCAGAAAGCTGTTACTGCCTCAGGACATGAACTTTACACCTCACTCTCTCTTTCTCACTCTCTCTTTCATACACGCACACTTTTTTGTCTCTCAATCTGTATCTTTATGTATCAGTTCAATATGTTGACTTGGTGTTAATGTTTGATACACACTAATTCTTTAGCATATAACGCAGGGCATGCAAAATGCTGAAAAAATGCAATGGAAAAACTGTGTGTGTGCATGTATGCTACAACAAATTATCATGGATCTGACTTCCTGAGCACTCATTTGTCACTCAACTATTCTGTCTTTTCCCCTGGTCTGAAACCCAGATGGCAGCATGAATCTCTGCTTGTCTGGCTGACGTCTTTCAGCCAATGTCTGCACACCACCTGATGCTCAACCTCGACAAGACTGAGCTGCCCTTGCTTGCAGGGAAGGTATCTCTCGCCTATGACCTCTCCATAACCACTGAGAATTCTGTGGTTGTGCTGTCTCAGAATGCAAGGAACCTGGGTGTGACACTAGAAGACCAGCTGTCCTTTATGGCCAACATTGCTGTGACAACCCACTCCTGTAGATTCATTCTCCACAACATCAGGAGGCAACGTCCATTCATCACCCAGGACTCGGCACAGGTTCTGGTCCAGGCTCTTGTCATCGCACGCCTACTGCAACTTGCTCCTGGCTGGTTTGCCTGCATGTGCCATTTGTCCTCTGCAGCTCATCCAGAATACAACAGCTCGGCTGCTCTTCAACCTACCCACGTTCTCCCACCGCTCCTCCGCATCCTGCACTGTCTACCGGTGGCTGCTTGAATCTGATTCAGGATTCTGTTGGTACTTGTGTATGGTGTAAGAATGGCTCAGGCCCATCCTACATCCACGACATGGTCAAACCATACAGCCCAGCCCATCAACTATGCTCTGCTACTGACAATAGGTTTGCTACTCCCTCACTAGAAAGGGAGACCAGGCACCGCTCAACAAAATCACCACTGTTTGCTGTCCTGGCTCCAGAATGGCGGAACAAGCTCTCCATTGACATCAGGAAAGCAGAAAATACATGTCTGCCATCACAGACTGAAAACTCATCTCTTCAGACTGCACCTTGGCCCATAAAAAACAAGATGTAGCACTTGAAGCAGTTGAGCATTTTGATGACGATGTACTTGCATGATTCTTGCAATTTTTGGATTGAATGTATTTATTGTAAGTCACATTCTAGATAAATGTAATGTAATGTAATTTGGACCCTTGTTACTGTATCCTTGTCACTTTCTCAACATACATGACATGTAGCCACCTGTATAAAACCACTTATCACTTGAAAAAGGACCAGATTAAGGTCACATGAATTAATTAAGATCATGACATATAGTTGAAGGCTCTAAAAGGTATTGAGTGGACCTTTGGGTTTTGATTCTCATAACCTTATGGCATAATACTACCCTGGACTTTTGCACACATACATATACACACCACCAGTGTCCTGGTACCAGCATTTTCTATGTTAATGAGAGCTTCCATGACCACTCGATATCAGAAAGGGAAAATGTATTTGTCAAGACAACGAAGCATCTAGCACTTTTGTGTGTGTATTCCTTACAGGTGTGTGTATGAATACACATGTCTGGTTTGGGCTGTTTGTGCACATGCATTAATGTATTTAATTCAATTCAATTTTATTTATATAGCCCAATATCACAAATCACATTTTGCCTCAAAGGGCTTTACAATCTGTACAACATACGACATCCTTAGACCCTCGATTCGACTTAAGGAAAAACTATCAAAAAAAAAACCTTTTAACAGGGAAAAAAATGATAGAAACCTCAGGAAGAGCAACAGAGGAGGGATCCCTCTCCCAGGACGGACAGATATGCATTAGATGGCATACAGTATGTATAGAATAGATTCATAGCAGAAAATCATAGTACATACAATTATTATGATCATGACAACATTTTAGTATATATATATATATAGTTATGATGAAAAGTGTGGGATGTAAAACATAAGGGAAGAGGATGGGTCCAGACGGACAACCGAGCTGCTGCAGGTAGAGCTGGACGAGCAGGACCAAAGCCCCCCGTCCACCACAGATACAGCAGCACTGCCCCAGCAGGTCACCATTTAGGGTGCACAATGGGACTAGGTCTGCCATACAGCATTTATGTCTTTCAATGTGAGTGCAGATTAGTTAGCAGTTTCTGTTCTCTTTCTTTCTCTCTGCATTGCAATACTTAGTTGCATAAACCATCAACAGCAGTAGAAAAAATTCAGTACCGCCTGAAGCAATCTGTCTGTTTACAAAATAGATGTAATCCACATGCTTCAGTCCATGAACATCATAAATACATGACAGCAGGATACATAAATGATATGGCCAAAGGGAATGTCTGGTCAACAGAGCTCATCAAAACTAGCATAGAGTGATTATCACACATGGACACACATATACACGTACTGCTTATATTTAATCCAGTTCTACATATACTGTATTGTACAGCAAGTAAGTGAATACACAGAGTTTACATAAAGAAAAGTAATATTTGTCAAACCTAACGATGAAAACTAGAGAGGACAGAGCAGACAGATGTGCAAAGTGAGAGAAAGACAAACATGAGAGAAAATGAGACGAGAACAAGCAAAAGACAGAGGGAGCGAGAGAGAGAGCAGGAAAAAAATGAAAAATAATAAATCAATGAACCTACTGCATTCTGTGGCTGCCACAGGGTAATGAAAGCTATTTATTAGCCATCTATCTCTTTCTTCCTCTCCTTTTGTCCTTTCTTTCTCTCTCTCTCTTTCTCTCACTCTTTCGGCGTTGCTTTCCCCCACACCCGGAATTGATACCCCCATCTCGCTCCACTAAATGCTAACAATTCCATCACGCACAACAAAACACTCATTTAGAGGTCACATTTGTTTCGCTCAACTTCGCTTGTCATCTGCATACCAACTGAGGGGCTGCCTACCTCTGCTTGAATTCCTGTTATCTGACATGACCTTTCTGCTTTAAAATAATTGGCAAATTATAATGGAACTTTGCATGCTACTCCCTTTTTATTTAATGATGTTGTTGTACAACAATTGCAGTCTGTCTCTTTCTTACTGTGCGTTATTTGTTCTAAAGCATAACTGATTGCTGTAATATCTACATTTTCGGCATCTATCATATCACGTATACATAAATTTACCATTACACTAGCCACAAGGCATCAAGTTGGTACTATGTTTGCTTGTAGCCAGTAGAAAATGACAAGATGATTAATTTAGCCAGTGAATCCATAAGCTTACGTGACATCTCATATATGGCCTTGATAATCTACTGCCCCAAGTCACGATTAGCTTAGTAGCCAGCTTCACATTATTTCCTCAATAGTTCCCAGGCAGTGCTTTAATGGACCAATAATGTGTCCCAGAATGCCCACCAAGGTCACTGCAAGGCAGACAAAAGCTGTGGGACCTTTAACTATCTGGATCTGTCAAGGAATCGTAGATTTATCTTCCTTATACTGGGGAGGCACATGTGAAACAAGTTCCGCAATCTGCTGGTCTCTGCAACAACTAGTGCATTAAGAATTTCACTTATATTTTATGGATGATTTATTTAATTGTTCATGAAAAACAGATGTGATATGAGTGAGAAGCCACCACAAAGTTCATAACGTTCCAAAGAAAAGGTTTTACTACAGTTGGTTGTAACAGAACAGATGAGAGCTGCCTTAGTATTTTTATGATCCATCAAACACTGGACAGTGGCTTTTCAAAGCTGGTGCCAATCACTTTAGAATTAATTCCAGTGTTTTGGCCTTGTACGGTTCAAGTTTGATTTGGTAACATGACCAAATGCTTTTGAATCCTAAAAATTGAACATCCATAACAATGATCATTGCATTGAAATCATCTTCTTAACTTTACATCATTTGGTGCTGTATCACTGTTTGTCTTGGAATTTCCATAATGGTGAAAAATAGATGAATACTAATTGAAATACATCAACCATAAATTCAGTGGTATTCCCCTTTAAAAGAGCACTGAAGGCTTGAGCTGCACAGCCAGTCAGGCAGAAAAGACAGCAGGAGCAAATGTTTCCCACTGGCTGCCACTTACCACTAATGTTAGAAAAATGATAAATTAGTCTCGGCATGGCGTTTGGAGTCTACGTGTTTGCATGTGATTGTGTATGTGTGCCAGTGTGTGTTTCCTTCCTGTAAAGAGTGTGTCGCATGCCAACAGTTCACAGTGTGAGCAGATGTTAGTTAGCAATGCCCTGGGTTTCTGCACCACAGTCTGGCATTTTTTAGGGTCCTCAGCTCTGAGGAGGAGTCCGTGGAGATGCCTGAATTGCTTTATCGAGCGGAACACAACTAAGGACATGCAGCCTCGCAGTGGCTGCCAATAACACACACAGACACACAAACACAAACACAGCACTTGCTGAAACATGTGCAATACAAGCCCATATCCGAGGGTATACAAAAACCCACACACTTGGAATAATAATACGCATTCAGACACACACCAAACTACGGGGTACCAGGTAGCGTTCACCCTGACAGGCTTCTAACAGAGCAATAGACCCACTGCTGAGTAAATATGGTGGCTGCAGCTTAAAGCCCACAGGAAACCTTGTCTGAGAGAATACAGACTGTCATGAAAGGAGAAACATAACTTTAGAAGGATAAGATGAGAGTACATTTTTCATGAAATGTCAAAAAATGCTATATAGAATATATAAAAGACCCCTAGAGTTTGTCTGTCTATTTAACTACCTCCTCTGTCTTTCTTAATTTTTACCATGTGCTTTATTATAACACCTATTCACTCACAGCCAGGCACTACACTCTATATTTAGCTGCTGCCTGTCACTGAGACCCTGATGAAGGAGAGGAAAATGAGTGGTGATGTTGGGACCATGAGAAAGGTTAGCGCTGTCTCTTTGAATAGCATCAGACTCTCTCTGATCATTCACAGTTATATTGCAGACAATATCTATACTTAGGCTTGGAACCCAAAAAAAAAAATATAGGGGAGGGGAGCGGGCAAGCGCTGGAATCTGCATAAAGGATAATGTCAATCAAAATGTAATAAAAATATAAAACAAAAATGGCCAAACGCATAGGTGAGCTGTCGTGTGTATGCATAAGCACAAAAAAGAAGACAAGTGCACATTGCACATTTTAGTTGACACCAACTGACAAATTTGAGCGCACAGGAATGGATGTGGACTCCGTGGCATATAGTGAGCTGTCAGCAGACATATCTCTCCATATCTGATGTGATAACCATAAGATTATGCAACTGTGATACAGCAGACTTGACAGCAGACAGACCATTGCCAGCACAGATACATGCACAAGCAGACATCCTCACAAGCATAAAGCAAATGCACCCAAACAGATGCACAAGTTCAGATAAGACTGTGATGAAGTGTTGCAAAAAATAGCACGTTCGCAGACTTTTAACATATGTTGAGGACATGAACACTTCAGATGATGTTGCCACTGAGGAAAATTAACACAAATGAATTTATATACAAGAAAGCTCTTCCAAGAGTTAGAACTTGCTGAAAAAGTAGGTCCAGACAAGCCGTCTAGATGGCTGTATCAAGGCAAAGTCTCAGTTCTTTGCTTTCGTAGCTGTCTCATGCAAAAATATTGACTGGCTTGTCCCAAATCAAATGAGTAATATATATGAATTATGATGGCTTGACATCAGGTTAATAAGCCAAACATAAATATATGGAATTCTAATTGATATATCTTGTTTAATTGATAGTAAACTTAGTTTTAAGTGTTATCAGGTATGTTTAGAGCCAGTTAGTTTAACTTATAAGAAATTCATCTTAGTTTATATTTATTATCTTAAAACACTGTGGGTTATAAAGTCTTACTGACATTTCAAAGTCTGGGTATCTGAAACAGGAGACACCATCATATATCCAAAATCACAACGAGACACTAAGAAAAACATTTTAAAAAAACAAAAAAAAGATCTCAGTTGTATGATTAAGATATTTCTCTTTCTGCAAAATTAATTGTAGCTTTGTAGTAAAATTTGTTAAACAGTTGATTGAGTTCTTGCTATAAGTATCATACTAAGTAAGAATAGTCTCACATCATGGTGGGGATCTGCACAAGGACTCTTCACAAACACAAACACACCGCATAATAAATGTAATCTAATACAAACCCAAATTGAACACAAATCCAGGAAGGAAGCCTCTAAACTTTCACCAAAAGGTCTCATCTGAGACTCAGCTGGAGGCTGGAGCAAACAGAATGAATTGGGAAAGTGCAAAAGTGTCTTTTTTTCCGGTGTGCTCTGTTTTCCCCCCGTTTTCATGCAAACACATGAAAACATACACAAATGTATCAAATATATCCCAACTTTCTACCAAACTTTGCTTTTACACAGGATTTTTATATACAGGGAGGCAAAACCTATATGAAAGAGAATGCGAGGGGACAACGATTTAGTGAGAGAAGAGGGGCAGACATTGAGCTCAAGGTTTGAGCTGTTAACATAAAATTCAAAATTAGCAAGCTAGTCACACACATCTCCATCCATCCCTCCTTCATCTTTACTCCCTCTTTCTGTTAAGAGCTCTCTTTCTCTCATCTGAAAATAATTTTTGCAGCAGAAAGGTCAGACTTATAAATGGGGAACATAATGAAGTATTTGTAAGGGTTTCAAGGCTATGGCTAATATGCTAATTAATGCTGAAATATGGCAAAGGGGTTCCAGGAAGTGTAATACTAAGGCTTGACCCGAGTGTCTTAATGTGTCCTCAATACATCTTGGGTGCATTCACACCTGTACTTAGAGCTGTCCACCTGTGATCGGATCACCCAAGACGCATGTTAAAGCCATGTATAAACAGGGCCTCTGTTGCAAAGCAATTTCTCTAAGAGGAAGTTTTGTGACCAAGTATATGTGTGGATGAAGGTGCGTGTTTTCACACCCTCAGCAATGTTGCCAAGGGTTGTGTTGATGTGTCTGTTATATCAAGCCCTCAGCAACTTGCATGCGTGTGTGTGTGTGTTTGTGTGCGTGCCTCAGTACCGTAAGTGTTATCATACTCTCACATCGTTATGTCATGCGTCTGTCTGTATAGTGTATGTGTAAAGCTCCCCACAAGCTCAGCGTTATTTTACCCATTGTAACACCATCGATGTGTGTGTACCTCTGTATGTGTGTGTGGTTTTCTGTGTGTGTGATTTTTGCCTGCAACCTCAGTGTTGTCCCAATCCATCCAGCTGATAAATGCACCCCACAGCAGGGGGGACACTGTTCCATTCCAGTAACATCCCTCCACGGATCTGAGGAGAAAACACCCATGTTGTGTATGCTTTAGTGTGTGTGTGTGTGTGTGTGTGTGTGCACGCGTACACTCATGTGGGGTGAAGGTACATAATGGTGCAGTCAGCGTTAGTGTCATGAAGGACCCAGAACCCATTCCATCATGCTATAAGTTTGCACATACACTTGTGCATTTGGGGGGTGGGCACACACATACATACAAACCTAAGATGCACACTTAACATGTACACTCTTGTGTGTGTTTGATATAGCTTGGGGAAATGTGACCCCCATTGTCCCACATACACACAACGTATGTTTTACCTGACAGTGCTTAAGGACACACACACACACACAAGCACACACACACATGCACACAAACAATATCCTTTCCACACAAAAACCCAACCACCACACACACACACACATTACCTGATACCCCCTCCCCACCCCACCACACACGCACAGGTTCTGCATGTTACCTGATGCTGCTCATGCTGCCTGCCTCTGATCCCAGCTTGCATCTCTCCAGCTGTGTGGCGACAATCTGACGCTCAGCTTCAAGTTCCCTGGTCAGGCGTTCAAACTGAAGCTCCTGAAGAGATAGAGAACGACAAAAGGGCATGTTAGACTGAGAAGAGAGGGAGAGGGAGTAAGAGAGAGAGAGCTGAGGCTCTGCTGGGAAGCTCCTGGGTATGAAAGTTTGGAACTGATGCTCGAGTGCCTGTCTTAACTTCAGAGATATCAAAACAAAAAAAAATTAAGTTTATTTTCCAATGTGACTGGTCATTAGTGAAATAATGGTGGGGTATTAAAGCTGTTAAAATGTACGAGAGTAACATTTTAAAGCCGCCCAACAGTATCAGAACAGTATTTCTATGTGAATATTAAGTTGCTTTGGGACTGCAGCCTACTTGTTGTTGGAGAAGTGATGCATTGTCAGCCGCAGGTCATGGAAACAGCTTAGGGCGGAAAGAAAGCAATGCGACAGTTGAAATAAAGCGGGATCATTAACATGAATGTGATTGACAGGTGAGAAGAGGCGTGAGGCAGAACGAGAGGTTCAAAGTGTTCTAAATGTGTGAGCAAAAAGCCCCCAAAAAAGCCCTTTAATCTTATCTGCTATGTGGTGCGGGAGGGTTGTCAACTGGGGTAGTCGAAGCACTCCACCTGAAACTGGGTTACAAACTGTAAATCTGTCTAACGAAGATATTTGTGGAATTCGTTCATGAAATGTGTTTGTTGTTCCCAGATGTGTTGCTTTCCTGTTTGGTTCGACAAAGAAATGTGTCACATTTGAAAAGTGCCACAATCTTACAAAAGTAGAGGGACAAAAATTAAAACAAAAGTGGATTTTTTTCTACAGGGTAGCTGGTAACAGAAGTCCTTTGCTGAAAAAAGGATTACACATTTACTGGCTGGATTCTCTAATTTTATGATGAAAGATAAGTTGTAGGTAAAGACATTTGTGGTTATGCAGTAAAAAGCCTTCGCTAACTGCACAATGAAATAGATGTGAGGGGGAACTACAGACAACAGATTACTGCAACACAATGGAACATCATACAGCCAGCACAAATTACTTTGCAATGGAAATTATATAATGCTACTGTTTACATCACAATCATTGACATTGAGGAAAAAATTACTATTGCCATGATAACTTTTCAGAGTCCTGTCAGGTTACAGCCATGCCAACACACTGGGAGTTGCTTGGTTAAAGCTGCATGGACGGTAGATTCTAGGGGGGGCCTAAGTGTGTCCCTTTCACTCTGTCTACCCCTGAATGCATCACTCATAACCCAATCCTGTATGTATGTGTGTGTGCTGATGCTTTAGCTATTTAAGTGGGTTACTGACAGTTCCATATCAGTCAGCTAGCTCTGAGCCAGACAGATGAGATTTCAGACCAGAAATCAAAATGTGTATGTGAGTGCATGCACGTGTGTGTGTGCGTGTGTGTGTTGCATTCAAGTTCATCACAGCCACATGGAAGCAGATCAATAGTGCAGCGAAACTCCACCCCACAGCAGATACCGTGTATGTACGAGTGCCTGTGTGTGCGAGACCCAGAGAGAGGGAGAGTGTGTATGCTGCTTTGATTGGTTTTCGCAAAGCCATTTGAAGCTCTGAATGAGTTGATCCCCAGTCGCTATCTCAAGTCTCCAACCTCAATCCCCTCTTCCCCCCAACACTACAGAGCACAATGCAATTCATCTCCCTCCCTCTCCCTTTTTTCCATGCACGCTTACAGCAACCACTTACTCATAAATATGCACACTCTTTCACTCTTTCCCTGTCTTCCTCGCGAAAACACATATTTATGTTCTTTCTTTCCTCCTGTTCTCTCTCTCTCTCTCTTACACACACACACACACGGTGATATTTACTTTAGTGCTAAAAGCAAGCCCCTGACACATAGTACTATGTAATTGACAATTTCATATGGCTAAGGAGAGTCCACAACGGGTCTCCGTCAGAACAACTTCAGCGACTTCCTGGCAACTTTTTTTCAAGATGGCTGCCTCCATCTTCCCCGGTTTGTTTTGACTCTGACTTTTAATTTTTCTCATCTTAGTGAGTTTTAACTTGACGTAATTTAGCCAGTTTCATTTAGGGATGACAATCAACAAAAAAAAAAAAGATTTGCCTGAAAGGTGCTATAAAAATAAAGAAAGGAAACTAGTAGTAGTAGTAGTTCACTGATCTCACAGTTGGGAATTCCTTTATCTATGAAGCCTTACCACATACTCCCTGGTATATGAAAGCACATCAGTACACTGTTCTTATGCTCTACGTTCACATTGAAACTGTTAGTAAGTAAAACTTGTGCCATTACACCACTAGCCAGAATCCCACTTTCTTCCCACTCCACTATTAATATTCTCTCCATTCACTCAACCTCTCCTCGCTTTCCTCCATTCATTGCTCACAACTCCTGTCAGCAACTCCTCTCTAGATGTTCCTCGCTCTGCCTGCGACAAGATAAATCTCCTACATGTGAACAACAAAGTAGCAGGCTCATCCACCCCTATGATTTGCAAAGCGAGGTGACGCTGGGAATTTGAGCAGGGTCTATGAAACCCTCTGGACCCGTAATTCCAAATTACAGCTTTGTTTTACAGTGAGGTGCCTCGCTTCAAAGCCCTGCTCTGCTCCCCACAGCAGACTGCTTTTTCACCATGTTTGCCACAGCTGCAAATGTTTTAAATCCTCAAGGTATAAAAATGTAAATCCCTGCACCCAAAGTAGCATTATGCTAATTGATGATATATAATGTCTCAACGGTAAAGTATCTTAAATTCCTTCTAAGGTAACAAGGTAATGCTTGAATGCCAACGTGGATGGGAAACCTGTTAGGACACTTCTGTATCAGGGTAAATTGTGTTAAATTATGCATAACTCTTTGTCACACGTTTATTCATTCAAATCCCTTCGCCTAAGGTACTAGTATGCTGTTGATATGTTACGATAAATGATGCCTAAAAGGATGAACTGCTACTGACAACGACTTTCAAAAGCACATTCATGACTGGCCTAGGGATAGTACCAGTATTTCTACCAGATGATGAGTTTAACTGACTTGTCCAATTACACGCAGCTGTGCATTTTCATAGGCTGAAACTAAAAGACAGTAAAGAGCACATTTGAAGACATCAAAACTAATGTAGAAACAGAGGATGCTTCAGTACTCTGTGCTGCAGTTGTGGGTTTATCTATAATCATGGATGCTCTAGAGATCTTTCAGAGAACATTTTCTAGACACAAAAAACTTTGATGTATGTGATTTGGAGACCTACACCTCACTCACTCTTTGTATTGTACTGTATGTGCCACTGTACACCACTGTGTTGTGAACAGCTGTACATTCAGACAGGAACAGCTGTTGTAAAAAAATGCTAGAACAGTCAGCAACTAAAATTACTACAATTAAGAAATCTTAAAAAAATTATTTGCAACTTAACATCAGAGTCACTGTAATGTTTTTGAGAAGAACTTCTTTTGAGGTATTATATTTTTGGTTCTGCACAAATCTGCCAGCTCATTAGAGTCAGTAAAAGCTTACTCAATCACCAAAGTCTGACAATTACGAAGTGCAGTAAATTCCACCTGACACAAACATAAAATCTACAGATGGATGGAAAGTAAATTATTATGTACTGGCGATGTAAGGACATATTTTAACTACATCGTGAGTAAGTGGGCGTTTTCTGCAACAGAGTGAGTCCTTGATTCAAGGTACTGACATGATGTTAATGTAACATTATAAAAGAAGCATATACAAATACTAGCATGCCAAGATGAACTGTAAGACTAAAGGAGGAGGGAATAATAGTGTCATATTATATCTGTGCTGGCACAACATCTTTAAGATTATTAGAAGACTAATAGAAGTAAATTTGGAGACAAGCAATATTTTTCCTGCAATACATTTAAGGAAGATAATCAAACTGTCTCTCTGTTGGAGGCAATTTATCTTCTCTACCAAAAATGCAAAATGAAAAAAATGTTAGATGAATTTCATCCTGCTAAGAACAGTGTAACAATGGGGATGCTGGATCATTGTAAAGCTAGGATCACCATATAAACTTAATGTGATCCCATCAACATTCGAATCAAAGGACAGGATTTGTTATACCAGCTGTTTTGATCGTTCAACATGTGTGTTTTATGAACACCCCGCTGTTCTGCTGATTCTGTAAGTTGTAGCCTAATTACCAAAGAACTTGTTTCATGTGCGCAGTATAATTTACCTTGATACGCGCATGGACCACAGTTCAACAGATCCAAAACTGATGAGTTGGGAGTTTCACCTGGTGCTCCTTGTGCTTGCGTCCTTGTGTTTCTATCAAAATGCATAAGGTGTAGGATTCCACGAGACAAAAAGCAGCACCCGCCTGAGCCACAAAGGTCTCTATGGCAACTGTAGACCCCCCTTATAAATGAGGTCCTGACTCCTCCCACACACAGTCCCTGCCCTTTCACATACCTGCACCTACAGAGGTGCCTGCATATGTGTTTGATTCTTGCTCATACAAAAAGCAGAGGGTCGGGGCTGAAGGCTAGCCACAGGTTTTTTTCTTCTTCCTTTCTTTTAGAGAGAAAGAATGTATATTGTCTAAATATAAAGCTCTCTGTGTGGATGCTGACATTGATTTACGGCAGAGAACAGCACTACCAATAGTTTGACCACTGAGTAACATGCAGTAAGCTGCCGTACTGTTCCCCTTCTATACTGAATCAACAGTGGCGGCAACCAACTCTGTGTGCTTCAAATATAGTTCTTTCTGGTTACTGAAAGGAAAAACTACTTAGGACATTTCTTGGAACATGCTGGGACTATTTTTGAGTTATTTTCCAATGGTTTGGTCTGACAGGTTTCGCAGTGCTTCCTGGGTGCCAAAGTCAACATCAGAGAGAGAAAACAATTTGCCAACACCTGGAGGGAAGTGGCCAGTCTCCCAAAACTTCTAACTGAGCAATATTTACTTGACTGTCATTTATTTCAGTCTCACCTCAGTATTAATTTCATTGTCAAGAATGATTCATTAGGCAATTAATTCTAATTAGACAGCTACACAGCAAGGAAAACAATGTTACAGCTCTGTGCACTTTCAACTCTTGCTTTCTGTACTACTACACACAGCTGCATTTGAAATTTTAACTGGAAAAAAAATAGAGGAAGTAAGACGGTTTAAACATACATTGGCTTGTTAAGTCAATCCCACATGCATATACAGTAATATGTATTGTACATGGGCACTTATTGTACATGCAAACTTGTTTACACAGATTGCACTTGCACCTGTGTATACGTGTATGCATGTTCATATGAAATCCTCCACTCTGCTTCAGTGTCCTTCAGCAGGCTACTAAACCCTAACAGCTCCAGAGGCACAATAAAGGAGTGATATCTGACCTCCCTGTGGAGGAGGACAAGAGAAAAGGAAATCCCCCAATAGGGATCCAAAGAGCATCACATTATCCAATAATAAAGCCTCTGAGCCAATGTTCTCTAAACAAAAATCAAACTACAGAGGACAAAAATAAAAAGCAATTTCTTTTAAAATCCCAAGTTAACTTGGTACCAGTGAAATTCTGACATTGCAAGAAAGAAAATAATGTACAAATTGTTGAGGGAATCATGACCAGATAGACTGCCAGAATACAGTATTGTGCTCTTTGTCATTTTCACATGTTTTCTATGGAAATGATGAACTTCAAATCTCGATCAACAGAAGCTATTCTTATTGGATAATCTTTGCAGGAGTTTTCTGGAGGCAATAAAACAGGCAACGCAGGCAACATTTTACTACATACAGGCAATACATTCGGGGGGGATGCAGGATAACATAGCAGAGGCCCATATATCAGAGCTTTAAATTGGATAAATAGCAGCCATAGCATCATTTTGTTTCACCGCTGTAAGTAAAGGAACTAACACCAGAATATTTTTTTCTCTGTTAAAGCTACATTTTCCCACTTGCCACCATAAAGACACTGTGTGCTGTCTGTGCTTGATTGCCTGTGTATGTCTAGAGATAAGGCCCAATCATTATAAAGTGGCCTATGGGCAGCTATTAACAGTGCTGTTTTTGGATGGGAGACAAAAGGCTATCAAATAAAGCTATGACCTTCTAGTTGAGAAGTAACTCCCTCTCGCTCTTTCATTCTTCCCCTCTCCTTCCTCAATCAGTGAAGAGGAATGAAAAAAACTGAGATGAGTGGAATGAAGGAGTGGGGAAGGGGAGTGTGAATGGGAGCTGGTAAAAAGGTCACCCTCCTCTCCTCCATCACTCCCATGCATATTAAAATTACACACAGTAGCAATCTCCCCTTTCTAAACTTACAGCTGGGATCATGTAGCCTAGGTATGGTTCGAATTTAGCTGAGATCCATTTCTGACCCTCTCCCTCCCCACTCTGCTTGTCTTGTCTGTCACTTTAATGACTGTGAAAAGTCGACCACGAGTCAGGAGAGAAGCAGCAGGGACGGTGGGAGGGAGCAAGAACTGGAGGACAGGAAGAAGAGAGTAGAGGGAGAAAGCAAGGGAGAAAGACAGAGGAGACTAAGATGTCTCTGTTGATCAAAGGCACATGAGGTGACGGCCGAGGGAGGGATACCTGATCCACTCCCTCTGCATGTGCATGTGTGTGCAAGAAAGCGAGAACAAGAAAAAGAGAAAGGGAAGAAAGGAAAACAGTTTGCCAGAATGCCCTGACCATGTCAATGACTTTATTTTTTCTCAGACAATGTGAGTATTGTATGGCTGAGTCTGAACACTAGGGTTTAATGTTACCTGCCACGGGGCATGTGTGTTTATGTTCTTGTAACTCCATCTCTGTAGGAACAAACACCAGGCTGTAGACTTCTGTGTGAAGTCACTCGGATTAGGTTTTGCTTTAAAGGGGCAATATGTAAGAAGTGCGAACACTCTCCACCTGTCTAATTAATACTACAAAGAAATAAGGGGCAGCATATCAGATTTTAGGTCATAACACACTAACTGCCGTCAGTCCGGAATGTGCACCAGAACCGGAGCTGGGTGTGCAGTCAACGAAACCGGGAACAGCAGTAAACAAGGCCAGACCGGGACCAAACACAGCCTCCGAACGCGACGGAGGGCAGTTAGACAACGGGAATACAGTATCGAGGTGCTGGCACCCATCGCCAAGCTGGAACTACCTGGGCTATACTATTGGACTCATTATCGCCCCTCGAGGCACAGGTGGTATAACAACACAGGATGGGCCAGAATGAGCCCGGGGCTAGCAGGTTAGCACTCTAATTTTAGTAAATATCTCTGCAACACAATACACTGACGTCAGAACTGTTACTTCTTCACATTCTGTCAATAGGGTTAGTTAATTTTTTTAATGTTTTGAAATACAATTCTGGCCAAATCTTACATATTGCCCCTTGGAGGATGATTCCTGTTTATTGCAACTTATATCGCACTTTCATAGGTTTGCTCGTTGTTTCTATTGCTTATAATAACACCAAACTCCCTGGTTAATGCTAATGCAACATCGCCAAAACGAAGTCTGATACGGCAAGAACCTCAATCAGTCATATAATCAAACAGGTTGTAAACAAGCCAACAATTTAGCCATATTATTTACCACTTTCTTTGGTGATAAAAAAGAAAATGGTCGTAATGTCGCTAATAACGAACTACAGCAAGTGCGATAGGTCAAGCAAGAGGGCAGTCTAAATGAGTTACAGGCTGTTATAGGCTTAACCGTTTGAGTAGTTATTTTACAGTTCACTTTTGTTTTCTCTTCCAAATAGGAAAATAAGATCAGATAATAAGAATTATCCTTTAAAATAAGAACTGCTTTTAGATTATGTACTTAGGTAGCCTTAATATTAGTTAGGAACAAAAGAATGTACAGTCAGTGTGGAGTGCTCCATATAGAGGGAAGACCAAGAATGTTTGTGTGCATGCAAAAGTGTGCCTGCATTGATTGTGTATCTCTGTTCAGGTGTGTGCATCTGTGTGTCGGTGTGTACACAGGTGCTCTAGCCATCTGGCAAATGGTGATACTAGACAAAGAAATATTACGCAGCTCGGTCTGGCTTCATTCTGCATCAGCTTTGGTGATTAACACCTATCTTTTTCCATTAGACATAATTCATTATTGTTGTACACCAGGGATACTAGTCACAATAGTGAAGACTGGCCTTTTCCGTATCAGCCTGAATCTAACGAAATTTAATTTACATTAGCAGCAATACCTGAAGGGTGGTCTTTAATGTGATTATGGATACGGCAGTAATGACATGGACAGAACATCAGTACTGATAAAAACAGTAAGGACTTCGCTTGAAGGCATTATGGCTCATAAATACACACAAATAATACACACACAAAAAACGACAACAATACTACTACTACTACGACTACTATTACTACTGCTCCTACTACCAATAATAAATTAAATAATAATAATAAATGCTACTGGAACAATCAACAACTACAGGAAAGACCAAACCAAACAACCATTAGGACAATGCTCTCATGGTCTAATTTTTCCAGGTTGGAGGGCTCACAGATGTAGGGGAAAAATAACACAAATAAGAAGAGATTAAAGTTGAATTATGTAGGATATTTCCTGAAATGTCTCCTCTGAACGCTGTAAACAGAAAAGGAGGAGGTTGAGGCAGGAACTGAAAACAGACAGTTAAACCGTATAGCCTGTAATAGAGTGTGGTTTACTTAAACTGTTAAAAAAAATAAAAAAGACAATCCATCTTTATTAAATATTTAATGAAACCTAATGATTTGAGAGAATGTTTAAAAACAGCCTAACCAAAAAGTCTTCATACCTAAATGACAAAATAGGTAATTTGTCAGTTCACTACAAAATGACACATATGAGAGTTTTCTGGTTCAGGAACTAAAACTACATGTACAATTAATTTAATCTGACATTTAAGTGGAAATCCTGAGAAAATATAATCATTTTAAGAAATGTCTAAGGATTGAATCCCCAGTATCAACACATACAAAATAATTCTTTGTGAATAAAACCTGTGTTTTGTGGCCAGTTGCTACCAAATTAAGTCAATGACAGTGAAGCAGACCGACTCACAACAGCAACTGTCACATCCTATCTTGAGAGGACACAAGGGCTTTTGTAAATGCAACACACGACAGAATTTAAGAGAAAAGACACTCCGAGACTAAATTACCATCTTATTCCTGTAATTTCCACAGATGAGTTCATTGGCAATGAGAGCAAAGGCAGGAAAGGGTGAGGCAAGAATGAATGATATTAAGACAGAAGCGCTGAAACTGCTCCACTGGCAATAGTTTTACTTTATGGATAAAGTGACAGTACCCAAGTAAGAGTGTAAAACTGGCAGTTATACAAAGAAATTAAGTGCTTTTCAATGTGCTAAAATACATTCTCACATTCTCTCTAGACACAGAAGTAGTCTTGTTGTCAATACAGTGACTTTGGGGTTTGTGTGTTGCTAAGGTTTCGGTTTTTGGAGGAACGAGTCGATGATGTATATAAATCCTGACTTAGCTCAAATCATATCAATTGACTCAAGGGGTTGTTTTAGCAAACAGCCGTAGAGAACACATTTGACTGTAAATGGAGCTATGTAAAAGGGCCCTTTGTCACATTCGGGGATGGATGACTCTCCTTCTTTCATAACTGATGTTCATTTAAATTCTGTCTGGTGTGGACAGCTTGGGAGCCAATTATTACCATCTGAATTTTGTGACTCATTATACTGGCAGTGTGTTTTACTAAAGAGGCAGCTGACAAGAAGTTTTGGCTAAAAAAAGATTTCAGTCGATACCTATCCATAAGTAGCTCTTAACATTCTCACAGTGTAAGGTATTGTTAGTAATTTATTTCATTTTTTCTGCATCAGATTATCTAAACAATTACTTTGGATGGATGTTTTGAATGGGTTAAATCTAAACTGTAAGGAATAAGAAAAATATATCATTATTAATAAAATTTTAATGTATTATTGTGTTTTTAAACTGTGACGTAATTTATTCTCAAAGGAAAACTTGTAACCTTTGCTCAAAATGGTGTGAAAAACTTTTTAAACCACCTCACATGTTCTGCTCTGAGTTTGGAGAACTTTTAGTTCTACTCAAACTTTCAGTGCGAATCCTAGGAGTGATTCTGAGTTGTTTGATAAATATGAGCCCAGGATTAAAATATCTCTGGTCCAGGCAAAGAGGAATTGAGGAAAACAGCTTCAAAGACAGCCAAATCAAAGAACCACATCACTAAACAGTTGAAACTAAGCTATTCATGAGGCTGGGTCCAGGCTAATGGTGAAAAGCACTGAAAATATTTGCCATGCTTTTATAATTAAAACCTCCAAACCCTGGTCATGTTTCCAGTGAACCACTAGTGCTGACCAGAAGAAGCAGCTGTATCTGTTTGGATTTTGGATTCTAATGCTCCTTTTAAAAAACTGCACAGACCTGAGACATATGACTGCCAACAGCTGGGGCATAACAGTTTTATATGCATTATAAATATTCAACACACAAACACAGCAATACTCTGACTGATCTCCCCCTCGTTAAATTATTTAAGGGCTCAGTGGGCAAAATGAAATCATCTCTCTCTTAGTCTCCAATTCTGCTCTCTCCCTCACTTGTCACTCTGTCGCATTCTCTTCTCCTTATTCCTGTATGTCTGTCTGCTTTTCACTGTGTGTGTGTGTGTGTGTGTGTGTACAGTATATGTGTTTGTGAGTTGTGGCTTGTGTGCGGCAAATAGGAAACAATGAACAGCCTGAAAATATTCGATTTTAAACAAACTAAGTGGGCTGTCAGCCTGGTTAACACATACATGCAGACACACACACAAAGATACAACACAGCCCTCCCTGTCCTAATTATGGCCATATATTAGCATAGCTTTGGTCTGTCAAAGTTACATAAGACTAGAACAAAATGAAAGGGAATACTGAAAAAGAAAAGAAGAAGGCAAAGTTATGAGATGGAAGTATAGGCATTGTATTTTTTTTAAATACAATACCAAAAAGACATTTTTTTCTGATAGATTATTTTGCTGAGTATAGCCATGTTGAAAATAGTAATGCACCCTTGACTGCTTCATTACATAATTGTCAAATCAAGGCACTTTAAAAGAATGATAGTGTGTGTGTGTGTCTCTCCTTGTTTTACACAGGCTAACACATGATTTGTTAAGTATATGATGTCAGGTTTAATGTTGGGTAGGACTTTTACACAGATGCCCATAACGTAGACGAAAGTGTCTTCTTTGCCGACCTTATTGTCTTTGCATACAGTTAAGTTGTCACACTTTGCAAGACTGCTTCACTTGCAACATCAAATCATGTTTTATGCTCTTAGCTGAGTGTACCTGTTGTTCGCGCAGAAACTATGGCTTTCTTGAAAGTCTGGTACTTTTGAAATCTCACATGTACAAATAATCATTGTCAAACCTCAGTAGGAACAGAAACGCACTTCTAATTGGCAGTCCCCTGAAAAATTTACTTAAGCAGCAGCCTTTGTTAATGTCATTTAGTTAAGCCTTTTTTGCCCAACTCCTGGATGCCTGTGTGTGTTCGTTGGTGCATGTATGATTGAATGTGTGTGAACCTGTTGGTGAAGTGCTACAGTGATTAACACCTTTATGATTAACGGTCAAGAGTAACAGATTGTTTAGTTATGACATGTGGAAGACTAATCTCTAACTCTCTCTCTATACTATACTAGTTGAATACTGTGTAAAAGTTCTACTGTATTTAACTTGTGATTCATTGTCTAATTAGTGTGCATTACATAAGGAAGGCTATTTACAACTCGGCTCCCACTGTAAATACTCTCATCCCTTTTCTCCCATTCCCATTTGCTCTGTGTTTAATAGACAATTCAATAATACCCACATAGTAGACATGGACAAAGATAATATTCTAGTCCCTTGATAAAACCCTGTGTATGCGCTTGCACTTGGCATAAACAAATATACACACATGCAATACTGCACAGCGATGGAACAAAGCAAAAAAAAATAATTTGGTCTCCGCAGCGCTAAAACTACAGTACTTAATATTAAATAATATAGTCTCAGTTTATAGATGAGTTGGGTTCTATAGCTTTAGTTGCCTGCCATCAACAGAACCATTTAAACTATAGAGACTCCTTTCTGCTGGTGTCAGGATTGATGGTGTGGTAATATACGTTGATTAAAAAAAATAAAGAAACCACTTCTTTCATTCCTGTGATTTATTGAGACCGCATTTATTGGTAGGCTAAATAAATGTCACCAGTGAGAGAAGCAGAAAGCATTTTTTTTCGATGGTTAGCCTCACTATCTGACAGCCTGATGTACTGTAGGTGGAACGTGATACCCAAGGAAAGAAATCAATATTGTTGGGTTTGTTTGTTTTTTCTGTTGGGTTTTTCTATCCCAGCTCAGGACAAGAAAAGATAATCAAAAGTCTGGACCTGGAACCTGTTGTCTTATAATGAACACAAAACTCGTAGGCTACCCCTGTCACACCAAAGAGATAGTACACTTACAGAATGATAGCTTAACCAGTGAAAGCTGCATTGATTTAAGTGTGTGGGTGCTCTTCCTCAATAAGAGTTTTTTTATAACTCCAAAACCAAAGCCGGGTAAGAAGTTCATCTCCCTTCATATTAAAAACAAACTTTAAAAAGTACTTTGCAAACACTACTTGATGAAGGCCTTATTTGATACATAATGCAATTGTAAAATTTCACAGATAGATCTCACTCATAAAATGTTAAATGCAGTAGCTACTATTGATCCACTTTCTTCTTTTCTCTTTGCTTTCTTTTAATCATTTATTAATCGTGGGGTGAGTCCCTTCATTGGTTATAGCTGGTCAGTTTGATATTTTCAACCAGCTCTAAAGCTGTTAGGTCATAGTGATGTACTGAGGTGTAAAACACAGATCTATAAATCAGGGTCTTTGTTTAAAATAAGATAATGTACAATTAGTCAGCCTCGTTAGGCGAATCATCTGCTTTGTCTTCAGCAATCTTGTCTTCACCACAACCCAAATGAATTAATGAGTAGGGTTATATATAGCAAAAAGCCATATAAATGGTAAGTGATTAAATATAGTTCTAGTTCTGTATTTTTCATGTGGGCAATGGAAAGGAAAGAATGGTCGAGAAGAGTTGCACAAAAGGCTGCCAGTTCAAATTCCTAGACGGGTTTAGAAAATCTATCAAATTCTATCACCTCTAGACTTTTTAATCTGGCCTAATTAAGTCTAAAACATTTGACATGCCCCTTTGTGTGTGTGTGTGCATGGTTACATGCATGTGTAAGTCTTGGCTGTTGGCTCCATGACAGTGTAGAAGACAGCATGATTGGGTTCACGCTCAGTGAGTATGGGTTTGGCCACAGACAAAATGTCACTTGGAAAATGTCACCGCCTAAATGCCATTGCAGCTCTGTGTGTCCGTCTGTGTATGTGTGGGTGTGTGCATGCTCACGCATACCCTCATAGTACACCCAGTAAGCAGGTGTCTTCAAGCTATCTACAAACTTGGGGTTGCTCAGCTGGAAGCATCAGCATTGTCTGGCAATGTACTAATGGTTAAGTGTTTTCCAAATTCTCTGATGAATCTGCAGTGCTGTGTATATTGGCAGAGAGACACAACATCTGGCTTCAATTGACATCTTGTTGAGCTCATGTACTGCACATTTGGGCATGCATTTTAAATAAGTACCCACAAAGACTTAATTTGTTGTCAATTTGTTCTGTGAGTGTTTTTAAATGAGAATTTTGTTGTACAAAATTACATTCTGAGTTAAAAAATAGGCTCAATAAGTTACTGTAACTATGTAATTATAAAAAAAAATTTTTTAAATCTGACAAAAGACATACTGAAAGTGTTTTAATGCGTAAAATATTCACCCAGCCTAAAGATCAGAGAAATGGCTTGTGACCAGGAGGATGCAATTTTGAATTTCTCAGACCAGCTGGGAAATTCTGGGCAAGTAAAGTGAATGTGTAAACACTCCTCTCAACACATACTGGCAATGTGCCCTTGAGCAGGGCACTCTCTCTATTGGCTCCAGTGGAGCAGTTCAGTGACATAAAGTATAGCAGAAGACTGTGGCTGTACTGGGCAGCTGCCAGGTGAGACTGTGTGCAACTGCATGAATATGAAGTAGGGTGATGCTGAAAAAGAGCAAGCATGCTCAGCAAAACTCTTCCATGAACAACGGATTAAAGAAAACACACTTATTCACCCAGCAAGTGTCTTCCCTGCCTTCTTTGTCAGCTCTTTCCCCTCCTGTCCTCTATCTCCACCACATGATGTGACAGGGGACTCCAGAGAGGCCCCAAAGGTCATCCGTCCGCTGGCAATCACAAACACTTGTTTTGATAGATTAGCCTGTGCAAGCACACGCAAACCCTTGCATGCACACACAGACCTGGGCAGACATACGTAGACGCAGGCTCGAGTGCTGGCTCCAACAACACACACACACACTCACATGAGAATGTATGCACATAAACACAGTTTAAAATTCAGCTGAAATTATAAAAGCGACAAAGCGTCCAGTCTATCGCTGAACAAAGTCTAAGTAGACAAGAGAAGTAGTATATAAATGGCCGCTGACAGGCAACATTGCAGACATAAGTGAAGCTACAGCCAATAAGCTAGAAGGCTCAATGGCATCCACTTCTCTCTTGTATAAATGACAGCAGTTGACCACTTTTCTATTTAATGGATTTGAAGAGATGAAAAAGAGAAACAAAGTAAAGTGGTAGCTGTGTCAATGACAAGCCTTTTATCAGCACATAAAGGGAACAAAGAGACATGGTGGACATGTGTCCTTTTACAATGTCCTCTTAAAGAGGTAGAGATGAAGAGTGAGAGCACACACACACTCCTACACCACTGTAGAGTTGTTGGCTTTGAAAAGGAGAGGAATGGGGCAGGTCAGTAGCTACTGAACAGTGGATAGTGGCTTCAAGTTCATGTGTGTCTATGTAAGTAAATGTGCAATAGCATGAGTGTGTCTCTGTCAGGCTAAACTGTCTGCAATTGAAAGTATATATGTTTTTCTTCTGTAGTGTAGAGTGCACATGCACAAGTGGATATGCATGCATGTGTATGAACATGTGTAGAGTGCGTGCATGTGCAGGTACATGTGAGGCATTTGAGTATGTGTGCCTGTGTGTGTATGACAGATACAGTATGTAAGTCCCTAAGCCTAAACCAGGGCGACAAGCATGACAATGATAAAAATCGCACACAGGCCCTTCGGCACATTTTTCTATGATGGGCAAAGGGCTTAACAAGCTTCTCTGCCAGCTCCTTTCTTTGGAGTTCATTCACACCGTAAAAATAAAGCATTCGCATTTCCAACAAAGCAGAAGTGTGTGGCCCATTTAATGTGAAATGAATCGACACAGACACAATACCAAATGTAAACAGAGACATACAGCGTGATGTGGCAAAAAAAAAGGGCATACTAACTTGTGTGTGAGAGAGATACAGTACGTAGCTGCAGTAAACTTGTCTATTTTGGTAAAATGATTATTCATACTTCTTGTGCTCAACCCTCACTGTTTCTGTTCACCCATGTGAGGAGCGATCACTCCTGTGTCGACAAAAATGTCACTTATATCACGCTGTAATCTTCCTTTAAAACGACAACGATGGCAGGGAGCCATTTCACATGATCTTGGCTTTTGTTATTTTTGTTTGAGCTACATTTTGAACATAGACAAGCTCTCTATAGTATAACTGTGTATACTATTCACCTTATGTACTTTTTAAAAAGGTGTGTCTGTCTTTCTTGTCCCAATAATGCATGGCTCTCTGAATTAAATACACTATATGAGAATAACCCCTTTTTAAATTGAACGCCACAGTGTTTCCGTGGCGCAGTCACAATATCAGTACTACCATGAAATTTCATGAGTTTTATAAAACTGAATGGGAAATCAGATTAATTGCTTGTTTTCAGTCAGTTGGAAGCTATGATGATTCACCGCTATGAAAGGCGTTATTTTTCTGCCAGGACACAGCGCTGAAAGGATTGCCATTTGCCACCACGTGAGCAGGCTCTCATAAATCTGTAACAGGCTGCCGCTGCCCTCAAACATCTCTAAATCAACCAAATTAAATATATCAAGAGATTTATTGTTGCTTTTAGACAAACTCAGATGAGCTTACTAGCAGACAGTGACAGGCATGTTTGGGGCCTTGAGATACCCTGAGTAGGTTGGGGGCGTTAGAAAAGCACACTACTGTCTGACTACTACTTTTGATGATGATTCTGTAATCTCTGCAAGAAAAAGCTTGATTATGGATTATATCCACAGTAAAGTGTTTACGCACATTATATAATCAATCACAAATTCCCCTGTAGATACACAAACAATTTTGCCATAACAATTAACTAACTAAGAAGATTCAATAATTCAAAAGATGATGTAAGCACTGTAATTCTGGGCATCTCAGCTCTAAGATTCTATTATCTATAAGGGATTCTATCAATCAGGACATCAGCTTACCCAAGATACTCTAAAAAAAACCCAAAAACAGTGATATTTACATGCATTTAAATCACTGTGCATCTGCATTGTGCATTGCAGGCTTTGGCCATAATGCTGCTAAATAGCAGCTGCTGACAATAAGTGTAAGTCCTCTACAGAGGTGCACTCAATTTGCTACTACTCCACATAGTTATGAACAACTGCCAAGTGTGTGTGAGCAAGTCAGTGTCTGTATGCACCACACCACGTACATTAATATTATCAGTAGATTTTGAGTAGCGATTTGAGTCCTTATTGAATTAGTAATTCATTTTATCATGTAAGCCATAAAATGAAATAACATGAATCAGTGCATCAATTATGCTTACTCATATAGTAGACTTCACTAAACATATCCCTGTAACTCTTAAGCCTGTGCTGCATATAGACTCTGGCTGACAACTGTACTCTGCATCTTGATTGTACAGAATGTCCAAACCAGGTTATTTGCAAAAGCGTAACCTACAGGCTACAACTGCCTCCTGCTTTCAAGTAGAGCTCAGATGGATCATTTGTAACAGGCTGCACCGAACTGTGTCACAATCGCTGTCCATGGTGCTGATCCTGGGACTGCCAGTAATGCACACATATAAGAAAGCAGTAAACTCAGCAGTTTATTGTGTGTATTGCTGTTTCTGGTCATCACTTGGGTCATCTCTGAGGCTGTAGCACTATTGCAAACTTAAACTTAATTGAATTTACCACCTGATTTGTCAATTAGGCCAAAAGTAACTAATGCATAGTGTGTGTAACAAAGCGAAAATAAGCCTCAGGTTATTTTAAACTAAGATTTGAGTTCAGTGAAATTGTTTTGCACAAAAATAGTTTTTAAAAATACACTCAATACGTGAGCCCTAAATATTTTCACTCTAATTCATAATGGATCTGGCAGTGGAACCCCTAGAGGGGTGTCAGTTCTTTACTGCACAGTTCATGGTGGAATATGACAAAAATGACAGATCAGGACCACTCCTCGCTAGACCTGGCTGTAAGCAGGGATATGTGTTAGTGTTAACACGTCTTTAACACACCTTGTGTTGTCCCATCTCTACACGGAGACATGTTGACATATAACATGTCCTTTTCAGGGGCGCTCAACTGCTTTAACAAGTACGATCGCAGTGTGGGCAAAGTGTGCGACGCTTTTACCTCAACTGCTGCACAATTTTCCCCAAGACAGTTTGAATGTTGAGAGGCACGCAGAAATACATTTCTGTTTATTTTTCTCCCATTTTCTCCTCTTTTGATGTAAACACTATGATCAAGGTAGATGAGAGACTCCACTGAAAAAATGGCATATGAGGATAACACACAACCACACTCAGACGAACACAAAGATAAACTGGCGCAATACCACAAGGAAAGCTGTCTGCTCTCCGCACACATTGAGACAAAGACACACATATAAACAACACAAAGCAGTGGTCAGAGGAACACACAAACAAGAGCACTCCCACAAGGAATGCATTCCTATGCTCTCTATACTGTGCATACATACTATATACACAAACACGCACACACACATATACACAGAGACACACATCTCTATATAGTACATTTGTTGACTAGATCTCCAGTCTTTGAGTGGATCATCTCATTTGTGGGTTGTGTACACAAACAGAGATGTAATCTCTGAAGGCAAACAGAGAGCTGGCGACTCCACCACTAATTGGCAACAGAGAGGCTGTCACTGAGTGTAGGAAGAACACTGTAGCCATGTCATCTCATTAGAAAGAGAAAGAGAGAGGGAGAGAGTGGGGAAAAAAAAACTGACTGAGGAGAGAGGAGAGGAGGTTTAAGCAAGAAGAGAGCGAGGGAAAGAGTGGGGGAAGAGATGGGGGGGGGGGGGGGGGGAAAAAAAAAAAAAAAAAAAACGGAAAAACAGCAAAAAAAAAAAAAGCAACAAAAAAAAACACCCAACAAAAAA
>CM022493.1:18500560-18592138 GCA_011952105.1 Coreoperca whiteheadi
GGAGTTAAGCTAAAATGAAAACTTCGAAAACCTGCAAGCAAATTAAAGCCACACAAACAATCACACGCACATAAATACATCCACACATATGCATAGAATTCCTGCACATTAGTCTGTAAATCAGTGAGTGCATTTGCATGTGTTTCAGTCAATGTATGAAGCATATGGCAACCACTATTGGCATGTGTTATTTTTTGTCCATACTGCCTTCAATCCAAATCAGTTCACTATACCACATACAAAACATTTTTACCTCTCCGATTTCTCTTAGTTTTGCTTTTCTTTTCTGGTAAAAACAAAAAGCTTCCTACCTAATAATCATCAGAGGTTATAACAAAATATAATGAATTGTTTATATCAACCTCTACATGTGATGCATGTAGAGGTTGATATCAGATCAAATTCAATATTGTTAGTTGTAGGCAGGATATGTGGAAATGTCTTTGTGGGCTCTAATATCTCTCACATGGATTTATGAATTGTAGCCTTGAGTCAACACAGGTGGCAAACTAAGTAGCGAATCCCATACTGTCAGGTATCCAAGGTAATCAAAATATTTTAAATTATATTCACCCTGTGTCAAGTCACGTTGGAAAATCTGAGAGATATCTGTTATAGTTTGTTGTCGGGTTGCTTTTAAATTTGCAGACGAAAAATTGGTTTTGGATGGGGGCATTCCTGTGAGTCAAAATGGGAAAAATTGTAAGTTGTAGCATAAATGAAAGTAAATAAGCATTTCCCATCTATGGGTGACCACAGACAAAATTGCTTGCTACATAGCAATGTTTGTCCATATCTCATAGGGCAAATTTTGTGGATCACAGGATATTCTGACTAAATCTGTATCACTAAATAAATCTGAGATTTATCTTATAATAAAATATTGGTTTGATATTGTGTGTAAGCCAACTACAAAACACCCATAACATCTCTACATTGTCTACTTCTGACTGCAATTTAAGTTTAAGATAACATTAACAATATTATTTGGTTTTATTTAAAGATTTTTTTCCACTTTTATTATAAAGAGGTGGGTAAACCTCTGGGGGGTTTACCTTCCAGAGATCACTTTTATTTGTGGTTCTTTCTGAGCTTCGAACCAGCATGGGTGTAGTATGTCTCGATCATTTGTTTGTAAGATTAAAAACACAACTTAAGCTAAGGAAAATGAAAACATATGTGACTATGTATGTTCATACAGTCAGCTTCCTCCTAAGTCCCCAGAGGCCAAATGGTTTCATATGCTGTAAGAAAAGTCATTTGAGAAATGACATGCAGAGGCCACCATTGAGTAGGTGGCTCAAATATGCTGCATTAACAGGCTGAGTGTGACTCCAGTGCATCCTTGCCCATATCTGACACATCTGTGTGTGTGTGTGTGTGTGTGTGTGTGTGTGGATGCCTGAGAACGAGCGAGAGGAGGTTGTTAACTGTCAAATTTTCTATCCTCTCTGCAATGCATCATTAGGAAGGAACATGGCTCCCGGCCCCCCTCCGAGCAAGATGAAGGCTAGGAGGGACTGACGGGAGGAGGGAAGGAGGACGACAGGGAAAGAATGCAAAAAAAAAGAGGAGAGTAGAAGGGAGGAAAAGCTTCAGTGGATGACAGCAGGGGGGTTATGTACACAGCTGAGACACGAGAGAGCAAGGTACAAAGCAGAGTTATATAGACAGGGAGCCAGAAAGAGAGGGTGAGGAAGCGAAGAAATGCAACAGAAGTGGAGAGAAAGAAAAATGATTGATTCGTGTAACTAATTCCTGATTTGTTTAATAATGTGACTTGTCTGCTCCCTGAAAAACACTTTTCAATCTGAAGGACAAAGTTGAACAAACTGAATAAACAGACAGCAAATGTGTTTTTCCAAATAGTGTATTTGTGTGCATGTCTGAGCCTATTGCTGCTGTAAGGGGAGATTTTCATTTTCTAAGCCACAATGTCTCACAAATAAGCCCTGTTCTTAGCTTGTCTACCATCCACTTTTCAGATTAAGATTTTGAAAATGTTTCATCAGTCACAAGACCAAACACATTCTAAACCTCTGCGTATGTGTACATGTGCGTGTATTCCTATGTACAGTATGTGTGTGCGTGTCATATTTTTGTACTGCTGTCACCCACTGAGAGAGTTGTTCATGGTGGAGGTTACCCACAGTGCAATGCTCTGTCAGTAATCATGGGGGGGTTGATGACTCACTGTCATCTCTTTGATGCACAGCATCACATTGCTTTTGTCTTTCTATTACTCAGAGAAGAAGTAAAGGGACGGATCAACAAGGACAGAGAACAGAACAGAACAAAAGAGTCCTGTAAAAATTTTTTACATTTCACTACTCACCATGCACAACGAATTACGCTGAGATGAGGGGATTTGAGAGATGAAGAGGAAAGAAATAGATGGAGAGAAGGATGGAGGGAGAGAGTCAGAGGGGTGAAGGACGGACCATAAAGAATGTCTGCTTTAGATGCAGTTTGTCCCTTAGATTTGTCATCTCACACCATCCCTCAAACTCAGCACTTCTAGTGGAGAGGGACTGCTGAGTGCTTCCCCTCGAGAGCGCACATACACACCCACCCACACATAGTTACAAACACACAAATGCACAGGTAGCATATTTGCAATGTTAAACAAAAGTTTAAAGTTGAGCTGATTTAAAAATAAATTGAATCTTTATCGCTGTATGAAACCACATTTTCCTCTTCGGAAATTCTGTCAGTGGCACCACATTTATTAAATACAATTAAATAAAACAGCAAAACACGATGTCTTATCCCTTAGCTGACTGAGCTGAGCATGATGCATATTTCTGAAAAGTGTACAAGTTTCCCATATGTGGTTAGAGAAGAAGAGAAACAGGTCAAGTCAGAAAAAAAAACAAGACCTTGGTTGATGGCCAAACCAGGGTCAAGTTCAAGAAACTATCTGCCAAGACAAAACGTGGATCCAGCAGCCAAAACCGTCTCTCTGCTCCTCATTTTAGACATGAAATATTCCTGTTTATTTATGGGAGAAAAAAAATGAATTTTTAGAGAGAAACCAAAAAACAAGTGGTCAATTCACAAACAGCTGGGGTAATGGAGCCAGCCAGAGATGACGAACACACAGTGCTTATGAAATGGACTTTATGGCTCACAGAAGGGAAGCTAGAAATATGCCTGCACGCAAACATAGAAAAGAGAAACATATATATAAAAAATCTGAAATGCAAATCACCTATTATACACTTTTCATCCCTCTCCTCAAGGAGATCCAGAAAGCAGAGAGGAACAGTATCACAGTGTCTGAACAAACTGTCAGCTAATCACTTTGTTTTATGACTTCTCATATGTCTTGTGACTGGCGGTTAGTGATTATTGCATTATTGATCAAAGCTGTCAAAAGCCTACAGGAAAATTGTAGTTTCAACCACCAACCTCTTGTGGGAAGGTGAGCCGCAAAAATCACTTCATAGACTTTGGTTCCGTAGCAGTCTCTTTGCAATCAAGTTTGTTTAAACATTTCAGCTTGTCAGGAAAAGAAATGTAATTTCATAAATCCTCTCTAAATTAAAACGTGAAGGAGTGGGTATTGACGGAAGCGAGTTAATCCTGCTGTGAATAGGGACAGGAGTGGGCTTTGGAAAATATAAATAATATTTGCAGAATTAAGACACAGTCCACTGTATACACACCCACATACACACACATCAATTAACACAGTGTGAAAGAATAAAAATAAGCATAATTTTTTTTACAAATGTATGCATTTGCAGGCAGAGACAAACCGTCAGACAGAAATACTTGGGAAGGCAGCAGTACAGTAAAGAAATAAGGTACAATACCGCATAAATATGCACATAGAGTATGTATGCTATAGATATACGTATATAAACAGATGCACACTGAAAACTGAAAGTGCAAGGCTCTCTCAGGTGATTTTTTTCACTTTAAAATGTCATTTCCTAAAGCTCTATAAATACAGCATCACATTCATGAGCCAATAAATGACCTTCAAGCATACTACAGCTCCAAGAGAAAGAAATAAAGAAAACTAAAGGCAATGCAATAAATCTGTTTTATTTGGAGCTGATATATGGAATGAGTGGAGATAGTTGGAGTGAGGTCGCTGATAGGTTTATTGGAATGTCACTGTGGGTTATGCATGTGTAAACACTCTAGCCTGAAGAGGGCTGTAAGACAACTCAACTTAAGTGTGTGTCTTTGTATGTACTATAACCAACTTTGTGTGTATGTCACAACTGGGTTAAACAGAATTTTCACATAATGCATAGTGATAGTTTTAAAGATTCTCATAACGGACGTTGACAGGAATACTACATATAGGACAGTGCAAGTTGTGCCAAGGCAACTGTGTATTTTCTACAGACTTGCACCTTGGTCTACCACCGTGTTAGTGCTTTATAATATCAGGACTGTTTATGCTGCCCTGGGGGAAAGCATCTCCATTTTGTTCTCCTAATGGTTAGATTCAAACATGCTCAGTCCTCTATAGCTGAGGCCTGGAAATACTTCTCTCTGGACATCATAAACTTTATATCCCATAACAACTCTATAGCAAGGAAACACCTGTCAAAGAAAACATTCTTCTGACCCACATTATTTTTTGACACACAATTCTATGAGGATTCGTGCCTACTATAGACAACCTTATATCTGTGCTGTGTTCTCTTCTGATCTTTAGTGTTGTTTTGTGTTAGTAAATCTTTGGGGTGGACAGGGGGCTGCATTTTTTACGTTTCTGAAGGAGGTACCAGCGGTGGAATCTCAATCCTGTCACAGCAAATTGGAGAATAGGCCAAAGCAGGATGAATAGATTGTTAGGTCTAAGAATACATTGAAGAAAAGTCATATCAGTTTCTTTTGACCCATTTAAAACCAGCAGAAAAGATCACCCCATATATTAACATACAGCATTATGCTTGAATGAGCAGATGCTGTCCCTTCTTTAAATTAATACACATTTCAGGAGACAATATTACTCCTGTTATTTTTGTCTACCAGATATTTTAGAAGACAATACTATCTATGCAACTAGGCTACATCTGTATAAACTTGCCATACAAATACGTGTTTCCATTATTACGGTCTTTTGTCTGTGGTTTTGTTTACTAAAGTGATTAAAAAGTTGCATGCACATAATGGCAGCACTAGAAAAGAAATAGTCTATTTAAGCTGTTAGACTGCATAAACTGACAGCTCCATTTAATGATCCCTTTGCTGCACCACTCTGTCCACAACAGCGCAAGCAGGCTCGTTCGGAGCCAAATCATTACCAAACACTACAACAATGGTACTGTGCTCGTATCTATTCCTCATCTGGCTTTGGATGAAAATAGAGCTCTAAGAGTGATTGAAAAATGCCATTTAATTGCTGACTTGCATTTAAATAAATATATTCAGAGAAGGTGCTTCACTCGGTTTATATTCTATTTCAAATGACCATAACGGTGCGATAAAATTATATTCCTTGGTCACATTTCGAGATTAGCCAATGGTATGGGGGTTAAGGGTCAAAGCCATAGTTTGCTGGTGATAGATAAAATATGCTTGTTGAAGAGCAAAAAGTAATTAAGGCGTTGGCTGATGTGATTACCCCCAACCCCACCCCTCTCCTTCCCTGCTATGCTCCTGATTTCATGTTAGGTGGTGTTAGTTGCAAAGAGCAGCCTTTTAGGGCCTCTGTTATCTAATTGAGGGCTGGATGGAAAGCACTTTAGCTTTTAGCTTTTGCTCCATAATGGGAGCAGACATGAGAGAAGACAATAAGAGCTAGAGACGCAGGCGAGTGCAAGGAACACATGTGTGTTTGCATGTCTTTGCACATAATACATAAGACCAATTGGCCGGAAAAAAATAATTCACACTCCTTTCTATTCATCTTTTATGTTACTCCGCAATCCTGTTTGCCTGTATTTCTTTTTGTTCTAATTTGTTAAATTCTTTACTTGTCACCATGTAAATGCATGTCATGCATGAGTACGTGTCTGTATATATCAAGTTGCCACCTGCTGCCATGGTCTGCACAGAATAGCCCACCAATGCAGTCAGTCATCAAGATACAGGTTTTCTTTATAATTATGCTACCTGAAATACTAAAGTGTCATATTGCATCAGTCAATAATATTCCTTAGTACCGTAATGCTGCTTGGTTACTATCACTGTTTGAAAGAATCAAAACATTTTCTTTGGCATGCAAAGTGGCATCTAGAACTGTCTCATAGAATGTGTATGTACATGGCAAATGTAACAAATACAAAAAAAACTATTTGTATTTTCCTACTTGGTTCCCATCATTTCCCCCTTCTATCTCCCCTTCTTTGTCTTCTTCATCTGCCATTCTTTCCAAAATCCATCCCTGCCTCCTTCACACGCCATTCACTCTTCTATCTCCTGTCTTCAGATATTTTCTTCTCTCCGGAACTGCTTTCTATTTCTGTCACACTTTTTTCACCTTTCTATCCATCTTAAGTCCTGAGCTCCTTCCCCTGGCACTTCCTGCTACCTTTCCTTCGGACCACCTTTATTTTCTTCCATCCATCCACTGATCTTTTCTTGATCTTCCTCTTTCTGTTTCACACTTCTCTCAACCTTCAACCCAACCTATTTCCTTTGTTCTTGTCTTCCATCAGCACCAGTAAAAAAAAAAATAAAAAATCCATTTGGAATGTTTCCATAATGTTGCGTCAATGCTAAGCTACTACTGTTTTGTGAGGCCAATTATAGCATGATAAAATATGCTTGAGTCCAGATGTCGCTTTGCTGCAGTAGATGAGCTACCCTGGAAGGTTTTCCTCCTAGAGTTTGTGTTGGGGATTATCCATATGTAAACAATGGGGTATGCCTTTAAGACAGTGTGTGTGTGCGTGTGTGTGTGTGTGTGTGTGTGTGTTTGTGAGAGACAGAGTGCATGTATACAGTATGTGTGTAAGGGTCCCTAAGTGTGCATGTTAGTCAGAACTCCCAGGAGAGTGTATGGGCCATAAAACCATAAAAAGGCTTCAATGTGGTGTAACAGAGAGGGAGCGGGAGGAAGATGACATGCAACATATTTCCTTTCTCTCACACACAGACGTCAGCATGATCATTTCCCTGCTGGACACAAGCACACACATGCAACATTGTTTAACAGCAAATTCAACACTGTGGATTGAAAGACAGAAAGAAATGTCAATAATGCGGTCTGGGAGATACATATGTATTTCAGCAGAGAATTGTGGGTAGCTGAGTGAATCCTTGCACTCTTGACTAACAGACACTAGCACATAGGCCAGGAAAACCAAGATCAAGCCAATAAGGTTGGAGCTCCCATCCTCCAGAAATAACTTGCTGTGTTGTTGACTAAATGTAGAGTGACACATTGGGCTGTCTGCTGGCTTACCTTTGGCCAGACGGGCCCACGGGGCAAACACTCAGTCTGCACCTCCACCCGATCTCTCTGTCTCTGTTTCTGAGTCACACTCTGTCATTCATCTCCTGTTTGCTCCTCCTCGGTTCCTCACTCTGTCCTTCTTCATCCATCTACTGTGCCTGGCCATCTCTTCTTACATCAAAGTTATCACAATGTGCTCTATTGTGTCCTTCTCTCAACTTTTGCATGGCCTCATTCCCTGCTCTATTCTACTCTCAACTCCTTTGTCTCTTTTTTGCTATCTATCACTTCAATTCTCCGAAGGACCTTTGCTCTTGTCTCAGCGACTGTGTCCCTCCAGCTATTACTACAGCACTCTCTGTGTCTGTGCAATGATCTGGTTGTAATAAAAAATGCTTTATGACCCTGTCTGTAATTATGCCATGTAACAGCATGGCATTGCTGTTTGTGCGTGACAGAACAGAAGCAGAGAGAAGCTAACAAAAATAGAGAAGGGCAGGGAAGGAAGGAAATGAGGAAGAGAAGAGGAGACGAGGGGAAGTAGTGTGGATGTAAAATTGACGAAATGCAATGGGATGAGACTTGAGGAAAGGTGAGAAGGAGGCAAGGAGTGCTGACACTGAGCTCAGGTGTTTCAGTGCTGTTCTCGCACCCCCACTGGAAAAAGACCTCAGCCCATTTTAGGATCAAGAGTATCTTTGTCAAGTTGGTCACGCAGCTAACAGCTAACAGCTAACTCTTTTTTGTGCATCCGAATCTGTGTGTGTACGTGTGTTTGCATGCGTGTGCACATGTGGTTAGGGAATGTGTATGCCACTGATTGCTCTACTTCCTCGATGTGCCGTAATTGGCTGTTTCAATGGGCAAATGTCAGAGGAAATTCTAGGTTGCCGTTAATTATCATTGATTGATCAGTGACAGACCTCCAATTACAATGCATCATCAGCAAAGTATGCCATTTGACTAAAAAGCTAAATTATTCTGCATGATTTGCAAACTGCCAACAAAATGTGAGAAAATGTTTGGGATGTAGTCCCACCTGTTAACCAGAACTATTTGACCTGAGAGCCAGCTGCGTGATAGTACAGCCGTAGTTTTAACAGCTTGTTGAAATCACCAGTCGTGGGCAGCACTAACGGCCAATTAACATACTCAGAGCTGCTTGTCCTAACCAGGACCAGTTGTATGCATAGCACAGCTGTGGGAGGACACTTGTTGAAACCCACCTACTTGAGGACTCTATTGGGGAAAAATGACACATTTTTGAAATGTGCATCTTAGCAAACAAAAAATCTAAACACTAACAATGACTGCAGTGCCTTTTCCCAATTCTGTCCAGAGCCATTGCTCTTAATGTGATTTGGTTATGCAGGTGTCTCCTGCTCTCTTTAAATCCCTCATTTATTTCACTTGACTCAGTTCTTTAAAATGTAGTTGTGCTGTGATCAACTTGGGCTGCAGTATGCCTATTGAGTGGATTGATTCTACTGGCCTATTAGATTAAGGAAAGATTATTAAATGGCCCACTGTTTAAGGACAGATTTTGGTCTTTATCCATAAAAAGCCAGGGGACACCCTCTGACAACAGAGCAACAAGTAGCATCTGGAAGATGTATCTTTGAATTTTGTCCCTGAAATATTCCACTCTTTTCTACTCTTGGTTATTGAGATGGAAACAAAGGTATTGCCACTATACACGGTCACACCTGTTTGAAATGAAGTGGTTTGACCCAGAGCAGCAGAAGAGGGATGTCTCCGCTCCGTGCGCCTCCTCTACAGTGATAGCTACTGAGTCTTATGTCTCATTGTCTTCCAGAAAATGACAGGAAGAGATTTTCTTCTCTCTCTCTATCAGTGTCCCCTGACAGTCTAGCTCTCTCTTTTGCTCACGCTTTGCCTTGTCTACTTCTCTCTATGGTTTCCAGACCCAAGCTGGCTGGCTCCATTGCTATGCTTCGAGTGATGTGCAGAGTTTTAAATGTTTAATGCAGCGTTGACAGACCCAGTCCAGAGCCATTGGGAGGGCCAAAGCAGGCTAGTACAGGGTGAATGACTCACCTTTCAGTGGCATATTACAGATGCACACAGACCCTGATCAAGAGCTCCAAAAGGTGAGGGAATAAATCTCCCCCGACAGGAAGATTGTGTTAGCCTTTACACCCTATATCGCAATGGAGGTGAAGGGGCAAAGTTGGTTTGAGCCAGGCCACCTGAGCGAGGGAGTGCAAAGCAACAGAGGAAGGTAAAATGACAGAAAAGCACTGTGATAGGAAGAGAGAGCAGGGGAGAAAAAAGACTGATGAATGGTAACAAAGGGAGCCTAAAAAAGATAACAGACTGAGACAGATGAAAGGAGAATGGGAAGAAGGAAGTGTGTGGGAAAGAAGAGGCTATGAGACAAAGAAAGCGGTGGAGGATGGTTCGGATTGGTCTGATAAGATCATGGAAGCAAGTACAGAAAAGTCTTAGACATTCATTCCACAGCATGGGGCAAAATCAAGCAAATAAAACTGAAGAAATAGAAATGAGGTTAAGTTAAGGAGGAACAAGCAACAAAATTGACAGTTGACAGACACGTTACTGGCAGCCCACTCAAGCAGACTTGTACCAAAGAGACATAAGACAGATGGAGAGCAACGAGTTGAGGGACGAGAGAAAAGAAAGATAAAGGTAGAGAGGTTTCAAAAGGTAAAGATGAGGATGGGAGGGTACACAATAGAGGGCAAGAAGAGAAAGAGGGAAATAGAGTGGGAAAACAGGGACAATATATGACAGAAAATGAAAAAGGAAACATATGGAATGGAGTCTGGAGAGAGATAAAGGGTGGAAAGCAATGGGGGAATGAGAAGATGAACCAGATAGGGCTAGAGAGAATGGAGGAGGGGAGGAACAGCTAGGAGAGGATAAAAAAAAGGAGGAAAAGTGTAAGGATGGAGAGATGAGAAGAGGAGAAAGAATCAGAGATACCCAAGAGGAGGGAAGAATAGGGAAGAAGACAGAAAATGAAGTGAGAGAGACAGAAAAGCACATTTTTTAGAACGTCTCTACTGACATTTACATTTAGGCCAGACTGGGTAGAGCTGCTACCATGGGCATATCCCACTGACAATATGACATTTCCACCCCACAAGTGGTAGGAAAGAAGAGGAAAAAATAGCAAATGAGTTTTCACCCCCTACCAGGACTGAAATATTCAAGAACCAGTCCAGAAGCAGAGTTCAAAGGGAATTCCTGTATGATGACACAGCTTGTCAAAAGTCAGTTGATCACTCACAGGAAAAGAGCAGTGGTAGAAATAAACTGCATCTTTTAAAAATACCCATCTTGGCAACTCTTTAATCCTGTTAATCAATGTAGTTTATAAGAATCAATGTATAGGTATACTGTTAAATAAATGTATAGGGATATACTTGGTGCCACCAGTATTAAAATTGTTGAAACGAGTGAAATAGAATGGCATATCTTCTGCCATCAGAGGATTTTAAGATTGAATGTGAGTTTAAAAAATACTGTATACTAATAGAAACAACAGATATCCAATACCCAGTTTCCTCAAGAAGTTAATGGAAAAATTATATCAAATCATATTAATCAAACTTCATTCGCCTGCCCGCCTCCAGGCTACTGGCATTGATGAATTTAAGCACAAAGTAATGATGGGCACATTTAGCAGAGACAATTTCTATGGCAACCACAAATTACTTCAGCATAAACAACAACAACGACAGTGACGAACGCAAGCGAGCTCATTAGAGATGGTTAGATGCACATCTCCAACTGCCGCAAAGCACTATGGGCAGGGGGGGGGGGTGAGGAGGGTGAAGGGGTATGATGCATTTGCAGCACCAAAACCTCATTTATTCCATGCAGACATAATGCATTGAGAGAATGAAACACAGGAATGAACGATGGGTGGAGGTGCAATGGAGCACTAAGGGAAGAAAGGAAGAAAGAGTGAAAAAACAACAGGAAAGACTGAGAGAAAGAGAGATGGAGTGATCTGCCTTATTTCCGAGACAACTCCAATGACAGAGCCATTCTTCATTAGCCAGTCTCTTTACAGTGTATATGTCAACCCTGGCGGCCAGACAACTGCAGAGGAGTGTGATCATAATTTATCTATTTAGAATGCCGAGGGGAGAAGACTACAGTGCCGAGCAAAGCTGTTAGCTGAGCCTTCCTGCTGAGCTGTGCAGTGTAGTGCAGTAATGTAACATATTACACTGAAGTCAAAAATAAACTTCGCAGAACAGCATATGGAGATGTAATGTTGCATATAGTCGGCAGAAAGCCATACATCATATGCTGGGGACATAATTCTATATAATATGCCAGGAATATGGGCATGTGTATGCCTCGTAAAAGCAACTCTATTGGTGCAAGAGATATTGTATATTCCTGCAGTGAATACAGCTTCCTTCAACTAAGTCAGAAATGATACAGAGCATTAATGTACGATAGCGACATTAAAAATAAGGAGGCAAACTGGAGAAGTGCAACTCTCAAATATGAAATGGCTAAACAAAGCTGATAAAAAAAAAAGTTAGCTTTTACATTTGAACATGTTTTGAAATAAACTGTATTCAGAGTTGTGTTTCTTTATACAGTAGGGTTATAGGACTGCATTTAAACGGCCAGTCAATAAAATTTGATTGCAGATCCACAGGCAGGATCATACATTCCCTCAAGTGTGTCCACTACAGTATATTCAGTCAGTTCAAAGCAAGCTGAGCAAGCTTTCATTTCCTGCAGGCATTGTGGATACAGCACAAGCTGGCCAAGTTTAACAGGCTAGCTTTGTCAAGTTTCTTTTGAAACGCATCACAAATAAATGATCAGAAGACTGAATGGTGAATGAAAGCATGTTTTGCTGCCTTTTTATCTTTACTAGTTAACAACACCAACTCAGCTAAGAATTGGCTCAAGTTGTTTGCATCATCAATCGGTTTTCGCAATCTATGACTAGAAAGCATTAATCCCGATCTCCAATATGAATATCAGTCGATCAATCTGGACGCCCCTAATAAATACCACTGGGAAATTGGGGCAAAATTAATGATATTCCAGATTACAATATGATTTATAATGTTTCATTTAAACATGATGATGGATGACAAATAATATACAAGGTTCGTGGTAAATACAGTATATCTATATAACTTTAATTTCTCTGGAATGCCCTGTGGTTCACAACATGTCCAGAGTGTTAACAAGAACAGTGGCTCGTGTGCCTTGCTGTCATTATTTACACCCGGCGGTGGATTTTTAATTGATCAAGTGGTATATTTACCAGTTACTGATTCCAATCAGAGTGCACATACCTGGTAAATTGACTGGAGCACAATGGATTATAGGATACGCCCGACTGACAAGGATATATCGTGAGTGTACTCCAAATTCAGGCAAAATTACGCAACTCTCGGGCCTTGTCAGCTCATTATGACATATTTGGTCTATACAACCGCTAGCTCTTAAAGATCTAGCAACTGAATTGGAAAACACTAACTGTATAGCAGAGCAATGCTCAAAATAGCATGCACAATCAGCAAGCATTCCCTGGATAAGTAAGGTTAAAAAAATGCCAGTTAACTGATAAATACTTGGGCATTTTCTGAGCTCTTTGCCTCCCCAGCTCTTTAATGGCTCTTTCCATCACAGAGTAATCTTTCCATTTTCTCATTTTCAGATCGATAGGGACTCAGGGAGAATGAAAGGCCTATTTCCTCTCAAATAGGGATAAAGCTTAACCACATGGGGCCGTCTCATGTTTTCTAATCATGTCAGCCAGACTACAGGACCAGATGAAGTGGCACAAAGTGTAAAGAACAAGTCAGTCTTTGAATTGTAGTACACAGACTAAAGTTAAAATGATTCCAGTCTGCTAAAAAAAGAAGAGCCATAGCTGTTTCAGGGGTATAAATAACATTGTATCATTAGCACAGTGCGAATTTAAAGGCAGAGTGCAAGAGACAGTCAACAGAGAGAACAGCTTCAGTGAAGTAGTAACCCACACAAACTGATGAAAACAATGGAGCTTGAAAAGTGAAAGCGGTGTGGAGCCTGTATGGGAAAGTTACCCTTCAAACACCCACTCAACAGCATCTGCTGTGTCTGCTGTGGTTTTGTGTAATGGGGAGAGGACGATGGAGAAACTGAAGGAAACAATGTTTCTCCACTTGTATCCAACAGAAACATCTCCCCTGGTGACTGGCCCCAGCGCTTAGCTTTGCCTGTAAACAAAGGGCCCTGACAGACACGTTCAATTAATCAATGCTTTTCTCACACATCACCGTGCAGTTTTCCAAGCCTTGCTCATAGCCCCAGGGTGCTAGCTCACTCCAACATTACCAAAGCGCACGGCCGTACCACTTTAGACCTCCTGAGCCCCGGAGAGTACCTCACACCATAACAAAGGATAAATGAATATTGACGAAACTGATTTTAAGTCAATCTTACACATTAGCTGAGGTTTTACGGTATCATCCTGGAAAAGTCTTGTTTATTGCCTCATGCTGGCAGCTATCCAACAGATCATTATTGTTCAAGGAATGAGAGTTAAAAAAGCCTATCTGCAAAATGTTTCCATTAGCATTAAAGTTACAGTGCTACCTGTAGGTTTTCCAATTCAATATATTATTAGCATTCAGAATGCACATTAGCCCTCTGGCTATTGCAATATTAGCATTCACGATATTGCTAACAAGTTCATCAGCATTCAGGCAAACGCAAGCCTGAGCTAGATTTGAGGCTCAGGTAGCATTAGCATGCAGATGGTAGTGGGACTTTGTGGTGGGGATGGCAGAGGGTGTAGGCAAGTGATTAGCAGGAAGAGCTCTTACTTCACATGCCGGATCAGCGTTGGGCTCCGTCACAGCGTTAAAGGCTAATGAAACAGAACTCGGGTGAGGGAGACAGAATAAGCGGAGGGAGGAGGGCCGTGGGGTGGGTGGGGGGGGGACCATTGTGATCCTTACAGCAGAGCCACGATCACACACTTATAATGGAGGTCTCACAGTCCTACTCACACTATATTCATACAGAAATGCAGAAAATACACTCCTGATTTAGTTTTATGCAGGTACGGGTATGTGGACGCACGGTTGACTTCACTTATGTAAAAAGTAATCACAGATACACATACACAACCACACACACATACTCAGGGGGGTGCAGTATTTTGGCAGTAACCAGCCTGTTTACGAGTGGATAATCCAAGGTCCCTGTGATTAAAACAGCTCCAAAGCGCTCCTGACACTCCATTACCCAGCATGCCCCGGGTGAGGCAGGATTGTACATATTGATTTCACGCCTCATTAGACTTCATATCTAACAATGTCATTGTTTTTCCTGCTTCTACAGGATTCTGCATCGTTCAGAAATGACCAGGTATAACTCTGGGAGGGGACGGTGGACACATAACAAATGAACGCATTAATACTGAGTCTGGGCTTGTTGGAGCATCATGGGGGAAACCTTGCACAGGCTGAGGACTTTTGACCTAGTTTTCACTTGTTTGTAGTTGCAATAGACAAAGTGTAGCTCCCATCACAGAACAGTCCGAGCATAATCTTTCAAAACAAACTGTCAGTACTGAGAAAGTTACTTTACTTGCCTTTACTCTCATGACTTAAGTGATCATACACCAGTAAAAACATTAATAACAACGGAGAGGGCTAGGTGTATCAGAGTAACAGAATTGATTTTTCCATTTTATTGTTGTCACACCATTCATGACTTCTAGCTCCTAACGCCTCATTTATAATTCAAACAAAATCAGTGTTTGAGTGCAAGGAGGATGCCAAGTGTCACTGTGCCTGGCATCCAGTACACTTTTGCAGAGCACAGCACTTTCAAATGTTGAGAGCAGTTGCATTTTGCTTAATGCTTAATTGTGAGACAACTAATTTAAATAAAAAAGTTGGGTTTTATGGTACACTGGCAGCAGACAGTTTACAACAACAACCACAATGAAAACGCTGCATGCAGTGGAAGAAAGGCTGGCTGCAGTTGTTACTCTGGTCATACTCGTAGCTCGTTAGCTTTCCAACAACATACAAGGTGTGATTTCAAAGTTAATTGTTAGTTGTTCTGTACGAGTCATACAGTAAGGTCTCAACACTGAGTACACTCAATGACTTAGGGGAGTTCCCACCAGGTGTGCAAGAGCTGTGCGTAAGCCCTGACTGCTGACAGACACAGCAGCTGCAGCTGCCCATTACAGAGGCAAAGAGCATGTCCTGCAACTGGCTTTTTTCAATTATCAGCACAAACTGCAGTTGAGGGGGCACTATTTCTAGAAAGCTGTATATTGTAAGCACACCCTTATTCTTCATCAGCTTTGATGGAAAACTTTTCACTTTGTGGTTGTTTTTCCCTGACAAAGTTTTTCTTTTTTGGTGAGCTTCCCAGCAGTCTTAGAGTGTTTGTATTGGATCATTTATCCCCGCCACAGAGAGTGTACAAACAGCATTGTACTGTGATTCCACTTTCACTGATTGACCTTCAAACGGTAATTGGCAAGTCTGGTTTGGTAGTTTGTCTCAGAGTGCTGGGTATTGGATGGCTGCCACTGAAACTCAGCTCTCTCTCTCTTTACACTCTCTCTCATGCCCTCTCTTCCTCTTTTCCTTTCCCTCCTTCTCATTTAATTTATTTACCAACCAACAACACTCTCCAAATCTCTGCATCTTCTACATGTGCTCTCTGTCCATTCCCTTCTCTCTCATCTCACATCTTCTTACTTTTTCTCACCTCCCTTCTCTCTCTCTCTCTCACTCACACACATACTTTGCACAATTTTCATGTTTCATCTGATCTCTCTTACTCATTCTCTCTCTTCCTGCTTGCTCTCTCTTTCGGCCCACAGCATGGCAGCTGCAGTTGCATGTAGCTTGCCAGCTGCCAGTTATAATGATGGTGACAGTACAGTGGGGGCGCTGGCTGGGTGATGTTGACTAAATGGAACATTGCAGCACCACTGGCAGACACAAACTCAAGCTCACGCATGCACGCACACACACACACACACACACACACGAACACACACTCAGCTACATGCACACAACAACAGTGCCAAAGAGCACAACAGCCTTCGGGCCAACTAATAATTCTTCCCCAGCCACAGCCAGGGTGAGGCAGCTGAACACCACCCTTTTCTGCCCCAGCCTCCCACAGATGCTCTCTCAGTGAGTAGATGGCAAAGGGATATGGCTACTGTGACATACCTCCCACTCATGCGTGCATAAAAATCGTTACAAGTCACCTTGGTAGCTTTTAGCTTCATCTAAAGGCCACCAGTTATTATCGGGAACATGACTCTTACATTAAACCTACACCTGGCATTTGTGAGTGAAATCAGGTGTTCTGAAGGCTGCAGAAACACACTGTAAGACTGGATAGCACACAGCAATGCTCTCTACCAGCGCTGGACTAGTAATCTGGCATAGACGACATTTTCCTGGTGTGCCAATACACCTTGGGGCCAATATAATAAAACATTTTAAAATAAAAGATATCTAATTTTTTTTTTTATTGTTAATGACAATAAGGCAGGGGCAGCAGACCATTGGTTCATTTACTATAATGACACTAGGCTGGCCCAATCGCATCTCTTACCGGCCCTACCCTTTCCATTTGTCCTTTTTGTTTCTGGTGTCAGATGCCTTGGCTCATATTGCAGGAATAAGTCCTAAAACCTAGAAATGAGTTAGCATTTTTGCACTAATAACGCTATCATAAAGTGAGAACATCATCTACTGCTCACTCATTCAGTCAATGCCAAATAGCTCATGCTATGGTATTTGGCATTGACTGAATGAGTGAACATCAGCTTGTGTAGCCCAGCATACTGTAATTCCCTAATGCTGTCGCAACTTTGGCTGACTATTGTAACGTAAAGAACCTAATGTTAGAGTCCATATCGAATAATAATATTATTAAAATTAATAGGCTATGGGTTCCCTTGATAAATGTGTGGAAAAGGCTGTATAAAAGGTTACATCTATAGCTCTACTGTTCTAAATGCTTACTTAGGTATTAGTTTAGTAAAGGGAAAAAGTTTTCATTTCCAACAATAGGCAACAAAGTGGTCCTGTGTTTAGTTTCAGGTATGCGGTAACTATTATGATATACTGTATGGATTACTGTTATTATTATCTGTTGGGTATACTCAAATTGTATTAAAACATTTGAAATGATACTTCGACTTCAAGCAAAGCTTTTTCTTTAACAATTACTTGTACCTCTACTTGAGTATGGATATTGTGTCCTCCACAGCCACCTCTGATCACCAGGCACTCAGTCAAGAGCGAGTGAGCACACTGATCCTCTTGCACTGGTGCACTTGTTTCACGGTACTTACTACTCAGCTTTGTAGTGGATTGGGAGAATAGTACACCACGTATATTTATGGTATGCTGGTGGGTGGTGTTCGACCAATTGTGTGGGGCCGGTCTGGGACAAAAATGGCAGGGTTGATTTTTTTTGTCCCAGTCCAGTCCTGCTCTCTACTGAATGAATGACTGAGAAGGCAACCGCTGGAAAACTGCTTCACTGCACTAAGACAGGTTTGGCTTCACACTGTTATCCAATATCAGTGTCAGTGTGTGTGCAAGCATGTGTGTATGTGTGTCTCCCATCCTTTCCTGCTGAGTGTGTTTACTGGAAGAGTTGGGCGATTTCTTCCCTACCTAACAGACAACCATGTCTTAGATTACAGTGTACTTATCCACATGATTTACATACACATACACACACACACACACACACACAGAGGTAGGCAAGCCGGCACAGGCCCATGCACAGCCATACTGCATGCACAGATGAGAATGTACTGTCCATACAATACATACATGAAATTTGTCTGGTTACACAAACACACACACACCGTATACACACACACACACACACACACTCACAGTCCACAATGCCTGCCAGCTAAATGATCTGTTCCCACACTGGCACAGTGAAAGAGATAAATGTTGAAGGACACTGAGGACACACACAGAGTGAAAAAGGCACCAAACCCAATTTTCAGCCTGAAAACCACTGGCAGGGAGGGACTGGCAGATAGGTTCAAAGCACAAAAAACTTTGAACCAGCACATCCACTCTCTGAATGTGCTGTCAAAGTTCTAACTGTAAGGTGGTATGACAGTGTCATTTCAGTGTTAACAACTGCCACAGCAGAAAGACTACACATTATGCAGCTATAGCAGCAAGCAACCTTACAATTTCCAATTTCTTTTGCATAAAAGGTTTACATGGTCCTGTGTGTCATAGATTTCAGGTTCCACAAATCAAACCCTTTCAAAGCATTACTGATAATTTAACAATTCCTGTCAACTAAAAAATAAGATAATTTCAGGAGTCACAAGGTTCTTCATCAGCTGCAGTATTTGATAGTCGTGGGTTTGTGGGAGGATTCATTTCTTCCCCATCATTCTGAACCTGAGACAGAGTTCATTTATACCAGCTGCAAAACACAGCTGTCAACCCCAACAATAGACAGGGTATCGATAAAGGGATAATGGGAGAGGCAGAGATGCATGGTGAGGCAGAGAACCAGAGAAGTCTATTAGACTTACACTAGGTCATACACAAACGACACACACACACCTACACAGCTTAACTTTCAGAGCAAGTTGTAAATGACACACAGACACCTACACAAAATCACTTTTAAAGCAACTTCTATAGGTGTTGGAGAGTGTCAAAGTTATATGCACAGCAAATAACCAGAACAGTAGACAGGCTTAGTGAGAGCATATTAGCAAAAGGAAAGTTTTCAGCTCACTCTAAAGGCCAATGAAGTGCACTCAAGCTCCAGCAAAGAAAAGGAGTCTGGAGAATGACCAGCAGTCGAGAGGATAGAATACATTACCCTCTCTGCTCTGAAAAAGTCCTTGCTGCTTTCAATATGCAAACTGAGAGCCTCCATCAGTTGTGAACCTTCGATACCTCAAGTGGTTTATGGATACTTTCAGCTCACATGCAACAAACTCAAAGCAGGATGAACACAGTGTAGTTAAAAACATGCAAAAATAGTAATAGTAATAATAAAAGTGTTTTTGTAGATGTGAAACTATATGACAAAGATGACAAAAATGATGAGTGAGGGCCACAACTACAACTCTGACAATGACCCTGAAAATATTAATAATGACAATTACTATAACAAATGACAAAAATCATGAGAAGATTAAATCCCAGAATACTGTTTTTTGACCCTATGCATTAATATTAAATGAGGAGTGTGTTTTATATGGAAATTAGCATTTTGTGTTGTGGAAAATTCAAATGCAAACAAACCTTTAAACACCTAACGTTACCAAAGATTTCAGAATGATATAACCAGACTGGGGTCTGTTGTTAGAGGAAACCACACACAACAAACAACACACACACACACACTCTCTAGCACGAGTAATCCCTGTTGATGGGTTCACACAGTATTGTAAAGTAATACACTGTGCATGTCTGGGATGTTTATATACTGTACACGTGTCTCCATAATTGAACAACTGCCACAATATCAGCCAATTCCTAGTCTCAAATGTTCCTTGTCTTCTTTTTTCCCCCTGCGATGTACAGAGCTTTCTGTCCTTTCAGATCCTGCCCTTCAGTAACTCCTGTGTTCCCGCCATTCCCCATCACCTGACCTCCCCTGCCCACCTGCACACATGTTCACACTTTCCCCATCAGCCTAGTAGCATATACACCAGCCAATTTCCAATCATTTCCCAGCAGATTGTCTACTGTGCTTCTGCCTTAGCAGTTCAACCTGTTCCCTGCCTGCCTGAGTTTTTCCTGTTAAAACCCCCTGCCTGTCTTTTGGACTCCTGCTCTCTAGCATCATCCCCTATCGGGTAAATATGGGTAATTATTGTGTTTTCATTACCTTTTTTAGAATAAGCCATTGTGGATCCCCTTCCACATAGGCTGCCATATTGCACTGCCATATTTATACAGGAGCCCAGAACGGACAAACCAAACACTGGCTCTAGAGAGGGCCGTTTGCGTTGTTCGGGAATTTCGCGACCACAGTAGTTTCCTACACGCTTGGAAGGGGAGGGTAATGCAAGCGGTATTCAAATGGTTGCAAACTGCAATTTCACCACTAGATATCACTAAATCAATTATTAAAATCATAAAAATCAATCAACAATTATGTCATTGCTATATTAATCTTGTTTCCCACAAAAAAAAGTTGAAAATTGAATATAACAATATCAAAAAACATCTAAATGGTACTTACATGCATTATCACAGATGGGAGTCTATAATTTTAGGTTAGGAAAAGAATGAAAATATATTGTGGAGAAACATTAAAAAAGGTAACGAGTAATAAAAACAGTCAGAGACCTTTTCAGCAATACTAACTAAAAGCACTAAATAATTACACAAAAAACGTGACAGACAGACCTCATTTCATTTGATTTAAAAGACAGCATCCAGACAGAAAAATCTCTGGGATCTCCTTTAGAAAACAGTGCGGAGGATCCATACTAAAAAAGTGTTAGTGTGCACAAAAGGCGAAAATGACAAGCACCGGAAAAATGTATAAAGCCGAGCGTGTGCACACCTGCAGGCAACGTTCCCTTTATAAATCACAGTCGCCCTGGAACTGTGCGCACATGGGTCAACCTCATATCCAGCCCTGAGTGCCAAAGACTATCAAGATGTACACCTCGCATAATCAGTTTAATAAATTCTATCTTGACTTCCTTCTCTTGTCTCTCCTGATTGAACTAAAACCGATGATGATTTCATCAGTCCAGTCGGGCTCTCTCTTCTGTGCTCTGAGGGTGGGGAATGTGACGGTGAGACAGCGCTGAAAGACTGAGCGGATTTTGATTTTAGATTTGAGTTGGCTCATATCTTTTACAATTGAAATGTGCTTAGGGAATAGGTGCCCACAAGCGCAAGTACAAATAACACTGCTGGTTTGAATGTTTATGATAAGGTGGCTCTAGAATTAAAAAACATTTGATATTAAAGTGAAATTAAATGGGTGAGAGGCATTATTATACAATTGGGCTTCACATCACCACCTCACCATCTGCGTTGCCAATTTACCTCCAAAATGTTCATACGCATGGGTGAGAGTTTACTTACAAGTGTGCACAGTCTCCCATCAGGTTTGGTTTTATAGATCACAACTGTTGCGTGGGAAGTGCCGTACGCCTCTTTCAGGGCCCGTTTTGTGAGTACGGAACGGTTAAAAATTAGACACCTGGTCATGTCATGACTCAAGCAGCCAGCGAGATCTAACACACCCCAAAAATATTCTTCTTCCAAAAGATTTTGTTTTCTATGACTACTCAAAAACTTAACACCATTTTTGCCCTATAGCCTCGTTGTTTCTTTTTTCTTTGTGTTTTTCTGCCTGCTAAATTATTTACCAACCCATAACCAAACGATCAGAATCTATTAATAGGTTGTAATTTGAAAACAATAAATTGGCTGGTTGCCAAAATGTGGAGATGAAGGATACAAAGCATCACCTCTTTTAAGCCAGAGCATTTTTCTCAGGAAAGATTAGCTGCCTACTGGGTGTTTTGAAACAGCATATATAACAGCTTTCATTTAACTCATTATAGGTGGAATCATTAAATCAGAGTATCAACCAAAAGCACATAAAGCACAACATGAAATAACAAGCAGATTATAATTTATCATGAAACAAGTTTAAATTGTCAGGGCTTATTCCAGCAACAGAGAAGGACATTAACTCTAGCTAAATGGAAATAGATTGTAGAGCAAATCAGAACTGGTTAAATTGGTCTCTGTGGATCTCCTGAGGCAAGTTGAGACATGATGCAACATAGTGCAAAGCATCTTGAGAATCTCAAATGGCTCCAAATGTAGCAGTACAGAATGCATTAAATTAGAAAAATCTAACGAGAGATAGCAAGTTGACATTTATCTGAGAATGTGGAGGTTTTGCGTGAAACAGATTTCCTGTTGAGTTTTCTGACTTTTGTCAATTCGATTTGACCCCTGGCTTTTTTGTGGACTTCAAAAATGAGGAGTAACTCACAAGAGTACATACCCCAAACAACTTACCATGATACTCAAGAACTCCCCTATTCTAGAGTGTGCAATATGTGGCTCAATTTAGGAAAATGTCCGACAGTAATAAGATTATACACTCGTACATATGGATATTGCATTTTTCAACTTTAGTCACATTTTTGCAGATAGTTTCAAACTGATTTTACAGTAAGTTTCGAAACACAATATGACTTCAAGTCCAATCTGGGTGGATACTGTGAACTTATGTGTGCCTTCCTGGTGAGGGTCCTCAAAAACAGCTGGGGAAAAAAATAGCTGGGGACTTCATGTGCTTTGGCACATGGCACACCTTCAGCAACCCCAGGCCGACAAAGAGAGTTAGCAGTGATGATGAGTGTAGTACACAGAGAATTGGCCATGCCAAATTTCAGACCCGTCGATACGGGCAAGCCCCAGGAGGTCAGGATCACCCAGCCTGAGTGCTGTGGCGGCTAAAATGAAAGTAACACAACTGCAGGCTATAAGCTTTTCAATATCATGAACCATATCATGATTAAATCTCCAGGAACTCACTGGAATAGCAATGTATTTGTGCCCTCTAGCGATTTGCCACTGTGCTGTTAGATTGGGTCTCTGTGCGGGCAGTCGCACCAACTTTTCCCTGTGACCAGCGCATACGGGGCTGGTTGTGGATGTTTTTGTACAGAGGAAGCAGGTTAGGGGGGTGCTGCTGGTTTAAGGTAATACAGCTCAGTCTTACTGTTTGCCAATGTTTTGTTGTAGAACACATTGCAGGTTCCGATCAATTCTGACTGATAAATATCAGGCTCTGTATAACCTTGTAAAGATTTTCAGTAAGGTGCTTAGTGCTGTCACTCAAAAAGAGGTTTTATACATGGTGTAGTGCAGTTATACCTGTTGATGTAAAATGCAGCATTTTATTTGATTCTCTGTCACTTGTATGTCACTTGTATTGTCTATTTGCTGACAGTGATAAATTAGCTCAGTCAGTCCTCCATTAACAAATACAGTAAGAGTAGCCTACTCATGAGTGAAATTTCATTGCAGTCAAATGTATGCAAGTATATTTTTTGCTGCAACACTGCATTTCATTAAGTTGAGGTATCAGTGGTTCTGCCTTGTTGTGTTTTCACAGTGGGTTGTTATGTGAATGTGAACATGGGAAATCAGATGCCTGTTTCCTCCGGCAATGCATCTGCCAAGTTCAGAAAAAAAGAGAGGGAAATAATAAGCAACCTCTATAAGTGTAATAAACTTAATAGTCAGAAGTAGCAACTTAGTGATACGTAGGTATACTTAGGATCCATCCTGTTTCACAAATGTGGATTTTCTGGCCCAATAACTGACAGACAGCAGCAAGTTAACCTAACTCAGAGCTTTAAAACGTCCCTTCACAAACCTATGAGGGGTGTCACAGACAGTTTATTCTACCATCATCTTACCCTTACTAAACACTGCATGAATCAATTGCCAAAATGTCCTCACTTTCCAAAAATGTCCTCACTCTGTAGGTATAAAACGTGTTTCAGTCCTCACTATGTAGCAAGCTCATGCACGCGTGCACACACACACACACACACACACACACACAAGCAGACAGATGGCGTCTACTAAGTGGAATCCAATCCATGTGTGTATCCTCACATGTCTGTGTCCTCACCAAGACAACACAGTAGAGAGAGGTGTGTGTTAGGCATGATGATGTGCCGCAATGGGAGTGGGCCTGCTGGGTTACTGGAGCAATATGTTCGCATGCAGGGACACACACAGGCATGCACACCTGGACAGAGAATGTCAGTGTGAGGCAGACGGTGTGAGAGGTATATTTAGAGTTAACAATTTATCACACATTTACATCAAGCATCTATTACACGCTTGCAAATGCATGCACATACATTAATGCGCATAATGCAACCGCAGGGGGGCACAAGCCAGTGTCTTCATGTGCCAGTCCCAAGTCTGGATAAATGCAGAGGGTTGTGTCAGGAAGGGCATCCGACGTAAAACACATGCCAAACTAAAAATGCGAATCATGACAATGACTTCCATACCGGATCGGTCGGGGCCCGGGTTAACAACGACCGCCACCGGTGCTGTTGACCTACAGGGTACCGGTGGAAATTGGACTACTGTTGGTCGAAGACGAAGAAGGAGAGGAGGAAGGTGTGTTCGTAGGCAGAGAGAGAAGAGGAAAGCTAAGAATGTAGGACTGACAGTAGGGACTTTGAACATTGGGACTATGACAGGGAAGGCTAGAGAGTTGATTGACATGATGCAGAGAAGGAAGGTGGACATACTGTGTGTCCAGGAGACCAGGTGGAAAGGTAGCAAGGCTAGAAGCTTAGGAGCAGGGTTCAAGTTGTTCTACCATGGGTCGGATAGGAAGAGAAACGGAGTAGGAGTTATCCTGAAAGAGGAGTTTGTGAGGAATGTTCTTGAGGTGAAAAGAGTGTCAGACAGGTTGATGAGCCTGAAGCTGGAAATTGAAGGGGTGATGTTCAATGTTGTGAGTGGTTATGCCCCACAGGTAGGATGTGAGTTAGAAGAGAAGGAGAAATTCTGGAGTGAGTTAGATGAAGTGATGCAGAGCATCCCCAGAGGTGAGAGAGTGGTGATTGGTGCAGATTTCAACGGGCATGTAGGTGAAGGGAACAGAGGTGATGAGAATGTGATGGGCAGGTTTGGTCTTCAGGACAGGAACGCAGAAGGACAGATGGTGGTAGACTTTGCAAATAGGATGGAAATGGCTGTAGTGAACACTTTCTTCCAGAAGAGGCAGGAACATAGGGTGACCTATAAGAGCGGAGGGAGAAGCACTCAGGTGGACTACATCTTGTGTAGACGTTGTAATCTGAAAGAGACCAGTGACTGTAAAGTAGTTGTAGGGGAGAGTGTAGCCAGACAACACAGGATGCTAGTGTGTAAAATGACTCTGGTGGTGAGGAAGATGAAGAGGACAAAGGCAGAGCAGAGGACAAAGTGGTGGAAGTTGAAAAAGGAAGAATGTCGTGTAGTTTTCAGGGAGGAGCTGAGACAGACTCTGGGTGGTCAGGAAGTGCTCCCAGATGACTGGACCACCACAGCTAATGTGATCAGGGAGACAGGTAGGAGGGTACTCGGTGTGTCATCTGGAAAGAGGAAAGTGGACAAGGAGACTTGGTGGTGGAACGAGGAAGTTCAGGAGTGTATACAGAGAAAGAGGGTAGCAAAGAAGAAGTGGGACACTGAGAGGACTGAAGAGAGTAGACAGGAGTACGGGGAGATGCAGCGTAAGGTGAAGGTAGAGGTGGCAAAGGCCCAACAAAGGGCATATGAGGACTTGTATGCTAGGTTGGACACTAAAGAGGGAGAGGTGGATTTGTACAGGTTGGCCAGACAAAGAGATAGAGATGGGAAGGATGTGCAGCAGGTTAGGGTGATTAAAGATAAGGATGGAAATGTATTGACAGGTGCCAGGAGTGTGATGGGAAGATGGAAGGAGTACTTTGAAGAGTTGATGAATGAGGAAAATGAAAGGGAACGAAGAGTAGAAGAGGTGACTGGTGTGGAGCAGGAAGTAGCAAAGATTAGCAAGAGTGAAGTGAGGAGGATGTTGAAGAGGATGAAGAGTGGAAAGGCAGGTGGTCCTGATGACATACCTGTGGAGGTATGGAAGTGTCTAGGAGAGGTGGCAGTAGAGTTTCTGACTAGTTTGTTTAACAAGATCTTGGAGAGTGAGAGGATGCCCGAGGAATGGAGGAGAAGTGTACTGGTGCCAATTTTCAAGAACAAGGGAGATGTGCAGAGCTGTGGCAACTACAGAGGAATAAAGCTGATGAGTCATACAATGAAGTTGTGGGAAAGAGTAGTGGAAGCTAGGCTAAGGGCAGAGGTGAGCATTTGTGAGCAGCAATATGGTTTCATGCCTAGAAAGAGCACAACAGATGCAGTGTTTGCTTTGAGGATGCTGATGGAGAAGTACAGAGAAGGTCATAAGGATTTGCATTGTGTCTTTGTAGATTTAGAGAAAGCGTATGACAGGGTGCCGAGAGAGGAGCTGTGGTATTGCATGAGGAAGTCTGGAGTGGCAGAGAAGTATGTTAGAATGGTGCAGGACATGTATGAGAGCTGTAAGACCGTGGTGAGGTGTGCTGTAGGGGCGACAGAGGAGTTCAAGGTGGAGGTGGGTCTGCATCAAGGATCGGCTCTGAGCCCCTTCTTGTTTGCTCTGGTGATGGACAGGCTGACAGATGAGGTTAGACAGGAATCTCCATGGACTATGATGTTTGCGGATGACATTGTTATTTGTAGTGAGAGCAGGGAGCAGGTGGAGGAGAATCTAGAGAGATGGAGGTCTGCTCTGGAAAACAGAGGAATGAAGCTTAGCCGCAGTAAGACAGAATACATGTGTGTCAATGAGAGGGACCCAGGTGGAACGGTGAGGTTACAGGGAGCAGAGGTGAAGAAGGTGCAGGACTTTAAGTACTTAGGGTCAACGGTCCAGAGCAATGGAGACTGTGGAAAAGAGGTGAAGAGGCGAGTGCAAGCAGGTTGGAACGGGTGGAGAAAAGTGTCAGGTGTGTTGTGTGATAAAAGAGTATCAGCAAGAATGAAAGGAAAGGTGTTCAAGACGGTGGTGAGACCAGCAATGCTGTACAGCTTAGAGACAGTGGCACTGAAGAAAAGACAAGAGGCAGAGCTGGAGGTGGCAGAGCTTAAGATGTTGAGGTTCTCTTTGGGAGTGACGAGGATGGACAGGATCAGGAACGAGTACATCAGAGGGACAGCTCATGTTAGATGTCTCGGAGATAAAGCCAGAGAGGCCAGATTGAGGTGGTTTGGACATGTTCAGAGGAGAGACTGTGAATATATTGGTAGAAGGATGCTGAGGTTGGAGCTGCCAGGCAGGAGGTCTAGAGGAAGACCAAAGAGGAGATTTATGGATGTAGTGAGAGAGGACATGAAGTTAATTGGTGTGAGTGAAGAGGATGCAGAGGACAGGGTTAGATGGAGGCGCATGATTCGCTGTGGCGACCCCTGAAAGGGAACAGCCGAAAGGAAAAGAAGATACATTAATGCGCATAAAAAGCCACACATTGTGGACAGGGTAGAAATCAATGAAAAATATGTTCTGTATTTAAGATGTGTTTCACATAAAACAACACTTAATGTGTACCTGGTGTGGAAATGTATTATTCATGAAATATCATGGTGTAGTGAAAATACAGCTGCCGATGGCAAGTGTATCATAAGCATACACGCTACCTACAAGCAACTCTGTAGGACCACAACCAGAGGAACGACTATAGGGAGTGCAGGTGGGGGGAGACTATAGAAGGATATAGTGGGGAAAACAATTAAATATGTGCTTCTTTGCAATTATTGATTTTACAGGAATGTTTAAAAACAAAATCAATGCAATAAATGTAGCCTGTTGAGACTGGTGTAAAGACATTACGACAACAGGACTTGACATAAAGTCCAAATGTGAGTGCCAATACTATTTGTGGAGAAATATCAGTTTGCTTGCCCTCTGATCTGTTAAGTTGATTATCAATTTCAAATTATTGTTTCTAAAACATTACTAATGTAGTTGTGCCACTTATGTTTGGTAACTATCCAGTACAGTCACTGTCTTTTACTGCTGGCAACTTCTCAGCTCCAACAGAACACCTGGAGGTCAAAAACATTGCTCAAGCATACGACAGCAAGACAGAGGATAGAAACCTCCACGGCGATAATGATGACCACCGCTGTATAAGTTACACAGTGGTGGTTATTTTTTTCAACTCGCTACCTTGTTTCAATGTTGCATTAGCATGGTGTGGATGTAATGATGCATGGATCTGAGCAAATCAGGAACACTTCAATGATCCAGTAATGTTAGAGCACTGAGATGTTTTCTGATGGGGAAAAAAATACATTCCAGAAGTCACTGCAGAAAGTGCTGCTATGTAGAGTTGATTAGGCTTATTGTAACATAAAACTCATGTTGCTCGAAAACCTGAATGCAAAAGCATTCCTGTTGCCTTCTGATGACTGAACGAGAAACTCATTTTGAATTCTCAAACAAAAAGATTCCTCAGGGGAGGAGTTTTTAGAGCTGTTGCATTGGAGTAGACTTCAACAATGGCTACATGTCTGTGATGTATTCCCTTTTGGGTAGCTTCCGTACATTTGTTCTCCCGATGGGAGAGCTGCGGGTTCAAATCTGGTCCAAAGCATGGCTCTGGCTAAACCCGGCATGTGTCAGTGATTCAATAATGTCAGAGCACTGAGATGTTCTCTGGTGAATGAATGCCATTTGCAAGGGGAAACAAAGCTTAAATTGCCATCAGCACTTGTCCTTCCCTCTGTAAGGGTAAATGGAGTATGTTGTGGTATTAAATTAAAGAACTTCAGAGTCAATGTAGACAGGCAAAATGATAAATCTATGTTGTATTGCACTTGCTGATGAGCTAAATCCAAATAAAACAAAGTTCCATTGCACAAAGGAATAAGTCCAAGGCTAAACACAAATCACCAAATGCAATTAGTGAGAACTTAAGAATTTTTTTCAGAGGGACTCTGGACTCAGAATGTCTTTTCATCGTGCAAGCAATTCGTGCACATGTTTGTGTGTGAGGTTGTTTTATACTTGAATAAAGTGTAAAACAAACAGAGAAGTTTACTAATTTAATTGTGCAAGCTTAGACAATACACACAAATGTCCTATGGTAACCAAGGCTGTTGAATGTCACGTTTTTATACAAAACTCCCACTTGGACGCAAAGAAATGTATTAATCAAACCCACAAAGCACCTTCCCCTCCAATTTTCGCCCTTTTTCTGTCTCTCCTCTTTTTGCTGTCTCCCCCTCCCCTTTTCAGTCCAACATGTTTTCTCAGTAGCTTCCAGAGGAAAACGTGCAAACTATTATTGTCCTGCACATTGTCTCACATAAAACCTACCCACCCACCCTGAATTACATCATCCCATCTGCCTCTTCTTCTCTCCCCTCTATGTCCTCCTTTCCTTCCCTATTTCCCATTCCTCATGCTAACCTGAAACCAGGCAGCATCATGGCCCAGCCTATCCTCTTGCAGCGCTACGTTCCAACGCTCCCTGTCGAGTAATTACCTTGATTTGAATGACTTTTTCAATTATGTTTACTTGGCTACAGCTCTTGCCCTGTAATCTCCATCATTTCCATCCATTACACTCTCACATCCCCTTGGCACCATACAATTTTTGGTTTCTTTTAAACAGTTTAAAGCAACGGAGTGCCTTTTTCCCTAAATAACAGTGACAACCTCCTGACCTGTATCATAGCAAGCTGTTCAAGGGCTATGAGGTGAGAGAAGAGGACAGAACAAGAGCAACCAAAAGCAAAAATGTCCCCTTCTTATCAAAATTAAACACAATACAGGCTCGGCACATGGACAACACACACATGTACATGAGAGACTTCCTACCTGCTCTTTGACAGAGGCGAGGATGGAGGAGGTCGTCTCTGTCTCAGATCTGTCTCCATTGGAGGCTGGCATCACAGGGGGAACCATGGCCCCCTTCTCCTGCTCCGCAGGCTGCTCTGGCACCGGCATCGCTAATATGAACACACACACACACACAAAGAAGTAACATAATTAATCTGCTTGCAGTTTTACAAGTACAAAAAAGGTGCAAGTAAAAATTGGTCATATCAATGTCAATCCAGTTATAAAGTCTACCGTCAGCTTAAGATCTCTACTTTTTAGAGGGAGGCGGTCTCTGCTGCCACCTTGCATCTATGCAGGATTAATCAATTGACTTTAATTTGGAGAAATGGAGTATAAGCAACAAAGTAGGACTGCAGTTATTGTCATGTCAATGTCATATGGTCCATTTTTTTTTACATAAAGCGTAATTTATGTTGGAAGATCATCATGTGCTAAAAGCAACAGTTTAAGTCAAAGTCGAAGACGTGAGGCAAAGACACTGTGTGAGATGATAGAGACTGGTTTTATAAAAACCAACAGGTAGTTACTTATTGTAGTTTGGCCTGCTGTAGTGATATTTTCTAGAAAGCTTACCCGAATTTAGAGAAAATTCGAGTTCGGGAAGGCGGGTCAAAAACTGACAAAGCAGCATTCTGAATAGGTTATGTTTTTAATAGCTTGACATAACAAGCTAACTTCAATATTAGTGCAACAGGGGCATCCTCTGTTGTAAATATTGCTTACAGTTGTCTCAATTTTGTCTGAGGGGAGGCCCACAGTGTTGAAAAGCCCTGCTTTAGACTTACAAAAAAGACACAAAGTGGACTTGGAATTTCTTTAAGTTAAATCCAAGTGGTCTGAAAATAAATGATTGCACTGTGCATGAGCATTTCCAGATTTGATAACTAATTTATATTTATAGCATTATTTGTATTTGCTCTACTCAATACTGTTCTGATGCACTGCCTTTTATGCTATGGCAAATAGTGCTTTTTAGATATGCCCTGCTGGATTTATCAAATAAAGTGGTAAATAGAACTTGCAAAGTAATTTTTTTTATATTATACCAAGATGCCAGGTGAGTGAGTAGAAAATGAGATAGTATGAGAGCTAATGTCAGGTGAAGCCAATTCGTTAAACATGTCAGTCTGTCAGTGTGCCAACAACCCTGAGTCTACAACACGTTGTATACAGTGGGTGCTTGTGGCATGTGAATGAACTCCTAAGCCTGGACTCTAAATACAAACAGCAATTAGTCATCAACACACACACACAGTCACACTTCTCACCTGTGTCACTGCCAGTATGTCACTTCACAAATAGGGGTCCTTGTAGACTCGTTAAAATGTGATGCCCCACTTATCACGATTTTAATTACTTTATTGAGGATGCAGGGAAGTGACGTATCCCTATCCGACTAGTTAATTTCAAAGAGAGGAGACTCTTTCACAAATATTCACGAGAAGAAAACCCCACGATGTTTGGGTCTTTTAAACCTTCACCAAACACCACCCCAACAACTGTAACACTGTAGCAAATTGACATCTATCCTGCATGGATAGGTCTGCCTTTTCCCTTTGCTGCAAGTCATCATAAGGCCAGGATACACAGAGAGCGATAACAGATTCATCCTTTGACACTTCTAAATTGAGTCATCTAAAAAATGGAAATGGCAAAGAATTTCACCCAGTTGGAATTGTTTTAAATCATCACCTCTGTGCAACCTTCCTGTCTAAGCGAAGAGCACAGAAAGAGAGAAAAAGTCAGAGAAATCAGGCAATTGGTCTGCGCGTTTTAGAAAGAACAGACCACAGGGACAGGATTTTGTCAATACAGCTGCCCCAACTTCAGTAAAAGACTAAATAATGAACTGATTGAGTGTGGGATTTGATCATGGAGTCTCTTACTTTGCAATTTGCCGCTAGTCTCAGCCCTTCACTTTTAACATTTGATGTGACGATCCAAATCTGCTCTAGCTTTGGTTAGACCCACACGTTCTGTATGCACACACTGTTGCATGTACATCTCTGCAGTGCAAGTCCAGTCATATATTTTATTAGTGTTTTATGGTTTTAAATATTGATTCACAGTGATGTCATCATTTAGAGGGCTGGTCAAACAGACATTGAGGTTAAGTGAGCCATTGGCGTCCAGCGAGTCAGCTTACAAAGTCAGAGAGGGTCCAGACAGCCTGCAAATCAAACATCCAGTCAGTCTATCAGCCGTTCAGCTAGCCACCAGACAGACAGCAGGCTAGACAGGGTGGTGTCGGTAAATAAAAGATGCTAGCGAGATGGCCCGCAGATGGTTATTTTCACTCTCACTGACAAACACCACTACTGTTTCTGGCATCTTCCCTCCTGAGTGGAGATGAGTCACCAGTTTGGCTCCTGAGCAACCAGAACCCCAACAAAGACCATATTACAGAAGCTGGCTGACTGCCGCATTTCTCTTGAATGAGACAGCCAAATGTGCAAGTCAGTGGGCAGAGGAAAGACTTACCTCACCTTCTTTGAGGAGTCCTGCAGTTGTATTCTACAGGAAACACCTCCGGCAATAGACTGGAGCCCTGACCCGCCACAGCAGAATGAACCTACGTAAACATGTGCCCCATCAATAATTGAATCTGTGGCTTCTTGGCAATAGTTTTGTGCTGTGTTTGGTTTTGGTTGCACAAACCATCCACTTCCACCTACTGTATTTTAAAATAGGCACCACAGACCTTTCTCATGGCAGGAAAATCACAGGTGTGACTAATAACATTAATGATGGCTTCATTGCATTTAGCTGTGCCAATAGGCCATGCCAGCGCGCCAGCCTGCACAATACCAGAGCCCCTGCACTGGCACACCTAAATGAAATGCAGCCGTTATTAGTTACACCTGTTTTGACAAGTCACAATGTCTGTATCTACTGGTTGTGTGCTTTTTGTATTTTTAGTAAAATGTGCTAATCTACACTGTTGAACTCTGAATGAATGGAAGAGCAAAAACGGATCCCTTATTGCCTTCAAAATGGCTGTTTTGCATTTACTGGCACCGAGGAACAGTGCTTTACGGCATTTGCTCATCAGATAACCCCTATTATCCCACGGCTTTCTGACAAAATGTCCACACTGTTTAGTAAATTGACAAACACAAGCAACAAGTACAATTATATTCAGTTAGCAAAGCAAGGTTTGAGTTATTTTGATGAGTGCATTCTTGTAGCCAAAGACAGAATCTCCTGAATCACTAAAGGAAAAACAAATCTGAATCCAAACCCAGCAGCAATGCAATTTTTGAGCCTCTGCATACAACAATACACATCATTGTGAACCATTTATTGTCTGAGGAAGCCAGTGATCATGTATAGAGAAGGCACAAACCCTTTGTGATTAGCTTCCAGACAGGTGTCGTGTTCAGAAAATTGCTCACTGTATATCGGCTACTTTAGAGATAATCCCAGTACCAACACATTTGCCATCAAATGTCACAATACTCCACCACCCCAATGTTCTTCCTGGGCTATTGTCAGCAGGCACAGTTGAGCCGCTATTGAATAGATGTGTTACGTTCTTAAGGGTACAATGTAACAGGAACCTGAGCTTAGAGGGGGCTTTTGTAGCTCTGGGGGCACATTTAATTGCAGTGCATTCTGGCTGATCTGAGTTGTGTGAGGCTTCCCGTTGAACTGAGGAGGAAATGATGGCCTGACATTTCATTTCATTTGGCTCAGGCCTAGATAAGAAATGAAAAGCTCAGACAAAGCCTTGGAGAACAAAGTGTAAACACACCAAGAAAAACATCCAGCAGGAAAAAAAGTGCATATTACAGTTTTTAGTTTTACTACTACTAATTTCTTCAGACGTTTACAGTCTGCAAAGGAGAAAAACAAACAAGCAGTCAAGGAACTCTGTTTCTTACTCCGTACACCTTGTAGGCATACATCTGCTATTCAGGCTCAACAACAACTCAAAAATACTCCAGTGGATTGCACCATGTCAATTTCAAAAGTCATATTTTCCAAGTTCAGTTTTCATCCATATGTCAATAATTTGAGTTTATCATCTCAATAGTTTAGAAATCAGGACCCTCAGTATTTGGATCAAGTAGCTCGTGAAAAATAAGATGGCCCAAATTTAGAAGGCTACAGTTGTTATTTCAGTGTGTAAGATAAATACTCAATCGACATTTAAGTAAATTTAGGTATTGGATTGGAGTCAGTATTGGCACATACGCTATATTAAAGGACTCGGATCAAGATAAGGCCAAAAACCTAGATCGGGACATCCATACTTTCAAATATGTGCTGACTTAGACTACAATAGATCCTTAGGTTGACAGTTAAAATATGTTTTATGGTGGAACTGAGATTATTTAGGAAACATATGCTGAATATTTGTTTGTAAGGTACAATTTAGTTCAATAGATTTGAAAAAACAATCAAGCCTATTGATTATATTGGTTGAGGGTGTTGGAGTTGAACACAGAGAGTGACGAATAGTAGGGCAAGGAGGTTTACTTCTGCTCCACACCGGCAAAACCGCATGCATGTGTGTACAAACACAGAGGTTAGTCACGCCCTGAATCAGAGGATTTGGCAGGATGGGCGCCTCTGACCCATGCTCACACCATGACCTGACAGCCCTCCACACCTGCCCAACCTTCCGGCGCAACACACCTTACACGGACATGTGCATGCACACACAAACACACACACATACACACACACACACACACACACACACCTTCCTCTGAGGTTCAATGACGTGTCCTTTCCCTTAACCTCATGACCCGTCAGCTGTCTAATGTCTTGTTGGCTCAGCTGCATTGCCCTGCTCCCAACCTCTAGCTTTATCTTCTGTTTTTATCATCTTCTCATCCTTTTTTCTCTTTTAACTTTTTCATTTTAAAATCTAACTGGTTTGATTGTCTGGTCAGCTGTTTGCAGCGTGCTGTGTCCCTTGGTTGCAATACGCAGTCCTTAGTTAAACTACAATTTAAGGGAAACTACAGGACAAATGCTGTTTTGAGTGTCTCCTGTAGAAAAGAGGTTGGGCGTTGGGCTGTTTAGGGCTCCATACAATATCTGTGCATTAAACTTCGACACAGACTTTGCTAAATTTAAACTTCTCTACTTCTAGCTTAATAACAAACAACAAATGGACTATATGGGACTGTAAGAACTCTCCTGTTCCATCCCCAGGCCACATCCCAAGTATCGCGTGATCCGGAAGCCATTGTCCTCAGCATGTTTGAGTGGGTGGCTCCTCTAAGGAACACAATCAAAAGCGTGGTTCCCCCCTTCACATGAAATTACACTGTTGAAATATTTACAAGGCTTTGAAACGCAATCTAGGTTGAGAAGAATTGTATGATGGCTGTACAAAAAGAGGAGGAGGGTGCTTGGGGATGCACAGGTGTATTGGAATATAATTATTGATAGCTGAATTCGATTTAGCTGTTTCAGTTTCAGGGTCCTGGAAGTGTGCATGCTGGCTCGCTGTCACGGCTTACTGGGACACACGAATTGACCGTGAGACTCACGCAATTGACACGTTTCAGACGCGCTCACACCACACGTCCATTTTCTCACGCAGAGAAAAACCAGTAACGTCACTGGTAACGTCACAGCAACACCAGCGTACGCCGAGATAGTAATCAAGGGGACCAGCCTCTCGCTGTGAGTTTTGTGATAGAAAAAATTTAAACCGAAGCGTAGCCAACAAAAGCAAGTTTGACGAACTGATCTCGCTCGGTCAATTAATTGATGTCTTTTACAATCTTAAAATGTAAAAGTATGGATACATGAAGGTAAGAAGGATTATATTCCTATATAAGTCATTAAATTAAAGACAAATGAGTGGTTATACAATCTTTTTTTATTGTTGCATTTTGTAAAAAGGTAATAAAAAAGACATGTATTTTGAGTTACAATGAGATGGTATAATCATAATGTACTCCTCATAATAAAGAGCACTAGACACTGGGCTTGAACATAAACAAAAGCTAACACATTCATTTACAGTGATCCTGATGAAACTATTGACAGTGTATGACCTCTTAAAACATACATGTATTTCATATATTGATATTTTGATGGAAGTTCCAATGGAACATTATCTGTTGACAGTGCCATAAATAATGTGCCATAGCTCTACCAGTCCTTTTTCTTCAAAGTATAGCTTATATCCGTCATTAAAGACCACAGCATTCATGTTCAGTAGGGTTACGCCGGGGACACACAGGATGTGGAAGCGCCGCAATGCGCCCCGAAGCGCTGCCCGCTTCCTTCCGGAGCCGATGTTAACCAACTGGGCTATTCAGACAGCCCAATTGGTTAAGGTAATCTATACAATCTATTATAAATTATATAAATTGATATTGAATATGATATAAATGATATAAATGATCTGATTCTGATAATACCCCATGCTTGCCAACACTACTCTGCCCCTCTCCCTCCTGTTCTTCTGGAGTGATTTTCCCCCCACATGATAAAATATCAAGATCAGCCCATCCATATTTATTAGAAATAGTAGGACTTTTACATATAAATGAACATCCGTTACGTTCAAGCCCTTGCCAAACGAGTTCACACAGTGCTCATTAAGTCTATCACCCCCAGGTAAATCTCTCTTTATTTCGAAGTATATGGAATTTTTCAGTCTGGTGTCTGTGGCGACATTCCCGCACTGGCGCACTGATAATAATGCGTTTAACGCCAACCAGCAATGATTTGTTAGCCAGAGCTGAAGGGTGAAGCAACCCAGAGCCATGAAGAGAGCTCCGTGATCCGCCATTGCTCTAAAAAGAAAACTCCATTGGAGAGAATGTTTCTTAATGAGCATTGTTTATTGTATTTATTATGTTTGTATAGTTTGTGTTAATATGCTTTGGCAACATTGTATTGTGTGCAGTCATGCCAATAAAGCCACTTGAATTGAAATTGAACGGAGCTTACGCAGAGTAGGCTGCAGCAAGTGGGAGTAAAAGCTAAGAAGTGTCCAAGAAAAGTGTCTGATGCTCCAGATTAAACAGAAACTTGACGTTCAGAGGACGGATTACTGTCAAAAAATGAAAGCGATCGACAGCAAGGACAAACAGGGATAACCATTGGTGTAGCTTTAGCTTTTCCTCGTTGGCGAGCGCTGAGAGAAGGGAGGGCAGACACGGGTGTCACGTTCCTGCTCATGGACAGGTTGGAGTAGGCTGTGTAGCTATCACATTTAATCTACCTAAGTAATGTATTATTGTCTTGAAACGGTTAGAAATGTCTCGGTATTTTTGTAACTATTTCTGAACAGGAGCCTGGGGCGAGCTCACTGTAGGCAGACATCATGAGCACACAAGTCCACAGTGTTTGTGTAATTACTCTCGCTGCCAGAAGGGGGAGACAAACATTCCACGCTCCAGCTTTAAGCAGCTGGGAATATGATAAAAGCATGTAGAAATGCATAAGATGGTATTCCAGAAATGGATGAACCCCAGAACCCCCACTTTATTGTGCTCCAAAATTGAGGAGTGATGACCGTCAACCCCTGCGGTGGGTAATGTCACCGAAGGGCTACTATAAAATGCACTGACTTCCCCATACCGAATATCACTCCAAACTAAATTGAAAACTTGGCAGCCCTGATAGAACTGAGCCCTCATTAATGTTATTAGTAACACCTGCTCTTCTTCCAAATATGACAAGTCAAAATGTTTGCTGTGAAAAGGTCTTACCTTCTCCAGAACAAGGGGATATCCTGATCGACAACAAGGGATACACAGGCTAGACAGCGCTGTGGATCAATGAAGAGTGTGACAGGGGGTAGTGTGTTGCTCAAGCCTGTCCTCTTGTATTACTGGCATAGCAGCACATTATTCATTTCCCCATTTTGCCAATACCTCTTTCCTTACTTTCAGACCTGCTATTTAAAAGTAATTTAAAAAATTCAACATATAATAAAATGATGCCATGTAATTATATTTTGGTTCAATCGTTGAGTACGGCGATAAATAAACCTTCCCCTACTGAAAAAGCCCATTTTTAACAAATAATTATAAAAGCCCAGTGAACACTTTGGCTTCACATTCACGCCTACCGTACATCTAACACACACAATCCATGCTAGCACTTATTTTACACTAGCTACCTCAAAACACATACGAAATTCCTTTAACATTAACGCAATGTAACGTTGCAGTCTCACACACCGGCACACATGGCACCAATAAGTTACACCACATGGTGGCAACAACTGAAAATATGGGACCTACAGTAAGCTAGCATAACATTATTCTAACTTTGACTGGTTAATGCAGTCATAATAACCACTGGCACCGACATCCTCATGATACAGAACATTGGGATCGGTTATCAACACTTAACGTTACAAGTGATATGACACAGATGTGCGCCATCTACTGACTAGATGGAATAATGAAGATGCTGCATACCAATAACTGAGGATCCTCATGACGTTTAAATACGCTTTTTGACCAAAGACCGCATTGATCTTTGATCAGCACCACACACAGAGTCAATACAGGCAGTAGGCTACATGCTCCATTGTATTTCCTCTAGGTTTTAACAGATTATTTGAGTTATGTAGTATAAAGTACAGCTGTATTTTCAGTTATCAGCTAAAGTCAACTCAGGAAGAGTCCAGGTTTGATACATTGGTACTTCATTATGTTATCTATTATAGGCCTATCTGCATGCTGGCTTAAAATTGAATTTTAGTGCATAATGTTGAAAACTAACAACTGCACTAAATCGCTCCATATATTGCGAGCCTTAAATGCAATAATGTAAAAGGTTAAGGTTAAATATTTGCATTTATTGGATCATTAAAATTGGCTCCTGGTGAAAGATAACAGCCTGTCTCACACTGTATCCTGAGGTACTGTTATGACAATGAAATACCTACTCAGCACAGGCTTGTATTAAGTGCAGTACAACAGCTTAAAGCATCACACTCCCACCATTTCTATTTGGGCTTCAAAGAACAATGCTGCCGTTGGGCACACTTACCGTGATCATGACCTGGTAGTGATCACCTGTGGTCATTACTCTTTCTTCTTCGGTGTAACAACCTGCTCTGTCTATACGCCATGTAGACATTCCCTATATTCATAGACATTTTCTATTATTTTCCAGAAAGTGTTTGGACCGACGAGATGTGATCACTTTTCGCTTTTAGGTGTGAGTTATTCCTGTCTGTGGAAGAAGCAGGAATGACAGTGATAGCAGATAGAGAGGTTTTATGTTCAAGGATAAGCCCGAGTCAGTCTTTTTACTTATAATGTACCATTCCTTGTGGCTGCATTAAACTGTTGAAACAGGAGGACCTGCCACCTCTCTGTCTTTTACAGCGGATTACTCCTGAGAGGCTGTCACCAAAATTTGATATTTCAGATAGCAGATTTTTATTTTCTGCTGTCAAACTCAACTGTACCGCACTGGATATATGAGGCATGTCATTTCAGCCAGTCATTGTGCAGCAGCCCAGAAAAGCAAGGTACATTAGAAAAAAGAGTTAGAGCAGTGTTGTGTATTATTTAGCTGTGGCTCCGGTCCCAAATAAAAAAAGTCCAGTTAATGTCCATACCTATTAATGAAGGCTGGCCATTAGTGCAAAATCACAGAAAATCTGCAATATTTCTGGAAAATAGAGAGAAAGGATAGAGAATAGAGGATATTTTCAGCAGTTTTAGGCTATCGTAAACAGTGATTTTTCATAAATGATTATATTTTGTGATTGTTTTTGGTTAAAATATATAATAAAGAAAATTATAAATATTTTCTATCTAGCAATACACAAGTAATACTGTTAGCTGATTCTGAGGACTTCCTCTCTTGCACAGTGTGTACAGTTTGCCGTATCACTGGTGTCTTTGTCTTGGCCTCGCTTTTAGGTGCAAGCTTTGCTCGCCATATTGTACACACTACACATTGGTGTATGTGCATCACAGCCGACTGAAGTGCAGCAGTCAAACCATCTGTTTCAGGCATCAATAAGTGTAAAACAAATATCTGCTGCTACTAAATTTGGAACCAGTTCTTCTACTTCAGAGCTGGTTCTTGAGCCCAACTCTTGGTGTAGGACCTTTATTTTCCTGTGGACCAGCTTTATTAAGAAAAAATAAAAGGAAAAACAATTCCTGTTGTGCAATGGATACAGTTGGTATTCAGTCATTATGCCCTTTGATGTGCTTAAATAGGCCTAAGAGGAGCTTATACACTGTATCACATTTCAAAGACAAATGTTTCTAATATGGCTCAGTGTGACATGGCTATTCATGCATATTAGACCACTTTTTTTTTTTTGACGCAAAGACACTCACTGAAAATTATGGTTTCTGATGGGGAGTCTTTTGACCCCACAAGCAAGGAAAGACACACACACACACACACACACACACACATACAGGCACACAGCTGTTAATTCCACTAGGTCTAAGTGCAGTCTATCTATTACTGTGAACCATTAAGCTTGATCAAAATTGACTCATGCCAATTTGGTAATTAAATTAGAATTTCAAATTACAATTTGATGGCTACATTCAAACCTATATAGTTCCATATGAAATGGTTGCCCATTTTCAATATTCACCTGTTTTTTTCAAAATGAAGGACATGTAAATTAGACTTGATAGAAACGTCTGACCTTCTGAGTTTTGAATATGTAACTCATAAACTGTGTGCTGTGTGCACACCAGCATCCTCAAGAGCTCAAATAATAATTACCCCTAACTTAAGGATAATAATGCTAATGTCATCAGAATGAGGCAAAGCTTGGAAAATGAAGAAATAATAAATAATAATTTACACACCCAATTTCCCAGCCAATCACTTCTGATTTCCAAAGACTGCTTTGGCTTTCACAAATTATTCCCAAAGTCTGCCACATATGAATGTCTTGGATGATTGATAGCTCCAATTTACCTCCATGTAACATCTAATATTGAACTCTGAATAATGCATAATTCAGTTAGCACTGAGAGATGGAGAGGGTGCATGCATGCACGTAGACAAACGCACACACACAAACATGCACACCACATCACAACTCACAATGTATGCCCATGTGGACAAGCATGTAAATATTTTAAATATGCAAAAACACCCACAACTAAAAATAGATACAATATTCTCTTGTGCAGACTTTTAATGACCTGCACTAAACACTAAAACAACCAAAACAGTTACAATAAGTGCACTATTTAACACATTTTAACATTCTCTCCATATTTGACAACCATTTAGTTTTGATGCAGCGGTCACAAAATAATTGCTATATTTAGTGTGACACTGATTACTGGAGCTGCATAAAGTGGTTGAAACCTTTCCTGTGGTCAAAGTTTAAAGATGTTACAACACAGTGTGTCAAAGGAAATTTTAAGAGTAAGGATCCTTTTTAGCCCCTTTGTCTTCAAAGTTATGGTGCCTTACAAAGACCTTCAATATTGTCTTCATTTTAGATTTACTTCTAGACAGTTTTCAAGCAGTCCATCTCCTGTCAGACATTAATCTAAAATTAAAATTAGCAAAGAAATCTTAATTTGGCTTTTATGTCTTTTAAAGCGGCAGGATCACACCGGAGTTGCTTCTGTGTTTCAGCGCCTCCTAAAACATACGCTCAACTTCTTACTGTAAAACATCACACAGGAATTTAGTGGAATCAACTCTTTTGAAATTACCTTCAATCTAAGTTTTATTAATTTCAAGTTAATTCAACTTAAAAAAAAAAATACATTTTTTATTTTCATACCACTTCACACGTTTAAATTCAAATTCATTCCATACCCCTGTACACTTTTGCACCAGAGTCCGTACAAACACATCATGCATTGCTGCTCCAGCATTCGAATGTCAATCACAAATGACAGAAGATATATTCCCATGGCTCCATTTAGGAGATCTGAAACAGTGGCAGCAAAAGTCCTGGTATGCACAAATAGCGTATATCAGGGATTATACCAGCATATATTATTACATATTTCGGTTGGCACCAGTCGACTTCCGTCACAGAACAAACAATCACTAACAAATGTGTACACACACGTTATCACATTCAGCACAAATATAAATCACTCATACATATAAATTCATGCATGCGAGAAAATTTGTGCAAATCTACAAATAACTACAAAAGTATCCAAATATGAATTTTATGGTTGCGAAGCATTCGGTGCTTATGTAGTCCCAGAGTGTCAGAGCTTATACTTAAATGTGTTAAACAGAACAAAAGTGTGAACGTCCATATGCACGGCAAGAAAATGAGTATTGGTGGTTTGTCAAACTTATGTTCCCTCTGAGAAATGAACAAGCTCAGATAACCCCAGAAGAGGTGCTGCCAGAGCGCGGAGCGAGACTGGAGGTGGGTGTGGCCCATGGCTCCAGCAGCTTCACTGATTCCGAAGGCTGGTCACAGACAACTTGGATCTGATGCCTTAGGCCTGTTTTGCTTGCTTTCAAAAGCCCCAGTGCAAGCAGTCAACAGAGACAGCAACATTGATTATTTCAATCAATACCTCCAGCTATTGCTACTGTAGCATTTCTATGATATACTCTAGAGTATGAATCTAAGTAATTATTTGGAAGTCCTCTAAGGCAAAAAATAATATTTAGTGGATTTCAATGGAGAAAAAGCAAATATATTTTCAATTTTTGTTGTTGTTGTTGCAGCACATACAGATCTACAGAAACACACATATGCACACACACATATATGCACACAGCTCAGTCAGGCAGCTGGGAAGCAGTGAGATGGTTGACCTAGATTGGGTTCTGGGTTTGAAGACATGCAGGCGAAACCATCTGCATACAAAGTCAGAAATCTCTATTCCGATAGTCAGAGAAACCAGGGAGGAGAGATAGAACTTATTCCAACTTTTTTTTCCTGCCACAGAATATTGTAAACTTTCCCCCCTATAGTCTGTTTTTTCTTTATTTAGACGTTAGGAAGGCAGGAAGAAGGAGAGTGCGAAAAGGAGGCACACGGGAAACAGACAAGAGAAATGTAGACAGATTATACAGGCAGACAGAGGAGCCCTCCGTGGTCTTATTTGATCCCTGACCCTTGTCTCTACAGGTGCAGGAGTGCAACGTCTGAATGGCAATTAGGAATGTGTTACTCCATTGGCAAGCAAAACACACATACTTTTGAGAGAAAAAATGATCTGTTTGAAAATTAATTTGATGTTGTGAAAATAAGAAGCTGGATCTTGAATGTGGTGTTACTGCCAAAATGCTGTGAAGCCATGTCATTCTGTATAAATGCAGACACTTCTTGGGCCAATCACAGCGTCAAGATGCATCATCGCTCCCAAGCTTCATCACATTGGGACCAATGGGATCTGAGACATTGCATTTGACTTACAAATTTTGACCTTAAATTATGGCAGCCTTATTAGTCCGCTGCCAAAAACCTTGACTTGAAAATGATTTGAATCCAAAGCTCAGAGTCAAACACAGGTCAATGCAAGCTTTGACTGTAACAAAACAAAACATAGCAATAAGACTTTTGGTGATTACAAAGGCGCCTTGTGCCTGGAAACAATGACGGCTCATGAGCAGGTTTCATCACCGTGACTGGCACACTAATAGATACTGTGGCTCATTAACACGTCTGAAATAATACTCTCACCTCCCAAAGCCAGAGCTGTCAGCAGGGAGGCAGCGTGCCACAGATTCCACTGCCACCTCTGAAACCCAAGATGGGAGACAGACAGGAAGTTACAGTAGCTAACCCCTCGTAGCAACAACGATGAAGACTGTGCAATGTGGAGAAAATCGAGTATGTGAGCAGGAGAGGCCAAGTGATCAGGAGGAAACGAAGTAAAAACAGGGTGGAAGATTAGACAAGGGGACAGAGGATGAAACGGTGGCACCAGGACAAAGGAGAGGGTAGGAAAGAAGGTGGAAAGAAATCATTTCCTTTCCTGAGTCTCAATTCTTTCTTTTGTCTCACACCTCCCTCTGACTCCCTTCACACCTGTCAGAACAATGTGCACTTGATAATCTTCTTATAATCACCATACTGCCAACTACACACATGCACACAGGATCCAAACAAACAGTCTTCCTTCGCAGTCTGACAGCAACCACACTGATTTTCTCAACAAAGTGGAAAGTCTTGAATTTGGATGAGGGGCAATTGCTGTAACAACCTTGTGTCTGTTACGATAAGCGACAGGGTTTATGGGAGATGTGTTCTTCCTTTTATGAAACACCACTTGTGTGAGAGAGGCTATAGCAAGCTCAAGGTCTTATTGGTTTTCTATAGATATATTTAAATATAACAATTTGTCAATAATTTATACATAATATGGTGTTTAAACGTACTACACATATACAGTATACAGTACTACCACGAAGTTCACTTAGTTTTTCACCTATTTGCACTTGTCACACTTATGTAAATGATTGAGCTGAATGGTTCAGTGATGGTGTCCAGTGTTCCTGGATTAGCACAGAGTCCTGCCATCGGCTAGGGTCGTTGTCTCAACGTCAGTCAGTCAGTCAGCCAGGAGGCCAGGCATTATTCCGCTCTGTCTCTCTTTTTCTGACTCACTCTTTTGTTTATTTCTTGATCTCCTTCACTAAAAAACAAACCCATTTACTCATGCACAGAACTAGAGAGTCCCCCACATATTTACAAAATAGATTTTCTTTCATTGCCACTACTGTGAAGAAAGACCACCTAATGAGATCCTATTTCCGCACTCATTCTGTGACTTACATATTTAAGATAGAAACTTGCTGTACATGTTCGTGTGGAGCAGTGTTTTATATATTATATGACAGTACAGGAACCACAGTAATGCAATGACATATTAAATTACCTATTTTATATGGTAAGAATAGTCTTCCCTGAAGCAGACAAATGCATTCATGTAATGAGGTGTGATATCTCCAAATCCATTTATAACAATGAAAATATAGTATGTCTTGTAAGAAAGACAGGGAGTAAAAGCTAACAGCTAATCACCGAAAGTTTCCTTTAAGTCCTTGACTTACAATCATGTAAGGGAACACAGGAATATGCCTTTCACAGTGTTTGCAAACCTTCCAACATTTACTGATGCACAGAATCTGCTGTAACTGCATTTAATGGATTGACTTGGGGAAGGGCCAAATTTGCAAGAAAACAGAATAATATGTGGTCTTCATCTAGCCTTTGGGGTGTGGCAGTGTATCACAGTTTTCTCCAATTATACATGTTTCATGCACCTATATTTCCCATTTTTCCCCCTCTCACCATGGTGAAAGTAAAACATATTTCCCTTGCCTACAAGTCCTGTTAAGGATGTTAGCAATCCATAGAGAACACAGCCAGTATGACCCTGTTGCACTTGCTTTACAGTATCCTAATTATATAGTGGCAATTGTGACACTGAGCAGCTTCTTAAGAACTTATTTATTTATTTCTGTTTCCACTACAACAATCTACACTTTTGTGATTCTCTTTATGGTAGAGACACACAAGAGATAAATACTTTTAAGTAATGCGAAGGTGCCTTTGTCTTTCTGTTAAAAAGCATTATTTTGATGCCTCAGGTCCAGCACAATCCAGCTGGCCCTGCTGGAGAAATTAAGCATCATTACCCCCCTTGCCCAAAAGCACAGCCAAATGTGGCTTGTTCAGGCTGAGGCCACCTCGAGCTGTTCAAAAACCTTCATTAATGTAATTGAAAGGAGTCTGGCTTCACTGCTGTGGGCAACTAGATCCAAAATGAACCTTGGTAATTTTGCTATTTGGAAAATTGATTGACATTAATAATGAGTGGGCTTTGGCTGGCTCTTTGGGACCCTGTAGTGAAAATCAGCCTGGTGATAGCCAATGCTTGACATAAACGCTCCAACTATAACTGCAGACACCAGCTATTTGCTATAAAGGGGCATCCTGGAGCTTTCCATGGTGCTGAAAAACACCACCATCCCACTGTTTCTCTCCCTGTGCTCATGAAACACAGATGCGTTACAGTTAAAAGGAGCTTTAGCCTTTGATATTATAGTGAATAAAAAAACTCAAAGTACCCAAGCACTATACACAGCTGAAGGTCATTTATGATCATACATCCTATTTGTTATGTCTATTAACTAAATTTGTGTTTCCTCTGTTTCTCCCTGCCTGGCACAACCAAGTTGAAAGCTTTGCGATGTCAGCTACTGTGAAGAAAATGATAAAAATGTCCTTTACGTAAACCTACACTTCTGCTTTTACATTCAAATGAACTGTATGAGCATGCTTTCCCTCTGAAGTGCTTGAAATTCAAGGAAAATGCCAACATGCTTCACTCGTAAGTCATCGTTCACTGATGTCTGCACAATTATCATCTGAGCCACTGACTTTTGTAGAGCGCTAACCCGTTATTGCTGGAGATGACATGCATTCCCCAGCACCTCTGACAGGTGGAGGGATAGCGTGACTGGACTGAAAGCAGCTGCACCGTATCCCGTCTTAAACACTTATTTTAGACACAGGGAGGAAGAGGGAGAAAGTGTGTGACAGGTCACAGGACATTACAGACAGAGAGCAATGAGGGTATTAGGTTCAGTTGATAACCTTGACCGCAACAGTCATCACGAGCTGTCTTGTAAGTGAAGATATGATTGGCATTTAAAGGGGATCAGGGCCCACATTTACCTGGGTGTTATCTCTGAGACAGCAGGCCTGAGTCGGCCTGTGATCTAATGAAAGAGAGCAATTCCTCTGTGACAGGACCAAAAGGGAAAAAGAGATATAGGACCAAAGACAAATGGGTGGTCATTTCATATCTAACGGTGCTTTTTTTATTAGTTTTACATACTGTAGTTAACATGCGAATGTTAAGATTCAAGCAGAAATTGTTACACACAGACACGGGGCTTCAATAAACCTGTTCTCTTCACTAATTTCTGCCTCCCTCTGAGATAGCTTCCAGTTGTTTTTGTTCTTGTTTGCATTTCGCTCTCCAATCTACAGTGTGATGTCTGCCCCCACCCCCACTAAATAAGTAGGGCATCTACTTGGAGAGTGGAGAGATCAAACCTGACAGGGGTCGGTATTCCAAACAAGCTGGATAGATGTAGACAAAAAGACGGACGCATGGAAACAAGCAAGAAAGGAAAAAGACAGAGATAGCAGAAGAAGAAATTAGTGGAACGAAAAAGAAGGGAAAGAAAGCGAGTGAGGAAGAGAGAAGACTTCACACGTGCCCTGCTGCAGTCTTATAATCATGTGAGCCTCTGTGAGTTTCAAACACAATCTGCTTGCCCATCCACTTGCACAAACACACACGGTGTATTTAAATTGGTTACATAACTAGCTGTTCTACAAACCAAAATAGATACATACAGTATAAACACACATCCAGCGACCAGCTGGGAAATTCTGAAAGTAAATTCACAACATTATCTCTCCCCCCAAACACTACTTTTATTTGTCCTTGAACAAAGCTCAAGCTTGGTGATACTTTCTAGTGATCAGCAGCACAAAATTGGTAGCTGCTGCCAATAGTAACCAAAATGAGTCTGTTGCAAAAACTACAAACTGACATCCAATTCTATAAAATTCAATTTTCTTTACTTGGACACTCCGCCTACAGATAGGTTATAGAGTATTTATAGAGTAACATTTCAGCTGTTTCTTTGTTGCCTGAATATGTTGAACAGATTATCAATAAAGTACATAGAACAGAGTCTTTATTTTAATTTTACCTGTACAATGAAATTGGATGCTGTCCTGATGTGACAATTCAGGAACATACCCTAACCATGATGGTGAAACAGTTGAATTGTTGAATCTCAACTAATAAGCTGTTGACATGTTACACATACTCTATAATCTGTAGGCGGACTATCCAAGTAGGGTGTTACCAAAATAATTTGTGGCATTTTATTACCAACTGATTAATTTGAAAATGCAAATAACACATTGATTCTTTATATAAAAGATGTAAGACTGTAAGTTCACGGAAGCTTCAACTGTGACTCAGAACATATTGCTACTCCGCTCCATCCACAGCAGCAGCTTCCCATTTATAATGTAGCTTACCACAGTATGAGGTTTTATATTATTTCCATCCATAGCAGAGGCTTCTGTTGGCAGTAGAGTATGAGCCTTATAAAGCCACAGTGTAGAGGCTGTGCTGTGGCAGACAGGTAGCATATACCCCTGAGAGTTGGATAAGAGAGGCTGGGAGCTGTCGGGAATATGACTACATCAACACACATCCTATCCCTCGCAGCCTTGACATTTAATACATATATAATTTACATGAGGTGACAGCGATTAGGAGCACGCACACACACAAAAGCTATTCTGCATTCACATATAAGAGCTATGAAACAACTGTAAGAAAAGATCAGACAGAGACTAAACCACTGGCTCTCAAAATATTAGGAGCCTCTACCCAGGGTTCTTCAAATGCTTACATTACACTAATAATCTAACCATCAAAAGGGACCAATTCAACTGAATACAAAAAGATGAATTAAGTTTAGATACATGCATTGGGAAATTGACTGTCTTCATGTCAGTCTGCTTATTGTGAACAAAAGTTTTAGACTCTGACAACATCCTGCGTGGATCACAATTGCAAGTCATTAAAACTGATGAGGTTGCGTGTTTAATCCCCATTGTGGCCAAGTTCAATAACAGCTAACACTTTGCAGTGGATGCCATTTCTCAGTGTTATTAGGGATTTGAAACTTTTAGAGATCCAATTCCTCAGAACTTTAAATGGAAGGTTACTTTTGATGTTGTTACATTCCTTATCACGTGAAGGGAATGTAAATAGATACAAAATATGCTGGTACCATCTGATATGTGATAAACACATGTGAACAGTTGACACCCATGTGCACAAGCACACACGTGGAGGTGAAGGCACACATGAAAGGCTTGAAAGGTATTTTCATGCTCTTCCAGCTGTTCGGAGATGAACGTCTTCCTGCTGGTAGTGTTTGATTCCACTGAGATCCTGTACATCTGTCAGAGGAAGGGAGATACCACTGGGACCATGCAGCTTCAGTCCTATCAGCATGATGTCATCCCCTCGCTCTACTCTCCCTCTCTTTCTTTCTCACTGGCACTATCGCGATCCCTCCCTCCCTTTCTCCATTTGCTGGTCTCCATCAACCCTTTTCCTTCCCTCTCTCCTCTCCTTCTTCATTTCTTTCATTGGGCCGTTGTCATGTGTTTGTTTCATCATTTTCTGTAGAGAGAACAGTTCTGCTGCAAGCGCAGCATTTGAATGTCTTTTGCTCTTTTGTCATGTAAATCAATGGGCATCAAAGTTCTAATTTGTTTCGTAGCTCTATGACATATTTTTGCCTGCTGCCGCACCTGTCACGCAGCATCTGCCCCGTCATTACCAGTAATATAATGTAATAACAGGGTTCTATATGTCTGACATGTGAATGTGTGTGTGTGTGTGTGTGTGTGTGTGTGTGTGTGTGTGTGTGTGTGTGTGTGTGTGTGTGTGTGTGTGTATGCTGTGTTCAAATGTGTGCAGCAGGTGTGTGTGCGAAAGAATTGTCGCTGTGCTGGCATTTCTGTTCTAATGTTGTTGTCCTATTATCCTCCTTATCAGCCACTGAACACATTCCTCCAGACAAATGCATGAGCGGTGTGTGTGTTTGTGTGCGCACGCGCCATATTTAGCCATAATTGCGACTGTTTGTTTGGCAATGCCTGAATAAGTGCGTAACATCACATGCAAACATGTGTGTGTCCGTCAGAGAAACAGTGAAATAGAGGGAGATAGGGTGGTTGAGAGAGAAAGAGAGTGAGAGAGAGGGAAAGATAAAGGCATTCAGTGCTCACTCTCCCTGGGTCCAAAGCCTTTGGGTGTCACAGAAGAGTTCCACTGTGTTAATCTCTGTGTAATAACTGAATCACAGAGAAAACAATAGAGCTCTCTGTCCCTTTTCACAAGCCAAAAGGCCTTGGGGCAGCTGGTTAGTCTGTCTAACTGTGTGAGCACAGAATGTGTGTATGTGTGTGCGCACATACACGTGTATGCCCTCAATTTGAAAGCCAAACATAGAGCGCTCTGTCTGATCTGAATAAAGTGAGCGAGGTTAGGAGATGTTTCTGCCCGGATCGCTGACTTTCTAAACAAGTTTCCACAAAAACAAAGACGGGCCGGAACGCATTGTGTAGCAACAAAAAACAGAGAGACGATCAGAGCGTATTGTTCGCAATGTGACTTTCGGAGACGCTGTGTCAAGTCCAATCCCTGCTGCTCCATTGTCACTCATTAAAAAGCATTCAGGATATTCTTTCGCTTTTTTTCCCCTCCATTCCTCGGAGGTGTGATCAGCCTCTTAGTATCTGCTATTGCTGCAGGAGACGTATGGGACCTCAGTGCGTTGTTAACCTCTTGGCTTGACTGTGCCCTCTCCCAGTCTATGTGTGTGGCCACGTGTGTGTGTGTGTGTGTGTGTGTGATAGATGGATAGAGACAGCCAGAAAGATATATTGCTTGATTTGGAGAGAGAGAGAGAGAGAGAGGAAAAAAGGTAAAGCATTATTACCTGTTTGTTCGCCAATGTGCTTCAAATAGAAGGTATTGGTCTACCTGTATACCTATACAGCTTGGTCTCCTGCCTAAGTAAGAGAACCAAGCTACCAAGATTATTTTAGGGTTGTTTAAGTCTAATACATTGAGTGCATCAATTGCTTTTGTTAGAAGCATGAGGAGTTTAACACAAAGACCGACAAAACACGCCGCCCCCATGTGATGGCCTCAATATACTGCAGATGATAAGCACAGTGTGTCTAGTCGCAATTGTTTCCAAGGAAACAGACAACAAATTGGGCTTGGACGTAAACAGAAATTAATGTGTTGCCAAAAATGTAAACGATAAATAAGCTAGATATAAGTGTAAGTAATGATTAACAATGCAAGATCCAAGCATGAAATAAGAGAATACGTGTGTTAGTGTTTGCTGTGGCTGCCATTTTATCCTTATGCTGCCTTGCTGGATATGGGGTCACATTATAATAATATAATGTAATAGTCATGAAGTGGTAGTAAAAAATAAATTAACAAAGAAACAAATAGGAACATTTGTATATGAGGAATATATCAAACTCTGCTGCTTTTTAGTCCAGATGGTCTCCAAAAAGACCATCAATATGGATCACCCCAAACACTTTTTTTAACCACCAACAGTAAATCTGTCTGTGACATGAACTAAACTAGTCCGACTGAGAACTGGCTAGCTAGCTGCCATCAGAAAGCTGTCTGGTTGATGGGAGAGATCCAAATTAGGAGATCCAGACTGCCAAATTGCCTTTCAGCCATTTGTCCTTGTTTTCGCTCTTTCTTGTCAACAGTACAAAACTGCAGTTGCAAAACACCTTCGCACAGAGAAGAAGAGGAAAAGGGAGAAGAAGTGGAGGAAGAAGAAGAAGAAGAAGTATTTGGAAAATCACTACTTTCTCATTTCATTGTGCATCTGTACTGCATCACACCCAGAAGCACACATCTATGCACTGACTAAATCACTGCTAGACACTACAGAAATATCTCTCACAGTCGCAAAGGCAGCAAGAATAACCAATAGCAAAAAGAAACATGATGAATTTGACACACAATTTCATTTTAATCACACAACCTCTATCTTTTCTACTTCATGCTCATTTTTGCAGTGATAAATATCAAAGTATTTACCTTGGTCTGGATCGATTGTGATTGGCTGGAGGTTGTTCATTGTGTTTGTTTAACATCAAGTAAATCTCCGAATGAATGCACTCGCTAGATTTACATCAAGAAGCAAATAGATTTTTTTTTTGTCTGCCTTACTGTCCTCTCCTGTCCACAGTTTGGCAACAGGGAAATACTACGAAAATAGCAACACACAATAACTATGAATGCACTGAATGAATGCAGCGTTAAACTCATTTGATTTATTCTTCTATATACTCCACAACACTGGTACCCTGCCATTTGATTCAATTATTGATTTTGCTTAGACCACAGGATTGTGTCAGAGATTTGAGCATGCACAGGTATGTTATATTTTCTTCTTTCATCCCCTCACCAGTGTGTATGACAGACTGCTACTATAAAAATTTGAATTTCAAATTCATATTTCACCCTCCAGCAGGTCATAATGATCACACTTTAATGATAGATCTGTTCCCTCCTCACTAGGCCACAGGTAATGAGATCTTACCTGTCTGGGTATTCCTACATATTGCCTTTGTCACATGAATGAATAAATGTAAAAACAAAAAAGAAATAAATATGAATGAATATGAAAAATAGATAGCAGCCAAGCCATGAGACGTAGACACAGTACACGCAGATTAAAATAAATTATAAAAGATAAAATATACATTTCTAAAAGAATACATTTGTTAGTATTGTCAGAAAGACATTTGTGTGCTCGGCAAATTCCAAACTAAAGCCACCACAGTTGCATTGCAACTGCATACAGTATCTAGTCATATTAGTCTATTATTGATCAAACATAATCAGTACTTCTTCTTGCTTTACTTTGATGTACTCCTCACACAATCTAATCCCCTCCCTCTACTGGTCCATTATATCACTCCATCCCTGCTGTGGGCCGCTGATCTCTATGCTGTCATGGCAACCAAACAACCTTGATAATAGTTTTCATGGCTTCTCTACAACTGGACCTTGATGGCACCCTCGGCTCTTGCTGGTAACCTGCTGACCCTCAAGTTACCCTGCGGTGTATGTGACAGAAAACAAGACCGTGGGTGTATGTTTTCTCAACTGATTACAGTATGTGCACTGGGATACATTTTCTGTGTGTGCATCACGCGTACACCTACAGTATGTGCACGAGCCACACACGGCATGGAGCCGTCTCCACTCACCCCCCACCAGTCAGCCGACAAAGAGAGTCCACCGCTGGGCATGAGGCGGAGGGCGGTGAGCCTCCGCTGCAGAAGCTGGTGAAGACCTCTGTACTCTCTCTGGCCTCCTGCTGTCTTAGTGAATGTGCCATAATGGGAGAAAGAGGAACACTGCCTGACTAACCACCAATGGAAATTCAATTCGCTGCACAGTTTGAAGGCAGAACATCCTACACTGTATACAAAACAGAAAAGTGAGCTTTTGTTTGTTTCTATATACATCCGCGTCCGTGTGGTCGCATCCTATGTGTGAGTGAGTGTACTGTATGCACCTGTGTCTCGTTCACAAAACGTACCTCACTGACCCATCAAAATCATTCTATATGGGGGGAAAAAAGAAAGTGACTCCTTCGAAAACAGCGCTTGTTGCAATATTCTCCCCGTGGAAGACATGGAAATGATGTAAGACTTTGAAACACTTTACGGGATCTAAAAATGTCCGCTTGCTCAACCCATCATAACAGTTAAAGGCTTGGCGTGCTGGCGGGCTAAGAACCTCCAAAAGATCAAAGTTAGACACCTCACTGTCTCTTTGGTTTCATTAGACCTTGTGATCCCACATTACTCAACAGTTAAACAAACGTGTCACGCATCAGTGAAGAAGAGGTTGAAATCAGTGTTCCATTTTTTAACCTTATCAGAATAGAATTGACCTTTATTTCTTATTTTTTAAAGGTGACATATTTTCCTCATAAATAAACACTTAGAAGACTATTTGACAAAAAGTAAAAGACAAAGGGGCCCAGGTGAATTGAGAGACACTCTTTCAGTTGAAAGAAAAGGGTTCAAGCTCGCAAAAAATGAAGTACCCACCCCTATGAAGTGTGTTTGATCAAGACACTGATTTGCTCCTAACTTATGGGACACTGTTATGTAGCTAAGCCTGACCTCTGACCTTCTTGATGGGCAGTACAGTACAATTCTTTTGAAAAAAGTTCCATCTTTGAGCTATTCCTGACCCAGCACACGAATGAGATTCAAAAATGGCAAATGCCATACAGTAAAAATCACAACTATGTCCTTTAAATGTGACCTTTTGAATCTGGAAACACTAATATTGACCACCTACCAGAAATAACGGTGCAGATAAGGTAACCTGCGTGCAATAAAAGTAATGCACAGCTTTTCTTGCTGTGTCTGCGAAATCAATATCATTTTATGTTGAGAGACCCACGTAGTCCATTTCAGTATAAAAACCTCTCTGAGCCATCTGATAATGTCTGCAGTTCAGGTCAAATTAGTTGAATTAATATCCAATGCTCAAACTGGTAGCAGTGCAGCAGGGAGCTGCTAACTCAATCCTCCCACCTCTACCGCTTTCTGGCAATGGCTCACTCTGTTTCCTGCAGTCTATGTGTTTGTGTGTACAATTCCCTGGCTGCAAAGTGGATTTTTGTTGCAACTATAGCGTATATAATCAATTGTTTGTCTCCTGGTTTTAAAATATGTGTCGTCTTGTCTATCAGCAGTCCACAGAGAGAATGCGAGGGGAGAAAAGAGAGATGAGAGTGACAGAGATGGTGTGTGTGTGTGTGTGTGTGCGTGTCTGTGTGTGAGTTGTGCGATTTCGGTGCATTTCTGGGAATCTGCGAGTCTCTTTTTCTCAATTCCTTACAAAAGCCTGTTTCTGACACATGAAGACTTTCACTCCAAATCTCTGGCACAAGCCCAAACCCGGCAGATTTCGAGCCTAATTGGCCTAAGCAACATCGAGGGATATTTTGTCTAAAGTTGCAAATGACTGTATCATTTTGTGAAGAATGTGTGAGAACCATTTGTTTGGTTTGTTTCACCAAATGTAACTGAACCTCAAAATTAGCAAAGAAACACATGCAGATATGACACATACTGTATAACCCCAGAAAAATTCAGCGCAATTATAAAATAAACAACAGCTAAAGACCAGAAGTTAAAATTGAAGACCAGATGGCATTTTGAAAATACCAAGTCACCATCACTTTGTTAAATTTTTTTTTTTTAAATGGAGAATTGTCGGTAACCCACGCATGACCTGTTTTTTCAGTCTCCCTTTCTGAGTGTGAAGCCAGTTGTTGGTTAAAACGATCAAACCTCCTCCGCTTTTCTGATCTTCTCTTGGTCAGTGTTACCGCTTTAACGTCTGAACCATCAAACAGTAATGACACAGACATGCCCAGGCAGCCCTACTCTGTTCTTGGTACACAGTACCAGTACCACCCATATCTCCAACAGACCCAGCAGATTCCAGCCATAATTGGTACGCACAACAGTAAGGGGTGGCTCTGCTTTGCAAACATTTCATGAAAAGCCTGTGGGCCACTTTTCACAATTGAAAACATTCCAACACACATAATGTTTTTCACTCAAGTTTCTCACAAGCAAGAGACAGCAGAGCTGACGTACTACTGTGGTGCCACAGTGTGCATTATGCCGTTAGAAATTCATGAGTCGCACACAAGTTCATTTATATGCGGATATTAACAGAGAGTTGCTTGATGAATTATACATAGCAGATACAACCCTCAGAAGACAGATGAGTGAAATTAATGTGCACTTGCAATTCTAGGTCCTGGCCATAGTTGGGATCTGTATAGCATACCCACGCAGGAGATTTCACAGACAATGAAGAAGTAACATCAAATGCTATTTTTGAGGCAATTTGATGCCATTTTAGAAACTAAAGCATCCCCTTTGCTAACAAAAATGGCAGAATTCTGTACACCCCTATTAAATACTATACATTTTGAAGAAAACTATGTAAAAAAAAAAAGTTTCAAAGTGAATTCCACTGCTGTCTGTCAATGTAAGCGTCCTTTGGCAAGACACTGAAACCCCAGCGTAAGGAGAGCTGTAGGAATGGGAGGCATGGCTGGCTTAGGGATATTATTCTCCTGTTTGCCTGTGAACATTTAAAGCAACCCCACTGCAAACTAGAGACTTGCAGGAGGAGTTTGTAATAAATCATTCCTTTAAAATAGTAATTCAACCCTAAAATGAATAATTAGTGCGCTCATATAGTTATTGTGTTCCCTTCATACATAAGAATTACTTAATTTGTTCCTTCACGTCTTTAATTTGTAGCCTCAAATTACTACTGTTAAATTGTCCTTGTCCCCTTGACAATCAGTATGAACCTTTAAACTTAATACAGTTTGATTTTGATTTTTGACTGAGATACATGGATATAGTTTGGCAGTTAAACACGTCATCATGTTGTATTTAGCATCCCTTGGAGAAGCACATAAATGCTGATTTTTCATAAAACAGAAGGCTAAGGGGCAAATTAAGAGATTTGAGGACAGTTCAATAATTTAAAAAGGTAAAAATGACTAAACTGAGGGAACGAAATAAGTATACGAAGCTCATGATTAGTAATTTAAAAGGAACGATTTGTAATTTAATTGTAAAATAATGAAAATACTTTATTTCCCCATCATCCAGCTTGTTGAATTTCATTGCCAAGTACATCCAGCAGCCACTGCATGCATACTTACAGATCGTAACATGAAGCATTCCTCTTTCTGATGTGTATGATTCACCGTACAAATCAAGGCCCACCACCGGCTTCACAACAACACATGCACCTTCATCTTCATCATTCTTTACTGCTGAATATCTTCATGTTCTTGTGGCTCTCTTGCAAAACAGTCCATGGGAGCTCCACTATTTTTAATTTGAAAACACCCAATAGAAGAAACCTGTTTGGTAATGTTAAAAAAATGCTGTGTAACAAAGGATGCCTCAGGTGGAACCAGGCATAAACAAAAATGCTGAACATCAGGATAGAGCATATACAGCTTGCACTGACACGAGCTTTACTCGGAACATGCACAATGTGTAGCTAGACAGAAAACCTGCCTTTGTTAGCTCAGGGACTGTGAAATGAAATCGAATAATGTGGACAGCGGGAGCTGAGGCTCGACTGGTGGATGTAGCTCTCCAGTGTCAACACACATCAATAAACAACCTAATAAAAAGCCCCATGGTCAAAACATTATTTCAGCTGCCGTTCCTCTTTCAGACGTGCTGAAAACACTCGCAGCTAAATCCTCACTCAGCTTCTCCCTTACAAATTGTACTATGTGGTCTGTGTCCTACAGGTGGTTGCTGTAGGTTCATGGTCAGCATGTCACCTTTGTTTTGTCTACCTCTCATTTCGCCCTCTTGCTTTTGTTGCTCCTGATCTCTGATGTCACGCTCTTTCTTTCTCCATACCTTCTTCTCTTTTTTTTTCTCCCATTGATCATGGTGGACACAAATCCACACACACAGAAACCCTACACACCAGGGCAATAAAATAAGACGGCTCGATCCATAAACGGGCCATATTGGTCTGATCCCTATCTCTTTCTGTCTCTGTCTTTTCCATCACTTCCATCAAATGCTTTTCTACAGATGTGAGAAAGCGTTTTATTGACAGGTGGAAGTAGCCACAGCAATACATGGTTGATAAGGATCCGAGTGTGCTGCTGATGGGCTGTCTGCTGATCCGACCACAGGCACTGGGTATGGCATTTATACCACGTGGCTGGCCTCAAGCTTTTAAGATAGAAACACCACTGTGTGTCTTTGGGGGCGTGTGTTGCTTGGGGGTAAAGGATTACCCGAGATCTAGTGAATGAGTAAAGTACAGACAAGCAATATGAGTTTTGCAAAGAAAGTGATAAACAGAAAGTATATGTTATATTCTATATATGAACACATTGATTTTGAAGAATATTGGTGGAATGTTTCACAAACTTTATCGTACATTGAATGCCTTAGTTTTGGAGTCGCACTACAAAATATCCTACTAGTGTTTACAGAATAATCTATCAAGTTATAAAAACTGTTTGAATACAATATCATAAAGTTAAAGAGAACACGTTCATATTAATTATATGTTATAACATTGGGTTTGTACATGACAGACGACAATTAGAAGTCGGAGGTAAAGATAAGCAAAGACAATTGCAGGCTTTTGTTCAAATGTTGTAAAAAGTTATTTCATATTTGTCACACTTCTGAAATTAAGTGTAAGAATCATTATTGCTTCCCGATGGGATGGCAGCAGGACTCAGAAAGCAACTTTTTCACATTTTAAGAGACTAAACACGTTGACTGAGCCACTTGTTTATTATGGTAAAGACGATTTTAAGTTCTGTACCACACATTTCATGCTCATCCTACTAGACCATTCCAGCAGTTCTGAAACTAGAAGAGACTGGTTTAACGGGTCAGCACGCAGTTTTTCACTATTCTTTGGATTAGGCATATGCTTAAAGACATCCTTGGCAAATGTGCATTTAAACCAATGATATATTTTACAGAATGTTTTACTCTTTAAGGGTTCAGATTCTTTAGAAACCCATCCCTTTGATTAGCGATTCATTTCCCTTTTGATACTCAAAAGCTGCAAGTGACTGGGCTATTGAGACAATACCCTTAAAATGGGGTACGAATTAGAAAAACATCTGGATATTTGGTTACAGAATTGCACCAGAGGTTAACCTACTGTGTTGTACTGAAATAACATATCTTTCATCAAACATCTGTTCATTTTGACAGCACTCAGCTGATATTATGTAACTGCCAAGTGCAGGTATCAGTTGTGAAGTGAAATGCCAAAATATTTAAACCCATGCAACATGAAGTGTTTCTACTTCCACTATATTTAAACATCACAGGGTGATGAGTCAAAACTTAAGACATAACAACTGTCACCTACGTACTTCCTATACAAACCACTCTATACACAAACAAGCCTGGTCAGTGGATGTGACGATGCCATGCAGGTTACCAACAGCAAATGCTAAACCTCCACTGATATACCAACATGCCTGGTGCACTGTTAAAGAAACACTTTGCTTGTAGGAGACAACATTGACTTGTGTACATGTGCATGTCTAAACCCCTCCTGTTATGCCAAGTGTAATATTAAAATTCATATGTTGGGGAAAACTACATATTCAATCGATAATGACTGTTTGACCTCAAAATTCATGTTTAAGCACGACAAAGCCGTGCATGTACTCTAGCAGCGGGCCCGTTCTTATAATGCACTGTCCTTCTGACCCATTGCATGCCCTGTAAACTAGGCTAATGTTGTTCTCTTTGCCAACGCAAAACGGAGAATACTAGCGAACCATGCCGAAGGGATAATCATGACACCAAACCATCTGAGAAGTAATGTGAGGAATCATTTTGTATTCAACTCCACAGATGGATAAACCGTGGATAATGGTAAGGCTTTTAGCTGTGACTTAGAGTTCTTTACAGCAACTTGCCACTCAAGGGAAGCAGCAGAGGCACTGCAAATGAAGAAACCATGGAATTTCTACAATGCCGTTGAGGATCAAGTTATATCTTTGAATTAATTGAAACAATTACGCGTTAGTTCACATTTGTTCAAACTTCGTTTTTATTTTAAAAGTGACAATCCTATTTTGCAACGTGTAAAACCTCAAAAACACAAACCCGCACAAACAGCAGAAATGAAAACTGCAGTTGTAACCTTTCCAACAAGTGTCCAAATTGCAGCAGCTATTATGTCCCTTGCCTGTAGATGCCACACATGCGCAAGAGCTGCAGGTTTGAAAAGTGCTGGCTGCTGTAGCCCTGCAATTGGATGATATTTGCTGGACCTGATTTCAGGTGCTTCACATCAGTGACACCATGTGCCCTTATGTAGACAGAGGAGAGCAACGATGTGTGCGTTAAAAGAACAGAAAATAAATAAACACTTGCATAGATGACCATGCTCACATACACATCCATCAAACAGGTTACTTCCCACTTGACCAGCCAGAAAGATAATACTATGTTGCTGTGCAAAGAGACTATAGATGATGCCAACAACAACATACCTCCCTATTTCCTGCCATGCAACATGTCATTACATCAAACCGTTTTGCTCTCTCTTGCACTTTCACTTCAGCTTTAACATTTTCTCCTATGAGGCAACTTGCAAGGTCCTCACACCCGCTTATTTTTTTATTTATGACATACATGACACTGTCTAATTACTTCCTCGCACATAGGGGTCAGAGTGAAAGCTTCCTGCAGCCAGGAAAAAGAGCACAATTCAATGTTTTAGCCAATAATAGTGCAACAGAAACGGACAGGTAGTAGGTGGTGAAGCAGGGATGCAGACAACACCATTAACACATTGTCAAAGGACTGGATGCAAAAACACGTTGTATCAGAATCACACATGCTCTTGTGCACACGCATGCCCTTTTAAAGCACACGCAAACGCTCACACATAGACTTCCCAAGCCGTGGATGCATACCATTTCTGATGACGAACCCCCGCACATGTAATAAGGGTCACAGTCACACACATACACATCAACAGATGAACAAACAGGCACACTCAGTCCTACATGCACAAGCCAACGCTGGGATTCATTTTTGCCCAGGGAAATCAAGATGATATGTGCTCCAGCTATGGATTCTCTTTGATGCTCAATTAACTCAGGCAGACCTGGCTAGCCGAGCCAATTATTAATTCAGCTTAGCAAGTACATTGTGGCAGGCACAGAAGTGATGTCATGGCTAGGCAACCACAGACACGCTGCTCTCACTGTAAGGCCTCCATTTAATACATGCCATTAGGTGTTAATATGCAGCATTTGAATTTTAGACACCAGTAAATATAGAACGGTGCAATTCTTTAGTTTCCCTCGTCACATTCTGCGTTTGTTCTTCACACCTTTCTGTCACCTCCTGCTTTTGATGATGCCTGGTCTGGTCTTCTCACTGCTTTTAAGCAATTCTTACTCCCCCACCAAGCTCTGTCACTACCTCTTCATTTTCCACCTCTCTGTCTTTCACTCTACTCACTACTCACCATTTACCCCTTCCTGTGAATCCCTTCTTTCTTTCTTTCTTTCTTTCTTTGTTTTCCCTTGCACTAAAGACTAAAGGGAAGGAGGGAGGGTAACATGCTGACAGAGGGAGTCCCATCTGCAGTGAGCTCATTAGAAGATAGGAGGAGAATCGGCGGCAGAAACACACTAGTAAGCATCCACGCACCCCTCTCTCACTCTCTCTCTGTCTCTCTCTCTCTCTCTCTCTCTCACACACACACACACACACACACACACACAAACACATTGCTGCCTTGCTGGACTCATTCCAACATTGACACATCACTACCTCCTCTCTCTCGCTCTCTCTGTCTGCTTCCTGCTGGGTTCCTCAAAGTCCTGCTCTCATTAATCACTACAATATACAATACACAGCAATTGGTGAATGGTTTTACCTTTTACCACCTTCCAGTACTATGAGGCCATATATTTTTACTACATGGGGCATCAGTGGAAATCGAGCCATAAATCCAACGCATTGTTAAAGCTGGACAACTTTTCTCCTTCTCTTTCTTTTCTTTCTTTTACTGTGAAAGAAGGACAAGTGTGATGCATTACTGATAGCAAGATTAAATGCTCAAGGACACTTTAGAAAGCTAAATCCCTAACTGCTGCCTGAGCTTGACCCTTCTTTTGTAGATGATGCCATGAAGCTACCTGACAGATTGCTGGGGGAATTTTCAGCAGTGCCTTCATTCTTAACACCTGTCTGTCAAAGTCGTGGAAAAGAACCACCTACCTCTAAGTCATTGTACATTCACCTTATTTGCCCAAATTACACTGCCATTTGGAGCCACAGTAATGTGAAGGGGCCATGTGCAGGTTTAAACAGGCAAACCATGCCAGTTGCATGCTCCAGTCTAGGCTGTGGTAATGCAATGACACTGTCCACTCCTTAAGATACACTAATGGTGCTGGGAAGCATGCAAATAGGAGGTTGTGTCATATCAGCAGAATGCCTGGCTACCCTGTCTTAAAAAGTCCTTTGTGCAGCATTCCAAGTGCTATCGCCATGATGTCCATCGTACTTACTAAACAGTATTTTTTTCAACGTCATTGCTTCCCCTTCCCCCCAAAGGGTCAGTGACATTCTTTGAGCTGCGAGAGATTCTGTGTCCTGCTCAAGGACACTCCAGTGATAATAATGGGACCTTGACCCCAGACATTTTGGTTGAAGAATGGGCACTACAATGCAAGGCCTGTGTGATGAAAAGCCACCTAAATCATGCTCAGTCAGTTGTGTCTATCAATCAAAAGGTGAAAAAAATGTTTACTTTCACATAAACATGCATGTGGAATGCCACGATATACTAAGGAGCAGTGTTGGGCAGTAATGTGATTATTTATCATTAACAAGTAAGTGCTTACAATTTGAAATTCAGTAATTACGTCACAGTTATTGATCCCAGTAATGCTCCACTATGTCGACATTTTGGAAGGTTTACATGCTGCTGTCCTCGCGGGAGTTTGATGGAGAGTTGCTTATAGTCCTCGAAACTGTGGGTTCAGGGGACAGAGTAGTTCGCGTTAGCTTGGCACAAGGCTGGAAGTAGGGGGAGGCGACTAGCCTCTACAAAAAGCCTCAAAGTTTTCTAATTTACATGTTGCATCTTCTTAGATGGCTTGCTAATGTTATGCAAATAATTGGCCTGCGTTGAAGGTTGTGTGAACCCTGCAGCTTCACTGTGAGGACTTGTGGAGCGCTATGTGCAGTCACATCATTTTCAGCTTAGTCTCAATTCCAGATAGGTTGGTGTTATGTTTACAGAAAACGTTAGCAAAGTAAAATGTATATTCCTTCTTTTGAAATACATGGCGGTCCAGCATTTCTAGCTCCCAGATATAAAATAAGAAATGAGGAAGACTCATCGACCAACTCATTACTGTATCAGCATAACTGGCAGGGGTGAATCTATTCACGATGGGACAAGCTGCTAATTTATTTCATTCTCACTGTGATTAATAAAGAAGGCAATGACAATTAGACTATTTCATGATTGGTTCACATCAACATATGGAGTATTACATGAACACATCCCCATAAGATAGCCATGTTGGGTGCACTGCACAGCACCCTTGAGGGAAAGAAGAGTGATATGACAGGTTTAATGGTGCATAACATGTATGTAATCTTGTAACAATTCCACAGTAATGGGAATATTGTAAAAGCGTCCATTAGCAGTAGCGCACAGTGTTTTTTATGTCATTAAAGAAGCTCATAAGCATCTAGTCACCAACATCAGCATCAAGTCAGCTGATTGATGAGCACACTGAGGCTGTCAATTAGCACCTTGCGTATTCTGTGCTCATGAATACGCAATCAATGCAGTCGGCAAGTATGGATCAAATGTCGGCCGGTTGCCTGAGGCCCATTCACATTGCATTTTAGTGATATAGAAGAAAACAAAAACGACATGTAGCAGATAGGAGAACTCAAGGACAACAAAGCGTTAAATCAAAGCAGTCACTCTTCATTCTGTTTTTTATCTTGATGGTGCTTCATGTTCCACAGTTGTCTTTACTCATGTAGTAGTATTAGATAGAAAGGACATGAATTGACCTACCTACTGTAGGTCATAACTAGAGCTCAATTTCGTATCAGCCAGTAGCTAGACTGCTGATAAAAGATACACAGTACAATACAACAATAGCTTTTTTTCCCCTCATGTTGACAAATGAACAGCATCAATAGCCTCTGGGCTTGTGACACACCTCAGAGAGGTACCATATTTGCCACTGGGCCTCATAGCTGCTCTGGAGGAAAGCCATTTGTTCATTTTCAACAGTCATCTAATCTAATATTTAGGTTCTTAAAAACAAATGAAAACAATACCCTATTAGGAAGACGTACTGTACTCTCACTTGTTTCTGAATCAAACTGTATTATAGCAGGGATGCAGGATATATCTTGTGTCTGTTAATATAATAAAGGTACAATTTCACACTATGAGGAAGAATTTTTAGGACTTTGACGCGGAGGTCAAAGGTCAGGTTTAAGTGTAGAACAGAACCCCTGGACCTGGTAGAGATTCATTGTGTTGCTCACTGACAGGTGCTCCAGGTACTGCTGGTGTAGGACAGTCTCCCTGCTCACTGCGCTGTCTTACATGTCACATGAATTATGAAAATTCCTGGAACAAGTGAAAGTAGAAGGGATGAATATAGTCTTGTCCAGCTGAAAGATTTCTGCCTTGTTATCAAGTATGAGATAAAATGAAATCGGAAGATCAAATTTCATTGCTGGCATGGAAATTGTGCAATTCTCAATGTCAATGGAAAGGTGGTTTCGATGCCAATCCTTTCAGCACACAATTGGCCAAACACCCAAACGTTAAAGCAGACATTTGATGGGGGAGTTCCTTCTTCTGCTCAATCTTTGCTCATTTCACATGTCAAGAATTGGCCTTAGGAACTGCATGGTTAAAAAAAAGATGCCTTTTTGTTGTATCTGATATATGTCTCTCATACACTGCAACAGAATGGTATTGGGTCTGTTAAACTATCAATGCACTACACCACATCTCACTATCACTCACTAATGAAAATTGAATTCATAACAGTTACATTATTTTCAAATCCTCCCTGACCCTGCTCTGCTACAGGGTGGATAACTATAATTCAAACTCTCCCCTCTCTTCATCAGCACTGCTCTTTAAGGCAATGCTGGGCCAGCTCATCCCGGCAGCTCTTTGGACTGTCGTCAGCACTCCATCCTGTGGACGCCTGCCAGTAGCCCCTCCGTCCGATCAATAGGCACCGGCGGCTAGCTTTCCCCCTTTGCACTCTCCCCCTCTCGGCTACCACAGTATAAAGACTGGGCTGTTCTGTTCTGCCGGCGCAGCATAGTGATTAGGCATTAGGCCTGCGCTGCTGTGTGAATTAGCTTAATCTGTGTCCGCGATGAAGGACGAGGCTTTTCATGCCCACTGGAGACATTCACTGGACATAAAAGAAGCTAATCTTTAGGAAATTTAGAGAGGGGCTTGAGTGTGTGTGTGTGTGTGTGTGTGTGTGTGTGTGTGAGGGAGACACAGTTCTCACAGCGATAGGTCATTTGTAATGGTGCTTATCCTTCCAATAAAATAAATCTATTGGCGTTCTTAAAGATGTGTGGCTCATGGGCAAGGAGAGTGTTGTACTGTCATCACTTAAAGTACTACAAGAAGTGAATAGCAGGCTGGTTGAAACAGACTGAGCAGTGGTTGTCGGTGGAGGACATGGCACGGAGAAAAATCTACATCCCCATATTCCTGCACCAGAGGTCAGGGTGAAGGGAATCAGTCTCAGGGATTGTAGTCTCCTTGTTACATGGCTGCTTAGCTGGCCACAGATGAAGCTGCCTAACCTGCGAATCTCAACCCAAAGTTTTATAGTTTCGAAGCCATGCAGACCAAAAGACAAAGGGTTTAATGTGATATAGACCTGAGCATGCACTAATACCCTTTGCCTCAGCCGTCCATCATGCACCTGCCCAAGTGCTGACATGCAGTAGGCTGAACATGTATCCACAGCATGCCTAACAGCAGCCCAGCCTTCCTCCTCTTTGCCTCCACATATTCTGCTGGATATATTGTACGCCCTTGACAGACTGCCAGCGCACAATCCCCCCTCCTGCAAATGCCTATTGATCAAAGCACAAGTACGGCTGTGGGAAAGGTATGGAGTCTTACCCATACCCTTATCCTTGTGTCACCTCTCATGCTCCAGAACGTTACAGACAAAAGGCAATCCCATAAAACTTAATGGCTATCAGCGGTCAACGAGATTTATAAGCAATATACTGCACTAGAATAACTGAGGCACAGAATTTGGCCCCTTCATAAATCATATACCATGACCAGATATTTTTAAGGGTATAACAAAACAACTTAACTTCTGGTTGCAAATTGAGCTGTCAAAACAAAAGAAACATCATCTGGGAGGAAGAGCAACCATAGCCCTTTTGTTTACAAGGTGCTTTTCACACCTTTAGAGCACTTTTACGCACAACCACTGGTGAATTCGGGTCAGCAGTCAGCTGGGGCCAAATATCTGTTGTGTTTTCTGAGACGAGCTTCGCTGCAAGCTCGCTATCATAAGCAGGACATTCTTTGCAATCCACCATGCATGATCCAGAAGTTATGCCCAGATTTCGTGCACACCTCCACATTGCAGACCACGTCCCACTCTGTGGACTAAAAGCACAGGGGTTTGAAGACCTGTCACCTTATCCCTCTCTGCCCGAAGTCTACAGCACGGAAAATAACGCGATGACTTACCGAAATGAGATCCTGGCCACGGTCAGCCTCGTTTCCCTTCTGCCCCTGGTCCGCCTCTCTTTCAAGTCAATCCGCAGCGTGCTTAGATCAGATCAGAGCGGAGCGGTGCGCCTTTTCGCTGCGTCCTGCGTCCAGAGTTGCCGGGGATGGAGCGACCATTTGCCGGGATGCTGGGCCGGAGGTGCAAGGCTGAGGCATCCGCAGGGACGAGGAGAAAGAGGCGAGGCGCTGGGTACGAAAGCGAGAAAGGAAGAGAGAGAGAGAGAGAGAGCAAAAGAGAGGAGAGAGAGAGAGGAGAGAGCAGCAAAGCACTGCAGCGACTGGGAGGCAACACCACCGGAGAGGAGGCAGACAGCGGCTCTCTGTCTCGCTCTCTCGCACTCACTCGCGCGCGCGCAGCATCGCCATCACATAAGGGTATGGAGCACCATCTTCAGGTGGCGCGTGGTAAGAAGAGGTTGGGTGTTGTCTCATAATGTGTGTCATGTGTGCATATTCACATAGGCTATTGATGCCTTTGCTTTTTTGACCATGGGGGAGTGTCAGTGTAGCTGCACAGGGAACACTTAGGGCCTAATGCACCCTCAGTTTGTCCTGTTCCTATTCTAAGGCCTAGCAGGTGTTGCGTTTCACTGCCCTGTGCTACACCTGTGCACAAGTCATTTAAGTGTCTCCTAGAAAGTCATCCATGGCACTAATTTGTAACAACCCCCCCCTTCCACACAAGCATTCATTTGTTCCCTGGAGCCCTACCCTGACCTTTACCATGACTATAACCACTGCATACCTAACCCCAGCTCTTACCCTCAACCTAACCTTAACCAAACCTGAGTCATCATCCTAAAATAAAATTTGGTTTACCTTCTGGAGATGTGCTTTCTGTGCCCATCAAATGAGGGACCAGTCCCTCATTGTGACTGTAGGAACAGACTCAATACAATACCGCCCCCACCCATGTTGTTGTACCCCCCCCCCCAACCCCAATCCCAACCCCCCTTCTGCACACATACACACTCCATGGCAACCAGGTCCCTATTGGGTTATGATGCTGATAATATCACCTGACCTGCACTCCATCATCTTTCCATCCCCCATTTCCCTTCCCTTTCCTCACACAAACACCTGGTCTCCCAAGGTCACAAATTGCTGAGCGTGTCAAATATGTGGCTACATCATATGTTCTGCACAGCCAGTTCTGCTTGCTCGAATGGATTGAGGATTTATTTCCGTTTTTGGTCATTCAAATCCTTGCACGCATTAAAACATCTTCATTATGTTGAAATGTCGCCATTGTGCACACTGTGTCTCTTCTGTCTCCTCTTTCTTCTTTAATTAAATAATTTCTCTCACATTTTACACTTTCTCCTCAATTCTTAACCAAAAATCAAATTTTTTAGAAATGGTGCTGATTTGTTTTGTGGCACTGAGTGACCAGAATGCTTGTTTGATTGTAATTGCACCATAGCACCATTAAGAAGAAAGCCAAGTAAGCCTTTTTCATTTATTCAATATGATCAACTTATTTCAGAAAACACAAGTGCAATATGCGGGAATATATTTGCGTTCTTCTTCTTATGTTGTCATTTGATTTATGTTCATTTTTATCTGTACAGCAGAAATTTACTACCCAAGTTAGTTTGTTGTGTTGGATCAGATGTTACTATAGCGGTGGGATAGAAGAAATGCTGCAGAGGTTATAATACATAATGTTGAGGTGTGGGACGCTGCTGGGTCTTTAATGTCCATATTTGCACAGACTAGAAATGGATTGAGAAGAAGAAAAAATAAATCTGAAAGAGAAGAACATACAATTGCACTAATTTCATTGCAAGTTTCAAAATGAGTAACTCCAGTATCCTCAGTCTGAGGTTCACTGTGTTAGATCCACAGTACTGGTGCTGTACTATGTGTCACCAACACATATGCATTACTTAAGTTAAGCAGATGGGTGAGCTAGCAGAGGTAAATCACCCGTTTCGCTCACTTCCCAGGTTTGGCAAACACACTCCACATGTGTTTTTTTCCCCTCACTTTTAATAACAATAGTAACCTAACCTAACAGTCATTTCTACCGCTTGTTCCCGTTGGGGGTCGCGGGTGACTGGAGCCTATCCCAGTGGCTTCGGGCCTTAGGCGGGGTACACCCTGGACAGTGGCCAACTCATCGCAGGTTATAATTTAGAGTCACCAATTAACCTAATGCATGTCTTTGGACGGTGGGAGGAAACCGGAGAAAACCCACGATAACACGGGGAGGACATGCAGACTCCACCCAGGGAGGTCGTGGTCTGGTCCGGGATTCGAACCCACGGTCTCCTTGTTGGGAGGCGGGGGCGCTAACCGCTCTGCCACCGTGCACCCCCTAACCAAACCTAACCAATTTCACAAATAAAAAACAGCTGTCTTTGGAATAAACAACATAATCAGTGAGAGCCAGTGCAGAGAGAAGTGCCACATGCAGAAACCTTTCTGTATTTACTGCACATACAGGTATATATATATATATGTTGAACGACAACAGGATGAATGAACTTTCATTCATCACTTTCAGCAATGGCATCCCCATGAGGTACAGTTGCATTTCTACAGTTTTAAAGTCAATTAACAGTAATACCTGACTGGAATCAGAGTTTGTCTGTTTTGCAAAGTAAACGGTCATGTGAACCTTTTGGTCAAAGGTTGACTCGGATTTGGACAAAAAGTATTATTGAATAGTCCACAACAACCCCAGCATGAGATTTTTTAATTACAACGGGAACACTTCCAAATCACTGGTTCACCTTTTATTATCTTCATCTCACAGCTACGCCAAAGAAAGAGGGAGAGAGATTATGTCACATACTCTGCAGGGGGTATAGGTCACAGTTGTTATAAACAGTAGCTCTATGGGTCTTGAAATTCTAGTTCCTCAGTGTAATCCACCAAAACTGTAGAAAGAAAAAAGAAATGTTTTCGAAATGTTCAGAAAATAAAGCAGATTCAATCAGCCTCAGAATCATAATCCGAAATACTTTATTGATCCCCGGGGGGACACTGTTTGTTACAGCAGCTCACTATCACGTCAGTGCACACAAGAATAACAGTACTAAGCAAAAAATATAATAGACTATAATACAGGTCAGATAAATTAAGTACCAAGTGGGTATAAGTACAAAATTAAAAATGTAAGTACAAAGTGAATTTACCGGTTGACAATAATAATACGGTATAAAGTATTAGAGCATGAACTGTTAAGTTAAGTGTAGCTTATTACGATTATAATGAGACGGAGGATATTGCACAGCAGCACTAGAAGTATAAATAAATATCAATAAATTAAACTGAAAACAGGGTACATTGCACAGTAGTATTAACAATTAAAGTTGATGAATTACAGAAAGGTTAAATTAGTGTTTACTTGACTTCAAGTGCTGTCATTAATGAAGTCTAAATAAAATATTATTTTCAAAAGCATGGATGAACTGATATATATTTATACAATTTGTGAGTAGCTTTCCTTATCTTGTTTTCTTTTTCTGTGTGTGTGAACTTTCTCAAAGTAAAGCACACTGACATGTTTACATTTGTTTTCGTACGCTGGTATCTTCAGGGTACTGGTAACACACTGTGGTTAAAATGGTGAATCAATTGTTGTGTACAGAAAACAAAATAAATTGTCAAGTTGAGACTGTGGCTCTCAACCATAATAGATTGAATGAACTAGGTTTCTTGGTTGCTTTATAAAACGTTGGAACTACAGATATCCGCATGTGACCAGAAAGAATCACCAGCAGAATGCATCTGGGTGGGAATCGTGAAAGAGCCGTACTGCTGACACTGTTGCAAACTGGCTGCTGGAGTGTGCCCAGCAATCACGGGTCTCGGTAATTATCACCACTCGTCTGTTTTTCAATTTCATTCATTTGCGGCAGGATGTTTTGCAGTCTGCTTTCACTGCCTGTTTGAATCGCCTTTCTTTGCGGTTTTCCCTGCACTGTAATGTCATGTGGAATTGTTTGTGCTTGTTGTTTTCATCTTGCACACATGGACAAAACAGTCATATTTCACTTTTCCATTCCATCATCCCATATTGTAATAGCCTTACAGCCAAAAGGGAATTTGAAAGATAAATGCTAAAATCCCTCCCATATTGTCATTGAATTGTTTATTCTTTTGCATTATCTCTGCCTGCTGTTTACCAGCCTGTTTCGCGGATTGGGAACGGATTTCTTACAAGCGTGATAAAAGCCAGAGAAAAAAAAAAAAAGCTAAAGTGAGCGAGGTCAATTTGAGCCTTATCAAATAAAAATGGTTTTAACTTTTGTAATCTCCCTGGGTTTCTTTTTCCTCCATATAATAAAAACCTTCATCTAATTTTTCATTTGTCAATGCGTCTCTTTGTTTCTTTCTCCCAGTCTCTCCGTGCTTGTGAAGGTGTGTGCACATGCATGTTTGAAGAATAACCACTAGATGGAGCCCCTAAGCTGAGACACAACTTGTTATCCAAATCAGTTGATAAAACTATCCAGGTTCAAGGGCATCTGATTTAGGTTTTTAATCAAAATGAATACTAAACATTAATATATTTTCTCTAAAGCTGGCAAACAATGTGTTGGTGATGTACAAAGCTCATTATTTTTTCATGCTCCTATTTGTAAAAGTCTCAGAAACGGATGAAATATCATTTTCATTATAAAACAAGACATTTTACCATTAAAAAATATAAACAGATTTATGTCTCTGCATTTTCTCAAACAATCCCCTTTTTCTCCCTCAGTGTCCAGTTGCATGTTATTCCTTTCTTCTCAGTCTTCAATGTGCATGTGGTAATTGTGAGTGTGTGCGCACTGATGAGTGTTGCTATGAAAGGAGTTTATAAATGGACCCTTACAAATATGTGTCCCATGCTGTAACAAAAGAATAACACATGTGATAAAGTGTGGCCCTTGAGAGGTTTTATATAAAACATTCTTTTATTTGTTCCCCCTTTGGGCTGTCACATACAGTTGGCATGCCTATGAGGAGTTTTATTTTATTTTTTAAAGAAAGGCAATGGAAACTGAAAGACATTTAGTCTTGTTGGATTCTGTGTTAAATGGCCACTGCATGAATCTGGAAAAACTGAGAAAAATGGAAAGTATGTGAAAAGCTCTGTGAAAAAAATATCACAGAGACTTTTTATACTAAATGCAAAGTGTGGTAAATTCCACTTTTAGGTGCAAACCACTGGTTTAAGTGCTATTTGGGTCCATGTTTATTGAATATGTTTCACACACAACTTTGCTTTTGGAATAACAGACACTCCACACTCCCCCTCAAAACCCCAAAACAGATGAATGCAACTTCAACATCTCCAATGCTGCACTTCATTTAACAACGGATCTTTGAAAATAAACAAAACAAGCCAGAGCACATTACTAATTTCAACAATACTTGTATTTTCACAACAATGTGGAAAAGATGTTACAGCATCTGGTTAGATATGGCTGGTTTTATGGTTGACTGTGGCGTACAGAGAAATATTGTGTCCTCTGACTCGACTACCTTGAAAGAGATGTGCTGAGTGATTTGTGTTTGGTACCATCTCAGTTCAGACTCATCTCATGGATGAAAAATATAGAGTTTAAAGAGAAAGGTTAAATACAATTTGTTTTTGGCATCCAGAATGATCCAGGATTATGTGTACTATAACTCCCTATGAAACCCTATTGAGCAGCAGAGCGCGATCACTTGCTCAGGAGGATGCTGGGGAGGTGGAGGGAGCAAACAAAAATGCATTCAGCACAGCAGAGAAGTGACGCCAAAGCAGCATAGAAGCAGGAGCAACAGCAGCAGAGAGCAGCATCGTTCGACTAAAAAAAGCAGATAGAACAGCTATGAGCTGGGTTATTAGAGAGGAGTTTTCTTAAGGAAAGGCAAGTTAATTTATATAGCACATTTCAGCAACAAGGCAATTCAAAGCATCAAAAGCACTGCGACAGTGCAAAAGAAACACACCATAAAAGCACATTTAAATGCAATTAAAGAGCATTAAAGAGCCAAGAAAATAGAACAAGACAGGTATAAAATACAAGAATACCTCAGTGGCAGCAAATTGAGACTTAATAAGTGGAAATTCAGAAAGTTTTTCGCCTTGTGTACACAAACAGCAAATCAGCGCCTAGGCCTCTGAAGCTATAAGCCTAACAGGGCCTTCCATCTTACCAATGGTCCCAGATTCCCCACCGGTCTTGATTAACTGAAACGAGCCTCTTTTTTAACCTCACTGTGGGTCATATCGGTATCGAGACGAGCGCAACCCGAAGCTACACCGAAAAAAAACTAAAAAATAAAACACCCACCCAGTTGTGGCGCTGTTTATTCCCAAATCTACCAACCACTGACATCAGCACTTAACCCAGAAATGAATGAAGTGGGAAATGTATTTCGGCTTCTGTCAAAGATGGTTGGTCACGCAAAGCCACAAGTCTTCTGCCTGAGGCGATCTCACAGCAGACATTAATGAGCGTGAAGCACCAAACTCCAAGGAAGAGCCCAAGGGATTACTTTACAGTAAACTGTCAGGGTAAGAGATATACACTACATGACCAAACGTACGTAGACGCCTGAACAAAGCACACGGACAACTCAAAGTTACACCCATATGGGATTGTCGAACATCTCATTCCAAAACCGTGAGCATTAATGAGCTGCCGTAACAGCCTCCACTGCCCCTCCATAAGAGCATCAGTGTGTTGTGCGCGGATTTGGGGCGATGAGGCCTGGCTTGCAGTCAGTGATCCGATTCATACCAAGCGTTCTGCATGGGGTTGAGGTCAGAGCACTGGGCAGGCCAGTTCTTCCACACTAAACTGGCCATACTGGTGTACAGGGGCTGGTTGTGTGGAAGTAGGCCTATGACATGTACTGTGTAACTTGGCACGTGTCAGTGGAGTACATGGAAGAAGGAAGTTCACGGCAAACACTGGCTTTACACGAGTACGCTGCACACATACAGTGTCCACTTCATTTATGCTCTGCGGTGATCTGCAAACAACACGTTTTGTTGTCCTTCCGCACGGTTTGACATTTGGATGGAAGAACTAGGCTCTGTGCTAAGATAAAACACAGAAGCAATAGAGATGAATTTCACTTAATTTAGTCAGAGAGTAGGCCTACTATTTAAAAAAAAAAAAAAAAACTTACCTAAAACCTGCCTGTGCAGCGTGGTATAGAAAACACTCAGGATGAGGCTTTCCGCCAATGAAACCGTTTTCTCCGACAATGAGTGTGCGATATTGCACAAATTCCTGTTTTGTTTTGTTTGTTTTTTTTAAACCTTCCCATTCATAAAATGTGTTGCAACTCACATTACGGGAAATCATCACAGTAAATGTGGTTTTCACTCAAGAATATGAAGCAACAGTCTTTTCCGGGATGTGTTTCGACGTTACACCCCCATGTGTGCCCGTCACTGTGATACGCTGCACACAGTGCATGAGTGTGTTCACAAAACTAATAATTAATGTAAATGCAAAGTTGAGCGAATGACTAAATGTCAAATATGCAAGTGGATGATGTCCAGTTAGCACGTAGCCATGTATTAAATAACAAGAGGGGTGTTATGACCGTCAAAGAAGGGAGACACACGCAAAATTGGCAATTGATATTTATTAAGGAATATAACAGTAATAAATGCAATGTGATATTTAAAATCATGCTGCTTTCTTTCCACTACAATTTCTCCAGGTACAGACAATTTGGGACGATAATTAATTAAGGGTTAGGGGTTATCTTGATTTTAACATACTGGGAATGGTCCACAACTTTGAAAATAAACTGCAATATTACTTTATCTGAAGATAGACCTGAATTTTTACTTGCTCCACCCTGTACTGCACCTACTATTCTTTACAAAAGATCCGCTGTTAGGTGACTTACTCTGAGGTCACAGATGCCTCGTCCCAGAATAAACAATCCACGCTTTCCACTGCATTACCATACAGAGAAAAACAACTTTGACAAATGTATATATATATATATATATATATATATAGGTAATTGTGATGGATGGGCTCTCAAGCAAGTTTCATATCATAATGACATGAAGTGAAACCAGTGACCGCAACATGCATGCTTTGTAGTAGATGAGCTGGCACAAGCCAAAGCGCTGGTGTGGCCATTTAAGGAGCCAGAAACAGATCAAAATCAACACAAAACAGACAGCCAACGAACCACAAATCGGTTTTGACCGTCTGTGATCAACGTGTGTCTGACTTCTAACTTGTTCTTTTTGAAAGAGATTTTCCTCACTGAAACCCTCCACCATTCCCACAGAAAATGTCCTCCCAACATTTTGAAGGGCCGGTTTTCTATCAACGGCTCCCTCACCCCTGGCCTCTTTTCATCCAAACCCCGTTCCTAGTGTCCTCAAAAACTACAGGCCTTTTTCAAAACCACCAGCATTCGTGAAGATTAATTAGCTGCCATATTTGTGGAGAAATTCCAGTTTGTGTTTTGAGCCTTCTCCTGCACGGCTATCACTCTGCTCAAAGTAACAAATTACTTTGAGCCAAAATCCAACCTGAGAGTTTTCCTGGCTGCTTGGTCTGTGGCTTCGTTTCTGTCATTGTCATTAAACCATTTTGTTGACATCTTTTAAGAAAAAATGCCATATAAATGAGGTTCATTATCATACCATAGTGGAAATATTAAGGGCCACTTTAATTCATTATTCAGCTTTTGTTACATTTTCAACCTCTTAAGTGGACATGTTACATTATCTGTCAAGCTACATTTTCAAAAACATCCCAGTGGTTGGCCTATCATAATTACAGTACGTGTCATACAAGGTGTCTCCCAAAAGAAGACACAAAGAACTGCATGTGCAGTACAACATTTATTACATTGGACAACCTAGAAATACTTGACTACATTCCTGCCAGCACATGGCAAACCTCACCCAACCAGAACTCCACTGTGGCCACATCAAACAATAAGTATCATTTGTAGCACTTTGGGAACTTGTTTCAATGTCCGATATGCATCCTCAACATTACAGCATACAAAAAAAATAAGTTAGCGGCAAGCGAGGCAGAGGGAAGGTTTGCAGCAGCACACAGATGATAACCACAGACAAGACAAAGTGAAGGAAATGGAATGATTTTACCACCTTTGATGTTCTGTGTCTCGGTACACCTCACACATAGTTTGTGAGTGAATCACAATTTACCAGGAAACGAGAGGAATCTTGCTGCGGAACTTCATCTGTGTGTTTGATTGCGGTTGTCATGGTTACCCTGATCGGGTTCCAGGTCCCACGATGCGTTGCTTCCCAGCATCCCTGTCATGATCTGATGGATGTCTTTTATTACTGTGGGCTCCAACACTGTAATGCACACACACACACACACACACACACACACACACACACACACACACATTTTAAGACATGTGCCAGTGTTTTAAAAAGCCAGCAGAAGAGCAATACTAGAGGATACGACTGCTGCTCAGTATACAAGCTAATATTTTGTAATGTTTCAATGCCGCCATCTAACCTTAATTTAAAGATATGTAGCAGCACTTTTGCCAAAAACAGTAACAGTCAATAACTACAGACACATAGCACTACTTTGCAAGTAATTCAGCCTTTTCTCAGGCATTCCTGCATGCATACACCAAACTACGTCAAAAACGACATTTGCTTTCTGCTCTCAAGCACAATGACAGCATTTGTGAATTGCTTTGGCAATTAGACTTGAAAGCACAGTACTGTTGCAAAACTTGAACAAAGACTATACTTTTTCCACTTCGCGGTCAACAATTGTGACTTTCTATGCCATTTGGTATTTGCACAGCAACCATTCAGAATATGCAGCAAGGAAGTGAGGTCCATGTGTGTGATAGGTTAGAGGGATATCCTGTAATGTGCCTCTAGCTTGATCAGTATAATGGCTCTTAAATATCGCATGAGAAACAGAATGGGAGACAGGCCATTGTATCCCTACAGGGGGGAAACTAACCAGGAGTTCTCAGGAAAGAAGGACTAAAGTGTATGTTGAATTTTTTGTACATGCATCAGTACATGTTTATGTCGCAGTAAATCCACTACAAGCCTCTGTGTCTCAGCTGCGGATGTTCTGTCCGGATACCTCCCAACTTTTCAGAATGGAAGAGAATATTCCAGGTGGATCGTTTATTGGGAGTGCAGAGGCCATAACACTTTTCTGTGACGTAGCTCACGGAGACCTTTACAAGGTAAATGGATATTGGAGAAAGACATGTAGGATTTTAGAAAGTAAAACCTACTGAAAATCGCTTTTAAATCTGTTTTTTCGACGACCTCTTCTTGGCCATGCAGACATGCAGCGCTTTGCTAGAGGAAGGTGGGATAAGTCACTGACAGTCAATCAGCTGTGTGATGCACAGGATCCAGCCCATGCGATCCTCTTAGTTTGTAAAAAAAAAAAAAAAAACTGTTTCTGGGATGACAAAAAACATCCGCTCTCACTGCATAGTGTTCTGAAACTTAGGCACGTTCTGGTATGTTCCTGTATATTTTATTGCCCAAACTACCAAAGAATCTGCGACGAGTTGGCCACTGTCCAGGGTGTACCCCGCCTAAGGCCCAAAGCCACTGGGATAGGCTCCAGTTACCCGCGACCCCTAACGGGAACAAGCGGTAGAAAATGACTGACTGACTGACTGACTGACTACCAAAGAATGTTATTACGAGCTTTTCCAATTCGTTCAAGCTATCCTCGACGCTCCACTGGTGACTCTGGTCCTAATAGCCCTGTTCACATTCCAGTTGTGGCTGATAGGAGTAGTATCGACATGATCCGTATTCAAATGTGAAGCAGGTGGACAACGTGGACCATACCCTACGTAACTTTCAAAATATCATGGCATTATTTTTTATATACAGTATTTATCCAGATGTTGATGGATTTATGAACGTAGTCCTGCTTGATGTTAAAACAGCTTGTTGACGCTGTACTAAAAAAGGTCCTGCGTCCTCTTCTATTCTCTAATGACATTTGCTCTGTACAAGTGCATGGTTGCACTTGCTGCTAAATCCTAATGATACCAGTATGCATAGCCTGAGTCTATGCCATAAACACTGTTTATCAGCCAATCATTGCGTCAGCTTACTTTTCAGACCTGTTATCTTCGTATATAGGCATAGGTATAGTCCCAGCTTGGCAGACAAAATTGCTTCAATTGCTCCAAAGGACAAATTAAAGGCTAAAGGTGACTGAACTATTGCAGTAAGTGCACCTTACTGTTGAAGCGATAGACCTAGAGAGATTTCCATCTACTGTAGTTCTGCATCTTCTTTTAAAAACTGATCTGTGCACACTTCTAAACCTTAGGCGGTTGAGGACATTTGAAAGCTCTAAAATCATAACGCGTGTCTTTATTTTTTTCCTTTACAAAAAGGCGGGTACATTTAAAAAGGTGAAAAATTAATTTATTAAAATACTTATTTAATGATATCACTGCACTAGCAAGGGCACTTGCATCTTCCGCACAACTGCACCCCACCATTTGCTGAAAGGACGATGGGTGTCCCTGAAACGGGTTTGCATTTCAGAGGGTGGAGGAATACACAGGACATCAAGACTCAAATATGAGTCAAAACCAGGTATTTCAATGCCAGAACTATTTCAGAAAAGCACAGGGAAAAGCAGTGGGCGTTTTTGCTCATTACAGGACTAGCTGCGACAACACGGGCACTTATTAAAAATGCCATAGTGCCAGAGACACATCTTTAGGCTACCTTATGAAATAACAAATAGGCTACTGTTATCAATGTAACAAATCATGTTGTGCCTTGGAACTCCTCAATTTCCTAATATTAGATCAGTGACCTAATCAGGGCCAGAAATTGCTGTACATTGACTCACTACCCACTAAATACAAAGTGAGATAGTGGGCAGTGAGAATGAGTGAATCAATCAATCAATCAATGAATGAGGGCAGCTTGTGTGACCAGAGGATTCTAAGTACAGGACAACACAAAAACTCTGAGCAGGGGAAGGGAATGACTGACTCACCCCTGGAACCGAGCACGGCATCTCATTAGGCCTACTGACCTCGGCGGTGCCGTTTTGGTTCATACCAAAGTGTGAACGTGCTCACAACATGTGTGTGGCATGCAATCACACAACCGGTCAATCGGCCTGGGTGTCCTGCAGCTACGTACGTTCCACACGTTTAATTTAACTGAGAGTATATTGCCTAAAGTGAAACCTCGGCGGGTGAGCGCGGAAGTAAAATCACATGCTGCGGTTGCACAGCCACGTTACGCAGGACGTGATAAAGGACAGTGATCCCTGCGCTCTAAAGTCACCAGAACCGCCGCAATAGTGAGAGGACGACTGCGTTCGTTTCCACAGTGTAAACAGACAAACTGAGCAGCAATGAGGAGACGCGTGAGAGCGTCAGTTTCCAGCTCTAGCCCGGTGAATATGAATGAAGAATGACCAATGGTAAGTAAACAAAGCGTAGGCTACCCCTGCGTGTAGGTTTAACTCGAGTGGGCTGGGTGACGCACGCAATTAAAACGGACATTAAAACGCACCAAATTCCGAGCCGAATGAAATCTGAAATCGGGTCTGCGTCGGTGCGGGGATGATACAGCGCGCATGCAAAGTCTGTCCCCCGTAAAGCGGCGCGGTGAGCCGTTTTCGAAACTTACCCGGAGCCGACCGCACGCGCATCCGTCCCCTTGCCTTCCCCGCCGAGCGACTGACGGAATGTCGGGAGACTTTAAGGGTTTTCCGAACAGGGGAATTCCGTGTGAATAACTTCCCAGTTGCCAGTCAGACTGAAACTGAAATAGGTGCGGGATTTAAGGGAATTGGGTTCTGGTTTACAGGAATTGATAGACTCCTGCGGGGCTGCCTCACATTCCCCTCGAATCAATGTTTGCGTCCAGTAACAGGTAGGATATTTAGATAATCATGTAGTCGTGTAAAAGTAGGCTACTAATAGTAAAATGTAAAAATACTACAGTACACTTTCTGCATTCAACATTTCACTTGGGTAAAAGTTCAGAAGTAGCCTATCGAAAAGGTAAAACAAAAAAAAAAAAGAAGTCATAACTCTACAGACTGGCCCCTTTTAGAGGTTAAATTATTGGAGTTTAATTGCTGAGGCATTCACGTGTACGCAGCGTTACAATCTTGTGGCTGGTCGAGGTGTAGCTATTTCCACCTACTTTATACACTATAGATTAGTTTAACCATGCATCATATTTTACAAAATGACAACACGTTTTGACTGTTTAATGTTAATCTGCAAAGTGAAGAGTAACCAAAGACATCAAGTACATGGAGTAAAGCGTGCACTGTTTCCCTCTGAACTGTAGTGAAGTTTAAAGTAGCACCGAATGAAAATACTAAAGTACAAGTACGGTACCGCAAAACTGTACTTTAATGAATGTACTTACTTACTTTCCACCGCTGGATTCACATATGCCATTATATTGTTCTGCCTCTTGGAAGTTTGCAGTGAACTTATTGTAAATATAGTGTCAGGGATGTATGGTCCTGCTGTGATATTTGTAGTGGTTTTTAAAAGGAGGTCACACTAGAGGACACTGTTAAGCAGGCCAATATTCTAACAGAAACGAGAAGTGCCTCAGCACTCCAGTGAGAGATTTAGATGGCTTTGACCTCGCAGCTATGCGGGGCTCATGAACAAAGCTGTACTAAAATGAAAGGATCTTTAGAGCCAAGCCTTGTTGGGGTTCCTTATGGGGAAAAAGGTTTAAACTGTATTACATGTTTTGGATTAGTTGACTGATCTCTCTGTCTCCCTCTCTCCCCTGTATCCATCGCACTGTGACCATCAATTCTCAGCCTCTTCTCTGCATCAGTCTCCTTGCTCTTCTACTTCTTCCTCTATCTCTGTCCTGTGACAGCAAAAGGCCTCCCACAGAAGTTAGAAACGATTACATGGCAATCGTGCAAACTGATCTCGACAACACAGTAAGTCAGACACCAGTTTTTTTTATATATATATATATATATATACATATGCTGCACACAAAAGCACTAGACTTGTTTTATTGTCATCCAGCAAGAAACACACATTACAGCTAGGAACTGACAGCTCAAGGGATCAATCCCATCTAATGCAGAATGGATGCATCACAATCTTTGAGCAGATTGACTGTACAATATGTTGAAGACTTTTTCATGAGTCCCACTAATAATTTGGGCCCAGGTGATAACCTTTAACCATTTCTCCTATGAAATCTAATCACTAAGCAGGAGATGGAAATACCGTAAAGGGAAGCAGACAAGTTAGGGCAGCACTTTAAAAAGTGCTGAGACGCTGGCGATGTGGACTGTGCAAAGGCAGCTGCAACCTAATATTAGGTATTAGATGTTAACCAGCTTTTGTGCATTCACTGTGCCGTCAGATTGATCCCCTCGTCCTTAGTTTATTTTTATTTTTTTTGGAATATCATATTGCCCCACTACGAAAGATGCAGCCAGTCCTACAAGGAAACACTTACACATCTGAAATTCATTAGAAAGTCAACAGCTGCTAGCCACACTTCCTGTCAATGCCAGGAAGTGAACCAGTGGTCTTTGGAAATTGCTCATGATACGCTGTACCTACAATTTAAGTCAGTTGCTCAAAATATTACAGTGGAATTACAGTACATAATAAAGATCACATTGGAGCAGAGTAATTCTTTTTTTTTGGTATAAATCTTTTTGGAGGTCTTGAAGGTGTTTTTTTTTTTTTTTTTTTGAGATTTTAGGTCAATTGTCAATCTTTTTTTGTTTTGTTTCTTGTTGTCTGTAGTGACTTTAAAACACAACATGCAGGTTTAAGCGGTTTTTGATAGAACCAAAACAATCACCCACCACCTTCAAAATGACCTAACGACGTGCTTTGAACGCAATAAAATATTGTCAAGCATAATAAACAAAATCTTAGACTTGAAACTAGCTGCCCCGCTCTGTAACACCTTAAGTTGTATAACTAATATTTACCACTGTTTCATTAATTCAAGAGAGGACGTATCGCAACCTTGCTGCAAAACTCATCCTGTTCAGAACTGAAACACAAGCTACGTAGTTGCACATCTGACAACACAGTGGTAAGTAATAATTATTCTGTAGCTGTTAGCTTTATTTGATTTATGTCCTGTTTATTTAGTGATTTACTTGGTATATAATTTAGTAATGATTGAGTGCTTGAAATATTATCATAAATGTACACTAAGACCATAAAGACAGAGACCCTGCTCTTGCAGCAACTCTATTTCCACCACTTCTTTACACGTGAACAGATCAGAGAAGCTCTAAAGGGCCCCACGGGGATGAGCAATTCAAATAAGCCCACTGTCACAGTTCAATAAATGTTCGGCTTGGTGGACATTCAGGTAAGAGGACATTAATGACCAGACCACCAGAAAATCTCATTCAACACCTGCGTGATGGATTTGCTGAAAGTAGCATCCCGAACAAGGAGCATCCACCCATCATTTGGCCAACTAAATGAAGCACTGTTTTCTGCACCGTCAGCTGTTGTATCCTGACGCATAGCAGCTGTTATCCAGGCCAAAGGTGGTCAACTGTGCTAGTGAACATGGGTCTCATTCTTGTGGTCACTGAGGGTGCACACACTGTATAAGTCAAATGCTGCAATGGACTGGTATACCTCTATTTTGCAGGATATTGTGAGCACCTTGCACTTCCTAACCTGCAAAATGAAGAATTTAAGGCTTTCCCACACAGAAGGACTGCTCACGTCTGTCCTAAACTCAATACATTGCCCTTGTCTTGAGAAACCGGTAAGTCTAGGTACATTCATTTTGTTAAAATCATAAAATTGTAGATATACTTTCCTAATTAATAGTTAGTTGTTGTTTTTTTTACTTTTCTAATAATAGAGGGGGCAGCAGCAAGGTGACCAACTTACAAAACTAATTCTTTCAGCATCTGTGTGAGACGTTGGCATATTTAATTGACCGACATCAGAATGTTTGCAGGCTGTAGTGTTTCCTTCTGACACATAGTGGGTGACTCACTGGAAGGATACATAGCTGGACGGCTCTGTGAGTGTATCCAAACATGAGCCTATTTGTTTCTTACACAAGTTAACTTGGCACCAGGCAGAGACAAGCTCCAGCAGAAAATGTTCGTGGAGAAGGAGATATTCACATAATGGTTTTGTTTTTTTTGTGCACCGCAATGAACGGAACACTTGTGAAGAGAAGTCTGGAAGCAGGGACTAGACATGAACATGGTCATTTGGATGCTTTTTGGTTGCATTTTCAACTTCAGGTTTTCTGGTGTCTTTCTGAGTCGCACTGGAACGCCCAATATTTACACATCTGGTCATTTGAACCGTGTTCAGAAGAATTTCTTTGGTAAAAGTAGTTGAAATTAAGTATTTTGACCAGGAAATCACACCCTCTTTGTCCCTGGATCAGTTATGCAATTCATTTTATACAGTACAGGATGAGAATCAGTTTTGATGATTCAGGCTCATAGTTGACGTCTGAGTCATAAACCAGAGAGCAAGCCAGGGCCTCAGGCCTCATTAGACCGGCACATGTTTCCTCGCTCCCACTATAACATGGCTGGTTTTGACCCTTTTTTTAAGGCTGTCCCTCGCTCTTGATCAAACATACTGTACTTTGATCAAATCCCATATATGGTTGAGGCAGATTGGTATTCTGTGATTAGTCATGGCTGTCAGAGGTCAGACTTTGATTTTTCCTAGACAGACTGGAGTGAGCCTCGTTTCACTTTATATTGATAAGGGATGAATATGTATCAATGTGTATATTGCAGTGATAAACAAATCACTAAAAGGCACTTTGCATTATAGCAAACTGATGTTGATGAGGTCATATGGCTCACCTCCATTAAAAGGACACGACACTTAATTAGCACATTGTGTTTGTGTGTTGACTTCTTTTCACTAGACTAAAGAACCCAGCGTGAGCTTGAAGAGGAGGAGGACCACAACGAGGAGGAGGAGAAGGAACGAGCAGAAAAAAGGCAGGAGGGAGCAAAAACTTTGCAAAGCCAAGGCAGTCCTGTGTGTCATGACTGAATGCTACGAGATGCTGAATACGGTATTAAAGGGCACCTGAGACCAAACTCCAGCACGTTATGAAGCAAACAACTCGCACGTCCTGCCAGTTCTTCTGTGCTATGCCGTCCCTGATTGGACTATGCAAGAGGAAGCTTCCACTTCATTTAAGCTATCAAGTACCAGTATATCTCTCTTGCAGCTGTTTCTGGGTGTTGTATGACTACTGACTCTTAACTCTCCAAGCTACGAAGGCAAAAGCTATAAGCCAACTGGAAAATAAAGTTCCCAACAAACTGGACGCTCTCACTGTGCTGCGGGCCAACTGGGTGCTGCATATGCCAGCCATTGCCATGCGGAATTCACAAGAACGCCTTATGGCCTCCATAAAAAGGTGCACGGAAACTCTTAGAATGGCGGAAGGTTTATTCAGATGGGTAACTATTTTGTAAGATTTAACGTTGCAAATGTACAAATAAAGGGTTTTTGTAAAGAATAGATTATGAAGACTATGTTTTGACATGTACTTGCATTTAGCGGTGACTGCTCAAAGACCAGGAAATATCAAGGTGCTCAAATATAGTTTTGCTTTCACTTTGGATTAGAATGACTAGCCCTGGCACATCTTTGTTATCTTAGTTATATAAAGCTCCTTTGTTTGTTTTTTTAGATTTATCTTCATGTTTTCTGGAGAGTTGTTTTAGGCTGTGTGTGTCAACTCATTGCCTATCTTGTTAAGATGACCGTGTTGAATATTCATGGGGCATGATTGATATTTCAAAAGTGCGCTCTGCCACAGATGGCGGAGTTCAGCTCCCACACCTGACTCCGTTCTGGGATACATCTAAGAAGCTATTTTCTGTCACGTTTAGTTGGTGCTTTGGAATGTGCTGTAGCGTGGGGTGCCAAAATGCTAAACTGCCACATTTGTTCTTTATATCATTTTTAACTATGCCATTTGTGGGTTTGTGTACCAGAATTGCAAAATAAACAAAACAAAAAAAAAAACACCCCCAACACATAAGCACACAGCCCTTGCCACTAGTTCCGGCTACCACTTTCAGTGCAGCAGCTATTTTCTTTTCCTGTTAGGGACCATGCATAATATGTTATAATGTAGCTAATTTCCTTTTGTAAAATGTATGTTTTGTTTTAAGCACATAAAGCACCTAACAGTGTATGTGACCCATGGCATGTGTGTTCCAAATATATTTATATCTAAAAAAAAGTGAAGGCTTATGTGTAACTTTGTACTGATAGACCGAAAAGGTACAGTATTACAGAACTGTAATGTTTTCTACTTCGTCTCTCTTTACCAGACACTCTCACAACTCCATCACAGCTGTCTTCATAGAAATGTATTGACGGTGCACATACATGGCATTAAGTGCACAACCGTATGCAGGCAAAACAACAGTTGGAATCAGTACAGGAAAACACACCTGTCCAGTTTGTTTCAACATTTCTTTTCTTACGTAACAATAGTTTGCTTCATGGAACAAATGCTTTATTTCTCAAAGACGCATACTTAGCATATTTAAATCACTTAAGGGTTTTGCAGTTGTTAAACATTAACTACACGCCTTAGGTAGAGGCCTTTCCCTCCTAGTGTCCCACATGTAAATTTACTGCGTGGGGTCTGTTACACCAAGCAGAGACACCAACCATACCTGCACAGAGCATTTAAAATGACTGGTGTTATCCCTCCTATTAACTCTAAATGCCTTAATGCAATCCTGACGCAATAGAAAAACCGTCAAGGAAAAAGCAACTTCAACACATCCATGTGCATTTAGGTTTCATACAAATCCAAACTAAAAACACATTTATGATTCTGCAGAGCATTAACAAAAAGGTTGCAGTCGTTGTTCATTAGCAAAAATGAAAGGGAATAAGAAAATAAATAACTCATTGCATTGTATAAAATAAGAGTGAATAACAGGGTTCGAGTAAATGCTACATTTGTCTAGAAACCTCAGGCCTATGATGGTAACATTAAGAAAGGTGGAAACAAACTTTGCCTCTAAAGTGACTTTAAAGGGAGCACGGACAGCTGTTTCACTTTTGGACTGGTCCCTGTCAAATCAAGGCGCTATCATTCCAAAGCATTTCCTTTAAAAACCACATTGTTTTCATCAGTAGTCAATCATATTGCACTTCAATAGGAACATTTCTGTTAGTGGGAAAGAGGCAAATGGGATTAAGGAATGCATTTCAGATCACGGTTGACTGGGGATTGAGATACAGGGGCAATCACATCCACCTCTAATGAGTAACCCAACATTTTTCCTTGACCTCCATTTTCACATTTCACAACCCACCTCTTATCTTTTACCTGTCTCATCTCTTCTAAGGATGCACCAATAACATTTTAATTGCAGATATTAACTCGGTTCTATAGGGTATTAAACTCTCAATTATTGTGCTGTGACAATAAAATCAGGTTTTTGTCATAATACAGACTGAGACCGCATTACGAGGAGTCCCATGACCAAACAATGATCCTCACTGGAAATGTTTTCTTTCCATTTGTCGTCCTTCTTTCCATGCTTTGTTTCCCATTCCAAACTCTTAAAGCTAGGGTCGGTAACGTTGGAGAAACTAGCAAGAGACAGCCAGATTTTGAAAGTATCCAACCGGAAAAATCCCTCTTTAATCCCTCTAAAGCCTCCAGTTTCACAGCAGTAATGTTAATGTGTATGAGCTGGTGGAAACAGCGAAGTTGTGGGCAAATCGAGCAGTAAGAAGGAAGCTAATTAAACATAATGAGCTGCGTGGGTTGTTCCTGTGTCAGCCACTATCAGCTTCTGATATCATGAACCTTAACACAGGTTTATACCAGATCAGTTCACCACTGAGATCCATTAGCCTCCAGTCAAAATAAACCACAGTAACTAAATGAAAATTTTATTATAGATTATGGTTGTTATGTTTGTGTTATGAAAATGGCAGAATTTGTACTATTCAGAAATTGTACACAGCTATTGTATAAGGTTAGGGGTATCTCTGTCCATACAGTGGGAGTGGACTAGCAGATTCCATGGAGACTAAACAGCAATTAGTAAAGAAAACACAGCACCATAGGTTTGTCTGCCAACTACACCACTTTACTCCTTGAAATTAAAAGTGTGAAAATACAGACGGATCTGATTTTTTTAATTGTCATTAGCTTTGGTGAAACTGATGCTAGTTTGAGTACCGGTGCATCCCTACATCCTTCTAGTTTCTCCTACTTCTGACCCCCATCAGATACACATCCTCCTGACCCCACACTCGCAGCAGAATTTTGCGGATTCAACAGGGTACTTGGTCCCACAAGCATGACAGAACTTGCTCCTTATCCCACCGTTGCCCACTTCGTTCCCGCCATCGCCGTCATTCCTGAAAAATTCAACAGAGGTGAACGAGCAGGAAGGTTAGAAACTATGTACATTGAGTTGTTATTAATGATATTTCAGTGCAGGGCTGGTGATACTGTTGATAACGTTAACACATTATTAAAAGTTTAAATAATGTAGATATTCTAAACACCTTGCTAAATATGAGTTTCATTTAAGTCAACAAGAGATAGATACAACATTCAACATTTTTTTTTACTTCAAATCCAGTGGGGTATGCGATTCTGGAGAACTCTAATACCATGACAAAAACCATGATATAGCGCCAACGGCGACTCAGCAAGTAATGTAACTAACATTAGGTAGGTTGTGGGTTAGCAAACTGTCGCTACAGTTGCTGCTGCCCGAGAGGACGAGATGTTTCCCAGAGCCAGCAAACCAACTCCAGACAGCGACACGCACAACTCTCCTGTTACTATAGCTAACATCCCAACAACAACAGAGCTTGGCAAACTAGAAAGTAAGCTGAATGTCTGTGGGCAAGTCATTTAACGTTACCTGACACACAAATCATGGCTGGAATAGTGTTGTATGGCTCGCTCTGAGCCACTTCACTCATTCATAGTGATTGTATATCACACTTTTAGCTCAATTTTATTGAACAGGCAGTGTTTTCTCTCCCCAAGGCATTACAGTCACATGAGTAATCAGAACCTGGAGCTTTACGGCTTGCATATTTCTTTTTACATAATTATGAAAGCTGTACAATTTATTTTGTTTAAGGAATTGGTCATAACCTGAAAAACTAAATTAAAATAAAATATGATCAAATGTAATAGTAATTCTTACATAGTAATCTATATATCTGTAAATCAAAGTAGAGGTGTATTTTGTAAAATTCTCTAAGTATGCCTTATTTCCAGAGTAACAGGTTATAGAATGTGAGCAGAATGGATGCTGCAGCTGTAGGCAATACACAACCACACCACAAGAGGTCAGGATTGTTCAGCAAGACTGTAAGGTGGCTGGATTGTGCTTTTCATTCATTCTCACATTACCTTTGTGTCTGAAAAGGTGATAGTGAACTGGCTCACCTAGATATGTAGGTGTCTACTTTTTTCTTGTTGACTGCTATTCCAGACTGAGTGTTTTTCACAGAGCCAAGGCCAGAGCTCACTGCCCGGGTCTTACTTCCCATGCTGAGAGGAAAAAACGTAAGAGAAAACAGACAAGGATGTGTCAAATGCAAACCACTTGGAGGCCTGGGTTTTAAAGACAGATGGAAGTTGAAAACTGCCATTTTAAGGTTCAAAACACTCATTTGAGCTGCCACTGACCTACTATATTCACAGACGGGAAGAGTTATGCTAAGTTAGTTATGGTGTGTATAATATCTTTCTATCAACACACTTGTCATCAAAAGATAAAGTAGTTGCTATACAGAAAGCACAAATGAAATGGCTTGGGGATACTACATTAATACACATAATATCCACTTTGAAAATGTGTTATTAGATCATTATTAAACTACATTCACCTCAACTTTAAACCTTCCTCAATTACATGCATATGTAGCAAAGTGCTTCACACTCAAATAGATTATCTACTCTGCATAGTAATGGGTGAAAAGGTAAAATTACCCCATAGCCATCAATATCTTCTAAAAAAGTAAAGAACAATGCCTTTGACTTGTCTGTGCGGCTAACTTGCAGTGCAGTGTGTGCTGTGTGTGTGTGTGTGTGTGTGTGTGTGTGTGTGTGTGTGTGCACTGACCCTGATGGAGGGCTTGTGAGGCCGGAAGGATTACTCCTCAAGGAACCTGCAGAAGATACCTTACTGGATGGGATTCCTAGAGCGAGAGAGAGAGAAAAACAAACAAATGAGAGAGCAGTAAAGGAACATGTGCATATACTGTAGCCCATGTAATGATCTCAGCCTAACCTGTGCCATTTCATTTAAAAAAATCTGTCACAAATATACGGAATTGTCAGGTGTGAATAGAAGACACTGTGATGCACAGTCAACACAGCTGTGCCCTTACCACTGGGCTGTCCAAGGCCTGATCTCTGGGGTAAACGAGAGGAGGCCGAAGGGATGGTTGACACAGCAGGAGAGTTGGTCTTCTTTACGGAAGCAGGAGGCTTGAGCTGACGACAGAATGAGAGGCAATGGAAAATAAGTACATACATACATACAAATCATTAGCTAAGGAGGTCATTTCTACCACGTTTGTTTTGGACCCAAAATACAAGAGCAAATTCCTAGTATGTGTAAACCTACTTGGCAATAAAGCTGATTCTGATTCTGATAGTTGACACGTAGGTCATGTATCACTCACTATGCTGTAGATGTATCCATACAGAGAGCAGAGTTGGTAGTTGTGCATGTGTATGAAAGTTTGTTTTGCACTGTGATGCCTTAAAATATGTGAATGTGTGCGTAGGTTTGGCTTTACAAAAGAGTATAACAAAATGTTTTAAACTGCAGCAAGGAAGAAAATCTGAGAAACCTATAAAAATGGAAAAACTGACTGAGCTGCACAGATTCATAGCAAATATTAAAAAATGCACTCGTGACATGATGATCATTGGCCATGGTTTTCTCAGTTCGATGGAAAAGGCAGAGCTCTTAACCAAAATGGTTTAGACCCTGCTGTTTTTATTGGCTGCCAAATTAACTCCCCAGTCATGTGCCATAGCTGTTGCTAAGTGATATTGGTAATGTTATGCCTGCTGCAAATGGGTGTCTCACCATGGTAACAGCAGACAAGACTTATGAACAACACTTCATAATTAAAACTGCATGTGGCACCATAACTGTGACTGAATAATGGCATGTAGATGTCTTCAGGGAAGGTCTAAGAATGTGGGTGAGAGTGGCTATGTAGGCATCTACACATACACTCTAACCGTACTTGTACCTCTGTGCGACCAGGAGGCTTCTTGGCATCTCCTAACTTGCTCTTGGCGGGCATACGGGCGGCCTTCTCCTGGCAGAACTTAATGTGTCTGTCAGCTGCACTCTCGTTGAACCTCCGCTGACAGAAAGGGCACTGCACATAGTCTAAAGACAAAACAGGCGGCAAGAAAATATACCTGTAACTGCATCTATTGTAACGCTACAGTACACAAATCCTGTATATAGAGAGATTTGACTTGTACTTATATTTTTCTTTTCTCTTGCAACTGTAAACTCAATAAGTTCCATTTTCACTTGGGATACAACATTCTGAGGCAAAACCATTTGCAGCCCATATTTATAATTTTGTCAGTAATGTTTTCTACTTCCACCTACTTTACCTTTACAGAAATGTAACTTTCATTACATGCAGACATGAAAAGTCTAGAAAGGAATCATGAGCCCTGGTAAGCAGCTGTTTTGTCCCCAATTATAACCATAATACAGTAATAGTTTTCACCATCATTCTTCAGTTTCTTGCTTAATTCCACTCTCCATAGAGCAGCTCTTTGTTACCTGGGTCATAAGTAGGAGGCGGAGGTGGGGGTAATGGTCCCCCATCCTTCATGACCTGAGTGAGGACCTTGGCTGCCCGGATGGTCGCAATGAAGTCCTCATGTTTCTTGCGCCAGTTGGATGGCTTCTTAGGGGGTTCTGCCTGGTAGGAGGCAACACAGAGGAGATGCTCTGTTACACCAGCCTGTTTTTTTTAAATCACAACCTCAAACAGCTATTGCTGCTGTCATAGTAAACCTCATCACTGCCATTCTGATGTGCGTTCATTACTTGAACTGAATGTGTCCTCATTATTTATGAGCTGACTGATAACTGGATGTTTTGAAAATAAGGTCACCGCCTCTCTCTTAGTGTCTCTAGATACGTTGTATCCTAAACAAAGAAAATGTTACTGAGCCACCAGGATACCCAAAATCCACTTGTAATCTGAAATGTTCTCTTAAACAAAACATTAATGATCCCGTTCTTATTTATCTCTTTAACTTATCATTCCTGGAAATTCCTATAATTGAAGTCATAGTTTTACTGCATGCACCTCTAAACAACATGCTTCAGACTCTCATAACTAATGAACTTTATTTCTATTCAGCCTTGACATGAAAAAAATAAAAACAACCACCTTTCTTTCCATAGTGGCAGCCTGGGTCTTATCTAAAGCTGATGCTTTCTGACAGAAGTAGTTCACCGAGCATCCTCTGGGCTACTTCTGTGGCAACATGATAGCCCCGCTGACTTCCTACTATACAGTTACAGTCTTCAAGTCCACTAATGCTCCTTATTAAGGACTTTCCAAACAGCCAATGGTGTGGTACAGAGAGAATCACAAAATAACTAGAGGTATGTCCTGTTCATACCACAAAACGGAGACGACTGTTAGCAGAAGCCAAGACAACAGAAAGAATAAATCTTAACTGCCAGGCAACAGACTTCCAACTGGGCACTAAAGGATTAATCGGTCTTGGTTACTCAGTGTGACCTTAAGCGCCTTGAGACTTCCTTACAATCTCTATGAGGGCAGTGCCACAAACAAAGCTCTGTATTTTTAAGGTGTGTTGTCAAAGAGAATGAGTCTACGAAAGGTTCAAAAGAATTAGTGCAGCTTGAGAAGGTAGAGGTCAATCCAGTAATGGTTAAATAAAATGAAAATATAATGGGATACATTTTAATATGTCAGTTGTAGATTCTGGGAAGGTTACGGAAAATCCCACAGCTTTAGTGTTATTTTAAACTAATACGACCACCGGTACGAGTTGAAAAGCCTCCAAACTATTTAAGGTAATGATTCAAAGCAAGGAAATCAATATTTGAAAAGCCAGAAACTGTGAGTGAATACCTCTTGGACTTCAGCAGGATTAACTGTGCCACTATAAATCATGTATACAGACAGAAAAGGACAAATGAAAAAAAGACTAATCAACTTACTTTCTCAGTAGAAGATGAACTTTGTGACTGAAATACAATTGAAAGTGATTTACATTTAAAAAATAGTCTGCCAACACAAAAGACTGAATGTCCTAAATGGCAGCAAAGACATCATATTGTTGAGCATATTTTACAGCTGATTTTCTTCTGGGTTCCAGTGACCTAAGTTGAATGTAATTATAGCAATTGTTCAGATGATCCAGGATAAACAAGACTATAAATATGGCAGTAGCTCTGCTGTTTTGAACTAGCACTGGCCAAGCCTCTACTCTAGGTCTTGCATTGTAAATATCTATAGTGGATAGATAAATGAATGAATTACTTCAGGTTTAAGATAGATGAGTAATTTTTAGCATGAAAGCAGATGAAAATGACCTTAAGAATATAAAAGCAACAAAAAGCAAAGCTTTCAGACTGAGATGTACAACTATGAGTAGTTTTTTCAACATTTAATAATCAAATTGAACTCTCTAGGACATTTTGTGTGGGATATCCACCCCCCCCCCCCCCCCCCCCCTGTGCCTCTCCTTTTTTT